>VZTU01014444.1:116-31512 GCA_013400835.1 Zapornia atra | reverse complement strand
TTCTCCCAGTCTGTATCTGTGTCTGGGATTCTTCCGACCCAAGTACAACACCTGACACTTGGCAGTGTTGAACCTCATTGGGTTCCCCCGGGCCCATCTTTCCAGGCTGTCAAGATCCCTCTGGCTTATGCTCCCCCTTATGCTGACTTTTTCCTCACTTAATATCAAATCAGAGTTTTCCTTGTTGGCACTTGCATCTGGCTGCTTGGTCCTTCACTTTGCGCTGCCAAAAAAATAGCTATAGTCAGGGAATGATGGTCTCTTCTAAGCTCAGCATGTATTAATACACTATGTACTAGTCTAGACCCCTCTGGATGCCTACCTGTGTGACCTGTCCTAGGGAACCTGCTTTGGCAGGGGGGTTGGACCTGATGATCTCTTGATGTCCCTTCCAACCCCTATGATTCTGTGATCCTTTTGGATGGTGGCATTTTGTAAGGCAGTGGGCCAAGCCCTTAGAGTGAATATTTTTTATTAACTTCTTGATCTGGGTAAAAGGCTTCATGTTCATGATGTCTCAGTGCTGGTTAAATGCTTTAGATCTGAAGCAATGCAAGTCCCGTCTGTAGCTAGCCAGAGCTGAAGTTGCCTGCAGTCAATGGGAAGCTGTACTGCAGTAAGCAAACAGGGCTTTTTAAACATATTTACTCACACTCTTCAATTTACAGAAAGATATAATAAGGATGTCTAAAAAGGGAGTTAGTTCTGGGAGACAGATTAGAGAGGGGAGATTCTGGAAAAGTTGTGAGTTAGAACTGAACATTTTCTTAAATTATGTAATTTAAGAAGAGTCACTTAAAGATCTAAAATTAAAATATCTGTGGTTTTTTTTTTTCCTTCTTTATGCTCTGTTTTCCTTCCTTTTTTCCCATTTATTTTCCTCTTCATTATGTTCCCAGCTAAAAAGACGCAAATAGAGAAGAGCAGCTCTGATATGAAGACAGGCTGAGAGAGTTGGGCTTGTTCAGTCTGGAGAAGAAAATGCTCCAGGGAGGACTTCTGGAAACCTTCCAGTACCTAAAGGGAATCTTAGAAGAAAGCTGAAGAGGGACTGTTTATCAGGGAGTGGAGTGATAGGACAAGACGTAATGGCTTTAAACTGAAGGGGGGTAGATTTAAATTAGCTATTAGGAAAAAAATGTTCACTGTGAGGGTGGTGAGGCCCTGGCACAGGATGCCCAGAGAAGCTGTGGATGTCCCTGGATCCCTGGCAGTGTTCAAGGCCACGTTGAATGGGGCTTTGGGAAACCTGGGCCAGTGGAAGGTGTCTCTGCCCATGGCAGGAGGGATTTGGAAGTATGTGATCTTTTAGATCCCTTCCAACCCAAACCATTCTGTGATTCTATGTTTAAATTAAAGATGGAAAGCAGAAAAAAATTACTTTGAAAATGTGTTTTTATCTAAATGTTTAAAAAGGGAAATCTGTTTGACTTTTTCTTTGCAAGAACAAGCAAACAAGAATAGCTTTAGAACTTTCTCATGAAAACCGTTTTCATCAACAGAGTCAATGTCACTGTCTGCAAGGGAGAGAAATCACCTCTTATTTCCAGCTGCACCCCCTTTCTGAAATTTTCAATATATTGTCTTTAATGGCACTGTTTTGTGCTTGTGCCTGGATTTATTGAGGCACCTGTGTTCTCCCAGCTCAAGGCCAAAGTCCAAACTAGGCAATTGGGAAAACTATTGAAAAAGGAGAGGAGATGCTTCAGAAGGAATGAATGCAGGCTTCCATCTAATATATGGAATACATTTATTTTTATTGTTTTGTTTATTTCTCTGCTATTCTTTTTTAATTAGAATACCAATTGATTTTCCATTGTCAAGAATAACTAGGTTCCAATCAGCAGAGTCTGGAATATTAAGTAGACTTAATTTTTTTTATATGGAACCCATAACAATGTTAATATTAAAATGTCATCAGTCTCACTGAGATACATAATGAGCATGAAATGAACATATTTTTTTTTTATCCCACTCCTTTTGCAGATCCAATTTAAATTACAAATGTTCTTGATAAAAATTGCACAGACTAATTTGGATATCAGAGACAATTATTTCCAGTTTGGTGAGGAAAAAAAAAACAACTCTGAAAGGCAAAAAAATTTGGAGAGGACTTTCAAACTGGGTGCAAGGGATCTGAAGCATTCCCCTCCCACAGGGGTCTGTTTAAAAAAGCAGTTTAAAAAAGCTAAATACTCCTGGTTTTAAAATGGCTTCTCTCTCTGGCAAGAAAATCCAGATTGTCTCATCATCATCAATTTCTCCTCTGAATACATATATTCTAGAATAAGGCAGTCTTCTTTCAAGTGAACTTAAATTGCTTTCAGAGACTCCTTTGTCATATGACTTGTTTACCATGGAACAATAGCATTCAAAAAGTGTGTTAATTAAGAATGGGGTTTTTTCCTGCTTTAAATTAACATCCTGGCTCTATCTCAGAGAACGTTGGTTTTCAGTCTCTGTATGCTGTGAATGAACTTTGCTGGGTGTTTCCTAATGTAAGGGGATGCATTTCATACCCTGCTTGATGGGTTTTCAAAACCCCCTAGCAACGGGGTTACTTGAGGTCTGCTACACTGAAAATGGTATTGTCACTATACAGAGATGAAGTAGTACTACTTTTCATGTGGATATGGCTATACCACTAGAGAAGTACTTATATCTATATAGATAACACCTAAGAAGCAAGGAGAGAATCAGAACAAGTGGCTAATAAACTAGATTGAATGCTTTCCCAGAGTATCTCTGCAGTATGCTCTATGCATTAAAGAATGACCAACTGTAGTAATTATACCTATAATTAAAGTAGGTCTTAGATGTTAATTTCTTCATGGCAGGGTCTATCTTTTTATTAGTTGATCATATAAACTCATTTATATGTGCTTATTTTGTAGCACCCAGACCAATAAAGGCACTGATTCATAGCTAGCTACTGCAATAAATAAAAGCTATTAAGGGACTTTGGTGTTGTCATTCCAGATTATCCAAAGGATGTAAAAATTAATGGAAAAATCAGGAGAAGTGGGATATCCTGTCCTTGGTGTGTTCCTTCTCCCTTATAGACTTCAGATTGCTTTTAAGGGAGATTAGGTATGTGGTTCAGGGTCATCCAGGGTGGGATTTATCTTATCTAGCGTCAGTTGTTGATGGTGTGGAGGTTTCTGTCTGAGAATCCTTCTTCTTGCCAGAAGAGAGTGATTTCAGAAAGCTAGTGTTGATCAGGACATGTGTCAGCCACTTGAGAGCAGACATGCATCTGAAATGTCATTAGCTATCTGATCAGCAGTTGTTGTGGCTCTAGTCCAGTGTTGAGTCCAGACTGGACAAAGAAACTCCAAATCAAGGTATGTGGATTTACTATTCCCATTTTATTTTCCATTATGTATGTTCCAGGGCAGGACTCAGAAGAGAACAGGAAAAAAACGTAAACTGCTTGAATCATTACAGGCTGGGAGTGACCTGCTAGAGAGAAGCTCTGTGGAGAAGGACCTGGGGGTCCTGGGGAGTGACAGGTTGGCCATGAGCCAGCAATGTGCCCTGAGGGCTGAGAGAGACAATGGGATCCTGGGGAGCAGCAAGAGGAGTGTGGGCAGCAGGTCACAGGAGGGGATCCTCCCCCTCTGCTCTACCCTGGTCAGGCCCCAGCTGGAGTGTTGTGTCCAGTGCTGGCCTCCCTGGGATAGAAAAGCCAGGGATCTCCTGGAGAGAGTCCAGAGGAGCTACGGAGATGCTGAAGGGCCTGGAGCATCTCCCCTGGGAGGAAAGGCTGAGTGAGCTGAGGCTGTTCAGCCTGGAGAGAAGAAGTCTAAAGGGGACCTTATTAATGTTTATCAATATCTTAAGTATAGGATGCAGGGGGAAATGGCCAGCCTCTTCTCAGTGGTCTGTGGGGACAGGACAAGGGGCGATGGCCTCAAGTTGGAGCACAGGGAGTTCCACACCAACATGGAGAAGAACTTTTTTCCAGTGAGGGTGACAACCCTGGGACAGGCTGCCCAGGGGGGTGTGGAGTCTCCTTCTCTGGAGATATTCAAGCCCTGTCTGGATGCCGACCTGTGTGCCCTGTCCTAGGGACCCTGCTTTGGCAGGGGGGGTTGGACTCCATGATCTCTCAAGGTCCCTTCCAACCCATGTGATTCTGTGATTCTATGATAAAGATTTGATTCTTTATTGGTCCAAGGGCATCAGCAAGTCTCTTTCACATCAACATTTCAGACCTTGGGGAGCAGAATTGATAACAGCAAAGAAAAGGGAGCAGAAAAAGACATCAAGATCTGACCAGGCAGCGAGGTAAGGCTGATAGAGATTCCTTGAAAGCATTTTCCAGGTAGAGGCAGCTCAATCCTGTCATTCATTGAGGGGGCTGCTGTCTTTAGCCCACGTTACAGTGTCATTATATCTTGTTGTTGGAGGATGACGTCTTTGTGCAGTTGAAGTTATTTAACCAGCTTGTGTCTCTGTTGTTTTGCAAGGAAAAGAGTCTTCTCCTTAACAGAAAATAATTGGAATTGTCTTCCACTGTAGACCAAGAACTGGGAAAACCTCTCTGCAGTTGTTCCTCTATAAGATAATGTAGGCTTTGTCAATGTTATCCCAAATAATTATTTATAATGGACTTTTTAAAAAGAAACCCAAAAAGCTTTGGCCCTCCACTATCAAGCATTTTTTCCCCAGTTTAGTTGCCAGGAATAAAATATAGATATAAAATTTTATATATGTCGCTAATATTGTGGGACACTAAGTAAGAAGTATGGGATTGTTGGTATCTTGTGACATGGATCATTTGGTAAACTGTGTTCAGACAAATAGTGTGTATTTCAACAAGGTCAAAATTCTACATACATCTAAGAGTAAATAAGGCAGATCAGTCATCGATCAGGGGCTGACTCCATCCTACAAATTAACATATAGAGTGAGTAGATTCTTTATAGGGCTTATACAAAGCAGTAACTCTGAGAAAGACTCATGGCAGATAATCAGCCAAATATGAGCTCCTACTTCAATGCAGGAGCCAAAATGGCTAATGATTCCTTCAGGCATAAACATGGATTCTCAGTTTGGCTGAGGTTGTGTTAATTCTGCATTTGTTACTGGTGAGATTATGGCCTGGGTTACAATGGAAAGAAGTTGATAAATTGGAAAGGGTTCAGAGAAAGGCTATGAGAATCATTAAAGGATTGTATTTAGCTTAAAATGAAAAGAACAGAGCCTCTTACCAGAGAGAAGGTCAAGAAATTGTTTGATCAGAGTCTGTAAAAATTTACATCAGGACCAGACTATTTAGCCAAAAAAAAAGTGAAAGCATCTATCTGGAAACTGAAGACAGATAAAGAAGAAATCTGATTCAAATATCTTTGTGTTGTTAAATATAATCAAGGGATAGTTTTTAAAATTTTATTTTAATGGTAACTGAACATATTTCATCATTAACAAATTCTAAATCAGGACTGGAAGTGTCCGAGAACTGTGTGAGAATACCAACTAGTGTTGATGACTCCAGTAGATCGTCTGAATATCAGACTGACAGCAAAAAATATTCATTGGAACACAATGAAATTTGGCTAATACTGTGGAGAGCCTATTCTATGTTCTGGAAATGTAGGACTTGATGAGTGTTCTAAGTTTTTCAGACTTTTCTCTTCTGATCCCCAGAATAAAACAAGATAGAGAATTTAATCCACCAGATCCAAGAATTCCTAGATGAACTGGAGAAAACCATTAGAAAGTCAAATCAATATTGAAGGTAGGGTGTCCTGCAGGAAAGAACACTGTGGGCCAGGAGGGACAGGGAGGGGATTGTCCCTCTCTACTCTGCCCTCCTGAGGCCCCAGCTAGAGCCCTGTGTCCAGAGCTGGGGCCCCAATACAAGAAAGATGTAGAACTGTTGGAGAGGGTTCAGAGGAGCCACAAAGATGATGAGAGGGCTGGAGCACCTCCCCTACAAAGAAAGGCTGAGGGAGCTGGGCTGGTTCAGCCTAGAGAAGAGAAGGCTGTGGGAGGACCTCATTGTAGCCTGCCAGTCCCTGAAGGGAGCAGAGGAACAGGAGGGGAATCAGCTTGTTCCAAGGGGAGAGAATGGCAGGACAAGGGGGATGGAGTGAAGCTGGAGGAGGGAAGGGTTAGAGGAGATCTTAGGGGGAAGTTCTTTGCAGAGAGAGTGGTGAGGGGCTGGAACAGGCTGCTCAGAGAGGTGGTGGATTCCCCATCCCTGGAAGTGTTCAGGGCCAGGTTGGCTGGGCCCATGCCATTCTATGATTCTATGACATCTGGTAGGCTATCGTTATGTCTAGTTAACCAAACTTCTTCTTCCACACCCTCCCCCCCACCATTTACATCTTCCTGCCTTTAGAACTTGATACTAGGTGTCTAGTCAAGATTCATTTAAAATCATGCCTTGTCTCCAGTAGTAGCAAAGACTGGAGTTTCAAAGAAAAGCCCAAGGCATCTCTACTACTGACCAGTCACTAAATTATCACTTCAAAGTTCTTTGCAGGAGATGGAAGGCAGGTACCACATGTCATTGTGAAATGATCGCTGGTGATTTGGATGCATCGCTGTAGTGTAAAGATGATGATGGATAATCACCATCTGGCTTGTGGTTTATATAAGAGGTCATGCAGGAGTGTTGAAAGCACTCTTAGAGGATGTGAGCTGTGGCACAGTTATGTCTGTTCAGTGCTGAACAAATAGTAATAGGCAATGGTATGGACTCTGAAGTGACAGGCCTGAGACCGTTTTTATTGAAACTAAAGCTACTTGAACCCTTGAAATGCATGTTTATATATTTTCTACAGTCAGAATTTTGGTATTTAGCTCTTCCTAGAATCATTCCACACATCTTCCATTGCCATGTCCAAGGGTTTCTTCTAAATATCTAATTAAGTTGATCTTCCTGTTTTTATTTTTGTTCAGTTTCGTGGTTCAAATTTTCAAGTGTGGTCACTTCCAGCAACTACACAGGCTCATTTAAGATGTTTTGGGTGCTCAAATGTCAGCTGGGGGATATTTCATGTCAGGAAGGAGGGAAAATTAGACATCTGTGGGCCTCTTGCCAAGGACTTCCCAATCCTGCCATGTTTGGGGGCTCAGAAGGAAAAACATGCCATCACTTCTGTTATTTTAAAGTGATACAGTAGAGTGGAAAGTGATTCAAGATGCTAAAGTGCCTCCAGCAGCATTAGAAATGCTCTATTTATGGAGTGATCAGTCAACACATTGCCAACATGATGGCCATGGATGCAGTGAGCCAATTAAAAATATATGTATTCAAATGAAGTCAGAAATGAAAATAGATAATTTAAAAGGATAAGGGGCCAACTAGAAGAAAAGAAAAATCAAAATATCATTGTGACCAGTAGAAATGGTCAAGCTGAGGTGCCTTTGCTGATTTCTCTTGTGGATTTTCTGATGGGTAAAAAAAATCTATGATTAGTAACCTTTGCTTCTGTGGGGATCAAAATTGGTGTCTCCCTTTTCTATTGTTTAAGATTTCTGGTGCTGTCAAACTGGCTTGAAACTGCTCCCCTGGTTTTCCAGGGATTTTAAGAAGTGACAGATTTAGATAAAGCTCAGGTAATTAGGAAAAAATTCTCAATTTGAGAAACTAGTCTGGAGACATATTAAAAAAAAAAAAGTGAAGAAAACCCCCTTCTTGTTGATATTTAAAATTATTCAAAATTCTTATTGGTCTTGCATTTGCTGGGGTAATTTTTATGTGTGTCATGGGGTAAAACAAAGTAAGAAGCAGAAAAAAGGATGTGATTCAGTTTTTAAGAATAATTCTTAATGCAGGAGAACACAAGAGGGTGAGAGGACACCAAGGGACTGCTTCCTGTGCAAGGGCTTCAGGAAGGAACTCCTTTTAATATTGCTCCTAGCACCCAAGATTCCCAGTCCAGCTGTGATGTTCCTCTGTTCTCCTGCTGGACTGCTGTTGATGCTGTTCTTGTGTCTTAACAATAAGAACACAGAACCAAACAGCTGTTATTTCCTGAAAAATAATAGGAAATAGCAGCACACAGAGACTGTGCTTTGAATATGAGCAGAAAAGTTGGTGCTGACTTGCAGGTAATAAATAGTTCTGCACCTAAAACCAAATGACCCAGTCCGTTTCTGGAGATCCAGATACTGGACCCTGTCCAGTATCTCATCCTATGTTGGTTCTGGGAAGAAAGCCCAGGTGTCTTGGCTGCTAGCCTGGTGCTCCAGCCATCATGTTACTGGAGCAAACCTTTCCAAGCCTGAGCTTCCCCACTGCTTTTTCCATGGTCCATGACACAGCCCTCTGGCAGATGGAGAAGTCCCAGCTACAGCTTCTTTCTGCTCCTGAGGACCCATATTGGAGCTGCATCCTCAATGTTTCCAGCAGCCCGGTGAGGCCAGTGTTCAAAACTCAGCCACAGCAAAGGGATAGGACTGGGAGGCAATGGGGAAACAGGTCCTCTGGGGTAAGTACAAGGGATTTAATCCCTTCTTGGGGTAATGAAACAAAACCCCTCAACCTGAAGCTAGAACTGCCCAGCTCAGTCAGTAGTTCCACCTTCTTGCAGCAGAGTTCATTACCTGTGATGCCTCCCAGCCCCAGTAGCAATGTGGTCCCCACATACTGATGCCCGTGCAGTGTCCATTGCCACCATGGACAGAAATGCTTTAGGTTCCCATGTTAAAGACTCCCTGACAATGAGATGGTGCAGTGTAGATGGATGTGGACAAGAACAGGCAATGGTGAATTTTAGTAATTTTGTTATTTTTCAATTGTTCTTTCCACTTGGGAAGTGATAACAGATACCTTGGACAAGGAAGGATTTCCACTCTGGGTTCATAGCAGGTGTCTGAGCATGGGAGGAGTATGGAGTGTCATGAACAGCCTAGCTGAGCTCTTCACCTTCATGCACTTGGGAAGTAAAGGTGTCTACTCCATATCACTTTGTGACATCTGCTGAACACCTGAGGTCCTCCCCCCATGATGGAAGCATTATTCTTCTGCAGGATCATTGCTATTAGTGGACATAATCTTCAATTTCATTTAGCAGGTTAAGTTACACAGGTCTGAACAGAACCTGAACTGGAGGTGTCCCCATTGCCAGGGGTGCACTGACACAGTGAGAAACTTGTCACGAAGGGCTCACAACTCAGACAGAAGAAAGAGTGATGGAGGAGATAAAGCATAGAGGAGAGGTGAAGGAAAAAAAGACTTGTACAGAGTTATTGAGCACATTAAACTTCGGAATGGGAATAAAAGGCTGGTCTGACTGCTACATGAATGTTTATCCAGCTGGATCAACCTTTTTCAAGCAGCAGGTTGTTTTGAAAGTACATGGTTTTCTGGAAATCCTATCCATGGACTGTGTGGCTCCTGCTAGCATAGTGACATACTCAAGACCTCAAAGAGTCAGCCTTTTCCTCCTAGTCTGGGAACAGCAGACCCAGAATTCCAGGAGTAGACACAGAGACAAAGGGAATTATGTCTATCATACAAGGCCTCAGCATCTCTTGTTCAGGCACCTACAATAAACTGGCAGAGCTGGGAACCTGGAATCAGTTAAATAGTTAGAGACAGCATGGATGGAGAAAGGTCAGGATGAAACATATGGGCTACAAACATCTAGGAAATTCTTTCCTACCTGACCCTGGTGCAGATGGTTCCCCAAACTTCATGGTTGTACTGATGATTTCTCTGCTCATGTTCTTCAGTCACCTTTCTCTTCAGCCAAGTTCTCCTCTTGTCACATAACTTACATGTAGATTCATTTACCTCTCTCACCCACAAAACCCCATAAAATCAGTCATACTTTGCCAGATGAAGGTCTACTTAGACACTGTTCTATCTCTGAGTGACCCAAAGAGAATCTAAGTAGGGAAAGAGCCTAAATAGTGAACACAGGAGGATTTTTTTTTTTTCTATCTAGCCACCCATCATTCAGTCATTTTTATCCATGAGTCTTTCAGAGACAGAGAGGCTTTCTGTGTCTTAGCTGCCTTTGATGGATTTATCTTTGAGGAGCCATCCATTTATTCCACGAACTCGGTTAAGCTTTTAGCATTCATCATATTCTAGGACAGCTTAACTACACTTTGAATGAAGAACCGCCTGATTTTGTTTCTTCTGACTGTTCCTCCTGATGACCTCTCATCATCACACTGGAGGAAACAGAACAATTAACCCTCACCCCTTGTCTCCAAGCCACTCATGATATAGTCCATCAAACACAGTAACTTCAGAGCTGGTAGATGATTTGCTTAGTGAACCCTGCAGGCCTTGCAAGTGTTATAGAGCTTTCTCTGTGATACCTTTTCCTACAGCTCTCAGTAAACCCTGCTCTCAAGACTTGGTCACATGTAGAGATACTAGCAGAAACTTGGAAAAATAGCATTTGGGGAAACACAATCCAGACTGCCATTAAAAAGTAATATATCTGTGTTTAAATTTTATCACAGTGACAATCAAGCACCTATTTACCTGTCAGAATATGGGGGTTTTTTTTGGGTCTCTGATGTAAAGGATTGGCATTTGGAAAGCTGTAGTTGTTAAAAAATAACATACCTGTCAGGAACTCTGAGTCAAGCTGATGGAGCTGGTCAAACAGTTTACCAGGAAAACATGTGAACTCTGAATAAAACCTCAGGAAAGTCAATCATGGAGTTGCTGGCAAAGCACAAAGAACAGAGAGCATGTCAAAGACCTGTAGTGCTATAGGGGCATTTTTTGGGTTCTAGTGTGAGCTGAAATCATGATCTAATTGATAGCACAACCTACTGAACCATAGGTAGCCCACAACCCCAACTGGGGGTGAATGATAAGAAGTTGGCATCTCTTAAGACACATATGTAATGCTACTGTTTCTTAAGTTTGTTTTAAACTCTGTCAGAGCACTCAGACACATGAAGAGTTGGATTTTGGTGGCTTTGCAGCTTGAAAAAAGTTTAAATCTCTTTTGATGGGGGGGGAAAGAAAAACACCTTCTTACTGTCCTAGGGCAAGTGTTGCAGGGTCAAGCAGAGAGTGTAGATCTTTGTGGGTTAATACTGAGGAAGTCAGAGGGGTGTCTTAGGTCCTGTCCCTGTTGCCAGGCTTGTTATTGCTGCTCACCAGACCTCAGGCAAAAGTTCCAGTGAAGTTTCTGATATTTTAACAGTCTTCAGCAGGCTTTGAAGAAGAGGGCCTTAATTGCATGGTGTCTTGGTCTGCCTGTCAGCCATTGACAAAAACTGGGTGCAGAACTTAAAAATAACCACTTAATAATCACTGCTTATTGATGGGATGAACAAGCTTGTCTCTGTCAGGATGTCACTGGATGATTGGTTTCCAGACAAGGGTGACTATATAAGCACAGCTCCCTCCCCCAGCCAGGGCAGAACAATTGCACCTTGTTACAACCAGCCTTAAGGGGATGCAGCAGGACTCCAACAACTGTGCTGATTTACTCACCTGCCTGGAGGACTTGGAGCAGAGGGATGAAGAAAAATCTATATCCTGAATGAATGAGCACAATTGATTTGGGCAAATGTTGAGTTGAGGGGGGTGAATTCCTCCTCCAGGACAACAATTTGGGTTGCTAAACTGTAATTACAGCGTTCCAGCCAAATGAACATTGCACTGTCAGAAATCACCAGCACAGAGTCCTGGCATCAGAACAGCATTCCAAGCTTTTCCTATTGCTAACTGGAAAATGGTTGCTTGCAAAAACACATGTTCCTCACACATGCACACAAACAAATGCATTGTGCTTCAAGTATTTAATCACCAACCGACTTTGTTTTAAAACTCTTCCACATGAGGTTTCCCCATGTCCTAGCACCTACACAGACCACTTAATGACCATTTGCAGTCTTCTGTGTTTGTGAATAGTGGGGTTTTTTTTTCAGGCCTTCTAGATGATCTCACTGATTGACCAGTCTGGATATTTTTTGCCACTCCTGTGTATCCCAGCTTCTTACAGGGCAGCTGAAACACACACAAACAAAAAGCACCAAAAGGAATCTAAACCTTCCTTCCTTTAGCTTTACTCCATTCCTCTTTGTCCTGCCATTGTCTACCCTTTTAAAAAGTTGATTCCCCTCCCATTTTTCTGCTCCCTTCAGGGACTGTCAGGCTGCAATGAGGTCCCCCCACAGCCTTCTCTTCTCCAGGCTGAAGAAGCTCAGCTCCTTCAGCCTCTCTTTGTAGGGGAGGTGCTCCAGCCCTCTAATCATCCTTGTGGCCCTCCTCTAACCAACATTCTCCACCTTCTCCTTACTTAATTTTTTTTTGGCCATTTTTTCTGTCTTTTGTGTAGATTGAAATTGTAAAATGTGGTAAGAACTTGTCTTCTATGAATAAACAATGCCAGCCACTATGGGACCCTGTGTCCCTCTTCTTGAGTCTGTCACATTGAAGGAGGAATTAGTTATTAACTAATGCAGTGTCTGAATGCAATCATGAAAGAGTCAGGGGAAGAGAAATAGAAAAAGGATGAACTGTATTCAACAGAGCAATAACTGCAGCCTGGCAGAGTGGAGGAGATCGGGCTTTATCATGACAGGCCAGGTCACAGCTGGAATGCAGCCCAAGGAGAAAGGCTATTCAAAGGCAGGGAATGCTTACAGGAATCTTGATATGCTACACAAGGTCATCTGTCTTGGACTCCTTAGCAGATGGAGGCACCTTAAGCTTCTTGAGAAGGCTCAACATGCCTGAGTCTCTAGCCAGTTACTCTGCATACACAAGCCAGAAACAGAGCTGTTTGAGATCTCCCATTCCTAACACTCTATGGGAGGGGATCGTGCTTTCTACTTAACCATTCCCTTTCACTGCCCACAGATTAGACACAAGGAATGGCAGAGGACCCTAGATTAGTGTCAATATACATTTGTATATCTGAGACTTGAGAATAAACAGCAGTTCCTTCCATCCATCCATCCATCCATCCATCCATCCATCCTTCCATCCATCCATCCTTCCTTCCTTCACTAACACAAAGGCTACCCAAAATGTCTGCTTCTCAAAACATTGATGGATTTATCTTTACTGTGCTACCTTTCAAAAGTCTGCCCCATTTCTATACATACAAACCAACCTTTTAACATTGATATTTTCTATTACAGAACCAGGGATCTTTAGAAGGCAAGGCCAGTCTCTGGGGACACCTGACATTTTTCAGACTAGTCTCACTGGCATGTTCCACTGAGTTAGCACTGATTTGTTCTTGCACAGCTCTCCCCAGACTCAAACCCTCTGGAATATCCCATGACATGGGAATAGAAAGGACTTGTTCGAAGCTGTCTGAGGGAGAATGATTGATAGTGAGTGAGGGCTTTGCTGGGAATTGTCAGGGCTTGCTGAGTGAACCTCCAGCTCAAAGCTAGTAATAAAAGAGAGAAAATGTGTGAGAATAATTAAGAAGAAAGATTTAGAGAGGGAGAGATGTAACAGACAGCCTTGGAGTGATAAAAGTATTATCCAGCTGTAACAAGCAGACTGACTCCCCTGAGGAATACAATGAAATGTAATAATAAGATAGGTACTGAACAGGAGACAAGGGAAAGGTGTAGGTTATTATAGCTGAAATATTTAGACTATCTTACTGCATGTCAGTTCCCTTATAATCTTCAGAATATATGTCTGAGACCTCCATCATCCTGTAATGTACCTGGATCACTAGGGAAAGTCTTAAAAGTCTGAGTATGGCTTCTATGGCTCCTTTTTTAACTACCTGAACCACCAAGCAGGTAGGCAGACCAAATGCAATAGCATGGGACTACATTTCAGGTGTCAGCAGTCTCCTCCTAACCCTTCCTTAGCCTTTCTGCTTGGGGATTCAACTGGCAGAAATTGGGGATTTCAACATGGCCAGGCAGGATGAGAGAGGTCTATGGGTACATTCTTGGCTTGGGACAAGCTGGTTGGCTTCAGGGCTGCTGATGCAACTTCAGGATTGAATGATTTTACTGCACATATGAAGATGGCTTTCAAAACCCAAACCTCACCCTTTTCAAACACCTTTTTAGGAGCTTATGACCAGCTTCTACCCTACTTTGGCAAAGGCCAAGGTAAAGGAACTGTGGTACAGTGCATAAGAATAAAGGAAATTACTATTTCCTAGGGATATTTTACCTCCACTGCTGAGGCCACAGGTTTTCCAGGAGATGCTTTAATGTACATATGACCTTTTCCTATTAAAATACCCCAAAGAAACAAACAAAAAACACCCTCAAAAAAATTTACAATGTATTTTCATTACCCTTCTGCCCTGCCAGAAGAAATTTGTGAGTCAGGAGGTTGTTATCTCTCTGTTAAGAAGAATGTCTTGATTTCATAGCTGTAACACATTACCTACAAAGACACACAGTTTGTAAGCATCTGATATTGCCATGCTGTCATGAGAATGTCTTCGAATTTCCAGTTTCTGTGACCTCCATGAGATGTTAGGGAAACTGGATAACATGTTCCTATTTCAAAGTGATATTGAGAAGAAGAGTAGAGTGGGAACCATTCCATGAAATGCTTACAGTTTTGATTGTATTTCCAAGCTAAAAATGGCAGCCTCCTACTGAGTACAATTTTGAAACAAAGATTACAATGATCAATGGGAATGGTTCGCCAAGGTAGCCTCTATAATTTCACTTTTATTTTGAGACTCCCTGTGTTTTCAAAAAGAACGAACATGCATGTGTGTTCAAAGTGGAAACATTTAATCCTGAACATTCACCTGTTGGAGAGGAGCTCTGTGGAGAAGGACCTGGGGGTCCTGGTGGATGACAGATTGGCTATGAGCCAGCAGTGTGCCCTGGGGGCTGAGAGAGACAATGGCATCCTGGGGGGCATCAAGAGGAGTGTGGGCAGCAGGTCACAGGAGGGGATCCTCCCCCTCTGCTCTGCCCTGGTCAGGCCCCAGCTGGAGTGTTGTGTCCAGTGCTGGGCTCCCTGGTGTAAAAAGGACAGGGATCTCCTGGAGAAAGTCCAAAGAAGGGCTACGAGGATGATTAAGGGCCTGGAGCATCTCCCCTGTGAGGAAAGGCTGAGTGAGCTGGGCCTGTTCTGTCTAGAGAAAAGAAGACTTAGGGGGGACCTAATTGGTGTTTATAATTATCTTAAGCATGGGATGCAGGGGGAATTAGCCAGCCCCTTTTCAGTGGTTTGTGGAGACAGGAGAAAGGGCAATGGCTGCAAGTTAGAACAGAGGAAGTTCCACACCAACATGGGGAAGAACTTTTTCCCGGTGAGGGTGAGGGAGCCCTGGGACAGCCTGCCCAGGGGGGTGTGGAGATATTCAAGACTCGTCTGGAAGCCTATCTGTGCAATATGAACTAGGGAGGTTGCTTTGGCAGGGTGGTTGGACCCAATGATCTCTCAAGGTCCCTTCCAACCCCTGTGATTCTGTTAGAAAATTTTGAATTTTGAAATTTTAACTGAAAAACACCAGTAAACATGCTAATTCCCTAAACTTTTCTATCATATATTTACCCCTCCCCTTCCCTATTCAGAGATACACAGTTGTACTGACTGGAGATGGAACTGTGAAGGATGCAGTCTGGGAAGAATGACTGTGGAAATCAGTCAGTTCCTAAATTACCTCTATAGTTTTGCCTGCCTGTGTGCTGTTCATCTCCTGGGAACAACTTCAGCCATGTACAAGTAGGGCATCCTTCTTCTCTTTCCTCTTGTAGTTAATCAGACATGGTAAGCTCACCCTGGGACTCACCTCATGTCATGGTTCTTCTCCCACAGCCAGTGACAGGAGTTAGACTGGGATGCTGAAACTTTGTGACAGAAATTTGGATGACATAAAGAAAAAGAAGAACCTAATATCACACTGGAAAAGGTTTTTGTCAGAATATTTTTCCTTTTTCTGCACTGCAAACTATTTTTAGAGATTGCAGCTTCCTCTAAGAAAAGTGGTAGAAATGCATCCCACCATTATTCAAATGCTTCCAGAACTCCATATATTTATTCACTATGCCCCAGGAGCATAGAAAGCAAGTGGCAACGTTCATGCTCTCTACAGCTGAACTCCCAAAGATGGGAAGAACCTACCTTGTTTTGAGGTTGCTATTCCTGTTCATTTCTGGGTTTATACAGAGTGCATTCCATCTGGTTTTTTCTGAACAAAATAAGTTAGAGTGATGTGATTAGGCAAATAAAGCCCTTTCAAAAGGAAGGGAAGAAACCCCAACACAATTGCTAACAGCTCTTTAATCCAGCAGAGGCAAGTGTAACAGGAGCTAATGGTTGGAAACAAGGTTAGAAAAATTCCAATACCAAATAAGAAAAACATTTTAAATATGTGTAGACATGAATAATTATATATATAAATATATATATATTCTCAGGAGCAGTAATGATTATTTATGCTTTTAAATCAAAGAAGGTGCCTTTATAAATCAGCTACAGTCAGCCTCACAAGATTGGACTGGTGATGGGCAAATGAAGTGACTGTACTTTGCCCTATCATGCTATCATGCAGATAAGAAGATATAGTCCTAAATGATAAGAGCTGCGTCCACCTTAATTAACTTACCAACTATAAATTAGGTGACTCATTCTAGATAAGTGTCTAAGCTCCTTCTGTAGTCGGTAGAGAGAAAGAAGCACTTCCAGATGGTGATTTATCTTATCCTAACTTGGCAGCTAAGGTATGTGAGATGAATCCTCTGAAGTCCTTTATATCTCTCCTTTAAGCACCCAGACCTCAAAAATAAATGAAATTAAATGTCTTATTTGAGAAGGGAAATCTTTATAAGATGAATCCTTTCAAGAGATGAGGAATTTGCTCTGGTATTCTAATATGATTATTTGCCTTCCTGTCCAAGTTGGATCATGGCTTCATAGTTCATTAAGGCAGAGTAATGAAAGGGAGATAAATAAAGGGAAACCCAATGTTTTGGGTACCGTTGTTCAGAATTATAAAAAAGACAGAGCACTTTGGGATCATCCTGGGAACAGGAACTTCAAGGATATTAAATCACTGCATTTCATTATCTAGATGTCAGTCATAACACTCCAGTTAAAACTTCAAACACGCTTTTAGTATAAACACTCATTAAACTGAGAGAAGAATAACGGATAATTGTGATCAGTGTTAGAGGGAGTTAGATCTTTTCTGTGTCTTTAATTACTCAGTCAGTCAGCAAATGATGTTACATTTCCACACAACTTCCTTTATGAAAATGTTCAAAGATGATCTCAGTCGCTTCTGTTTTTTCTACTTGGAAATATCACAAGGAGTTTACACTGTCTGTGCCTTTGCCCATAAAGGCTGATTCACAGGAGAACATAAAGTCAACAACCAAACAGAGTTTGAAAGGTTTAACAACTTCTACGCTCAGTCAATAATTTGATGTCTTTCAAGGAAGACTGGATTTAAGAGATCTGCCAAGATTTTCAGATGAAAGGTGGCTCTGCAAACATGCTTAAAATTAGATAATCCAGTGGTTAGATTGCAAACTTTACAGCTCAGACAAGGCTCACACAAAGCACGCCCTGCAGAGCAGAGGTTGATGCTGTGTGCTCAAGGAATCTGGTATGTTAATGCTCTGCCAAACATGCTTGGCTCAGCTGCAGGTGGGGTATTGTACAAAGAGAGGATAAACATGGGAAGGGGGACACCCTGATATGGCTGCTGTAAATGCAGCAGAGGAGCTGAGCAGAGCAAGCAAGTTATTTCAAAACTGACATGGACTTTTATTTGGCCATGGTAGAAAGCATTTTGCAACAGATTTAGACTGGGTCATCTTTGGTTTTGCTGCTGCTGCCTGCAGACACCATCAGGAGCAGATTTCAACCACCACCAAATGTTCTTCAGGCCCAGGTGACATCTTTATCTCCATGTGGCTGATAGGACTATTTTGTCTGACTACAACATCCACCCATGCAAGGTTTGCTGATGTTACATGAGTAACATGGGTGTGATTTGAAGATTATTTTTACCCTACAGATGAGAGTGTGCAGTGATGGCCCTCACCAGGGAGACATTGGTGGCACTGGTATGTGTGTATTATCACTGCCTTTGAGTTGTCAGTGCAAAAGAGATTATCATCCCATGTGAGATAGATTGCAGTTTGTCTCCTTGCCAAATCCCACCTCCCTTAGCTCACTAATTGTAGTTGGAAAATAGTAGAAACTGCCTGAACTACTTGACTAATTTTCAATAAAAGCAACTGTAATCTTTGAGTAACCTTTGTTTCTCTGAACTGCAAGGCAGGAAACACAACTGTAGCTTTCCATTGTAGACTTTAAGTCACCAAAAAAAAAAAAAAAGAGAAAATAAGAAAAGGGAAAGGGAAAGGGAAAGAAAGGAAAAGATCCCAGGATCTAATTTTACTTTGTGTTCAGAGGAGGGCCACGAAGATGATCAGAGGGCTGGAGCATCTCCCCTATGAAAGAAGGCTGAGGAAGCTGGGCTTGTTCAGTCCAGAGAAGAGAAGGCTGTGGGGGGACCTCATTGCAGCCTTCCAGTCCCTGAAGGGAGCAGAGAAACAGGAGGGGAATCAGCTTGTTCAAAGGGTAGACAATGGCAGGACAAGGGGGATGGATTAAAGCTAAAGAAAGGAAGGTTTAGAGGAGATCTTAGGGGGAAGTTCTTTCCAGAGAGAGTGGTGAGGAGCTGGAACAGGCTGCCCTGAGAAGTGGTGGATGCCCCATCCCTGGGGGTGTTCAAGGCCAGGTTGGCTGGGGCCCTGGGCAACCTTGTATAGCTCCAGGCCTGGAGGTTGATGGCCCTGCCTGTGTCAGGGGGATTGGAGCTCTCTGATCCTTCGGGTCCCTTCCAACCCAGACTATTCTATGATTCTATGATCCTATGATCACAGGACTGATGGCTTTCTCCACTGTTTCATGAGGGCTGTGATTTCTGGTGACAGACCCAAATGAAGGTCTTTTGGGACTGAAGGAAGGATGACTTTGACTGCCCTTGTAGGGGTGAGCTCCAGGCCACATGGCAGAGGAGAATTACGTGGAAACAACATATCCTACAAGCAAGGAAGCCAGGGAGATTACTAAATGAACTTTACTACATTTTTAAACTCCTGTCATTTTTAATCTTATCTCATGATTTTTGAATGCTTGTGACTGACCTAATTCGAAGTACCTGTCTTTGCAAACAGATGGATAAATCTTTTCCTAAGTGGCAATACACATTCAGTTCTTAATAACACTGTAACACTCAGATTTTTGAAAGATGCACACTGCTTGAAATACTGAGCAGTTTTCTCCCAAGCAAACACATTGAACACTGTTCCCTTGTTATAAAATCTCTAGAGTTTCTTCCCCCATCATCTCTGACTGATTTCACCTTTCTGTACTTTTAAAAAATCTGTAAGATAGAGTTAATGGTTCTGGCTGGATGTGGGCAGAGTGAATGACAGAGGATGACAAGTCATTTTAGCTGATTGTTAGTTAGAGCTGATTATTAGTTATAAAAGAGGGTAAAATAGCTTGACTCCATTGCACAAAAACCCTGTTTTCTCAGGAGTTTCCTGCAGAAAATGACCTCATAATGTAATGCATGGATGAGATGTTGTTTTTCAGTTTTGCCTTCCTTCATGCTATTTTATTCTCTTGAAATTTGTCCCAATAGTGAGGCTTCCCCAGAGAGAACAGTTTCTCTGGTACCAAATATGCTTTGATATATATTCAGTGAGGTATAGATGGGTTTTATACATGTTTATTACAAGCCCCGGGGTACTCATCTGGCTCTTTTGTACATGCTAATTGCTGGAGACACAGGATTACTCAAAAAACTGAGTTGGGTTTTCTAAAGGACATTTCTCTATGCTTATGCCTGGATAAAATAGCTTGAAAATGAGAAGTCAGTGTGAGCAGAATCAAGTAGAGACTATCATCTGCTTTATTAGTCTCAGCAGTAGCAGCAGTAGCATCCCCTAGATTTCAAATCTGTCTCATGACTGAGGTAGAAGCAGCTTCAGTCAGGGATTCCAGAGCTGGAAAACTTGATGCAAATGTCAGAACAAGAATGATAAGGAATCTGTTAACCTTTCAAAACAGTCAGAAAATTGCTCTTTTTCTTATAGCAGCAGGGAGTGGGTCAGAACAGCAGTCTTTTTATTCCAGATTCTTCCATGAATCACTTTTGAAGACTTTAAAAACTCTCTCTGCCTCAGTTTACTTATTTACATGTATGAAAATATGGGAGCATGAACAGAAATTCCCTAATACATCAGAAGAGTTTGGAAAATGCCTAATGATGTTCATTGGGCAATGAAAAACCAACATGCATCAGTTCTTTAATCTGTCTTTCCTGCTGGTCTAGCTGGGTGTTCTTGAATGACTGCTCCACTTGCCATCAGGAAAACAATGTCTATTAATACACAGCTACCTTTTCATTTTCTTTTCTGCAGCTGGGGAAGAGCTGAAGCCCAATGGGAAAAGACTCATGTTGGAGAAGTTTGTGAAGGACTGTCTCCTGTGGGTGGGACCCCATGGTGCAGCTGGGGACGGGTGTGTGGAATGCACCCCTGACTATGAAGGTACTGACTGAACCCCCCATTCCCTGCCCTTCCCCGTGCCACGATGGGGGGGGAAAGGGACAGAAATCATGACTAAAGTGAAGTCTGCTAAGAAGGGATGGGTGGGGGGAAGGTGCTTTAAGATCTGGTTGCACTTCTCATTACCCGACTCCGATTTCACTCTGTGTGTGTAGTGTAGTGTAATAAACTAGAGTTTTCTTTCCTTCATTCTGTGTTGAGTCTGTTCTGCCGATGATGCTGACTGCAGAATGATCTCTCCCTGTCCTTATCTTGACTCCTAAGCCTCTCAATATGTATTTTCTCCCCTGTTCAGCTGAAAAGGGGAGTGATAGATGGGCTTTGGTGGGCGTCTGGCCTCCAGCCAGAGTCGAACCACATCAGGTTTTGAATATCTTCAGAGAAGAAGATTCCACAACCTCTCTGGACAGCCTGTCCCAGTGCTCTGGAACCCCCAAACTGAAGAATTTCCCTCATATTCAGGTGGAACTTCCTGAGTTCCAGTTTGTACCCATTACCTCTTGTCCTGTTGCTAGGCATCACTGAAAAGAGTTTGACCTCATCCTCTTGACACCCATCCTTTAGATATTTATAAGCATTATTCAGGTCCCCTCTCCGCCTTCTTCAGGCTAAACAGCCGCAGTTCTCTCAACCTTTCTACATTCAAGATGCTCCAGTCCCCTCATCATCCTCACATCCCTCCACTGGACTCTTTCCAGTAGTTATTTGTA
Organism: Zapornia atra; assembly: GCA_013400835.1. Taxonomy (NCBI): domain Eukaryota; kingdom Metazoa; phylum Chordata; class Aves; order Gruiformes; family Rallidae; genus Zapornia; species Zapornia atra. The sequence continues at coordinate 10,321 of VZTU01014444.1, read as the reverse complement.
TTTCTTGACGTGGGGAGCCCAAAACTGGACACAGTACTCCAAATGTGTCTTCACCGGGGCAGAGGGGGAGGATGACCACCCTTGACCTGCTGGCCATGCTCTTCTCAATGCACCCCAGAATACCGTTGGCCTCTTTGGCATTGAGGGCACACTGCTGGCTCATGAAGAGCTTGTCTATCAGGACTCCAAAGTCCTCTGCAGTGCTGCTTCCCAGGAGGTCAACCAAATTTGTTAGGCATAATTTGCTGTTAGTAAAGGACATCCACTGCTCTCCACACATCTATCCAGGTAGTCATGCCATCATAGAATCATGGTTTGGTTTGGGTTGGAAGAGAATTTCTTTCTAATATCTAATCTAAATTTATCCTCTTTTAATTTAAAACCATTACTCCTTGTCCTGTCACTCCCTGCCCTTGTAACCAGTGCCTCTTCATCTTTCTGTAGGCTCCTCTAGGTACTGGAAGGCTGCAATAAAGACTCCCTGGAGCTTTCTCCAGAAAGAACAACCCCATCTCTCTCACCCTGTTTTCATAGCAGAGGTGCTCCAGCTTTCTCATCATCCTTGTGGGCCTGCTCTGGGCTCACTCTGACAGGTTGATACCTGTCTTGTCCTGGGGACGCCAGAGCTGTATGCAGTACTGCAGGTGGGGGTCTCCTGTGCAGGACCTTGCACTTGGCCTTGTTGAACTTCATGAGATTCACATGGGCCTACCTCTCAAGCCTGTCAAAGTGCCTTTGGATGGCATCCCTTCCAGTCAGCATGTCGACCATACCACATAGCTTCCTGTCAACAGCCAGCTTGCTGAAGGTGTGCTCAATCCCACGGAAATCTATCAGGTTGGTAAAGCATGATTTCCCCTTGGTGAATCCATGTTGAACACTCCTAATTACCTTCTTCTCCTCCACATGCTTAGAGATAGCATCCAGATCAACCATTCCATGACTGGATGTAAGGTTGACTGGCCTGTAGTTTTCTATGTCCTCCTTCTTGCCCTTTTTGAAGTCTGGAGTGACATTGGCTTTCCTCCAGTCCTCAGGCACCTTTCCTGTTCTCCGTGACCTTTAAAAGATGATGGAGTAGTATAACAGTTATATTTGCCAGCTCCCTCAGCTCTCATGGGTACATCTCAACAGAAGGAAAAGAAGTCATCCAGAGGGATCTTGACAGGCTGGAAAGGTGGGCCTGGGTGAACCTAATGAGGTTCAACACTGTGAAGTGTGAGGTGTTGCACTGGGGCCGGAGGAATCCCAGAGATATTTACAGACTGGGAGAGGAGCTCCTGGAGAGCAGCCCTGCTGAGAAGGACCTGGGTGTCATGGTGGGTGAGAAAATGCCCATGAGCCAGCAGAGGCTCTTGCAGCTCGGAAGGGCGATGGTATCCTGGTGGATATTCCAAGGGGGAATGGATTAAAGCTGAAGGAAGGAAGGAAGGTTTAAATTAGATAATAGGGGGAACTTTTTTACAGAGAGAGTGGTGAGGGGCTGGAACAGGCTGCCCAGAGAGGTGGTGGATGCCCCATCCCTGGAAGTGTTCAAGGCCAGGTTGGCTGGGGCCCTGGGCAACCTTGTGTAGCTCCAGGCCTGGAGGTTGGTGGCCCTGCCTGTGGCAGGGGGGTTGGAACTCTCTGATCCTTGGGGTCCCTTCCAACCCATGCCATTCTATGATTCTATGATCTTACTGGGGTGCCCGGCTTTGTGGGTGTTGAGTTTGCCTAAACAATCTCTAACCCTATCATCCTCGACCAAAGTAAAGTCTTCCTTTCTCCAGACTTTTTCTTTTACCTCCAGAGTCTGTGATTCCTGAGGGCTGGGTTTAGCAATAAAGACTGTGTGTCATTTAAAAAGTGTTGTTGAAAACAATTTGAGAGATAACAGGACTTGCCAGCTGCAAAGTACAGCTCGAGCATATAAATCACAGAGAGTGAACTGTGGAGAGCAAACAGGAATACAGAGTAACTGATAGCATTTGGAAGTTGATAGGTGTACAAGTCTAGAGAAGAAGATATGTTTTAAAGCATAAGCAGAGTTGCATAGCACCAAATGCATTTGTCTCCAACCAGTCAGGTTGACTGAGGTGAGGCACTGAGGTGTGAGCAGAAGGGGTTTACTAGTTTCCAATATACAAACAGATGAGCACTTGGTTGGGTGAAGCCTGGGGCTCAAGAGCTCATTGTACAGACCTTTTCTAACTGCTTTTCATTATATTCTCTGTCTACAGAGGCTTGATAAAGCTGAATAGGAATTGTGTGTTGTGGTCCAGCGTGCTATTAATGCTCCTGTGTACTTTTAAGTCCAATGTGATTATTTCTAGAGAAAACATTCTGGACAGCCTCAGCTCTGCTGCCAAACTGATAAATTCTGTTCAACATAGGAAATACCTATATTTCCTCACAGGAGATCTTGCCAAAAACAGTGGGTGGAGCAAATGGCACAAATGATCTGAAGAAACATTGACAATTATTGTAGTGTGAGTGGATTGTGCCTTACTTCCATTTTGTACAGCACTATCTGGTTTGATGGCCACAACTCTTCTTGAAGCACCAAGCTCAGGTTCTGGATTGTCAGAAATGAATGGAGTTTATCCTGGCAGTGATATACCAGCTTTTCCTCTGCTGGTAGGAACCAATCTCGTAAGGAGCCCCTGGGACACCAGGTGTTAGGGCTAGGCAAGCTGTTCTAGCTAACCTTCCCTGGATGTGTTCAGAAAAAGGGTAGATGAGGTGCTCAGGGATCTGGTTTAGCTTAGGATGGGATTGGTTGGACTTGATGATCTTCAAAGGTCTTTTCCAACGTTGTGGTATTGTGATTCTGTGATAATGTGTGTGAAATTCACTGCTGACTAATTTAATTTGTTCTTTGATTTCATAAAAACCAAGAGTAGATTTAGATTAGACATAAGGAAGGCCTCTTTTTATATGATGAGGGTGGTCTGACATCAGAACAGGTTGCCCAAAGAATTAGTCAATGCCCATCACTGGAAGTGTTCAAGGTGAGTTTGGATGGGGCTTTGAGACACCTGATATAGTAAAAGATGTTCTTTCCCGTGGAAGAGAGGGAAGGGGGAGGATTGAACTAGATGATCTTTAAAGGCCCCTTCTAACCAAAACCATTCTGTGAGTCTATGAAATTAGTCCATTTTGCCATGTTGGCATAAATTTGGTATCTGACTGAGTCATTTCATCTATCTTGTGAACAGAGGTACCTTCCAGGAGCATTACCTTATTTAGTCAAACAAAGCTTCAGTCATGCAGCTGTCATACCACTTGATGGTTTTTTCAGAGTAAGGCTGTGCTGGAAAAAGAAGAGGGATTTAGGACAGTAGGAAGGAGCAATCTGGCAGCTGGATCCCAAGCTCCATGGATCCATGCGCCCAGGTTTTGCTGTGGGAAGCTCCCCTTAGTGTGCCATAGCACGCTGGCTGACAACGGCATCATGGGACACACACCAGCAATGTAGCACTTTGTAAGTGAGCCACAAGGATGCTGTAAGCCAAATAAATCATCTTTATCTGTCATAAGTCATTTCATTCAATAAATCTGTTGATTTATTGGAAATACCTAGTAGCTCCAAACATGGACTGAGCCTGCATTGGACAGTGCAGCCTTTCTCAGACAAAAGGTAGATTCTATCCAAAAGCAGATAATGATTGCATAAACAGCAAAGTGGACATAATATGGCTAACAGATTTCTGTTACAGGCTTTATAATGATATGTAGGAATAAAAATTTGGGGTTGTAAAAATTATAGGTCACAGGCTACTGAAGGTACATTTTGTGCTATGTAAATTACAGCTTTGAATCTAAGGCCAACATACATATCAAAGGCAGAACAGGCAAAAATCTGTGGGATACTTCAGAAAATAGGAAATCCTAGATGATAGGGATGTTACAGTGCATGCTGGGTTGCTGAAGAGATTGTCAAACCCATTGAGGATCATATTGGAGCCTTGGCACAAGTAGGTCTTGATTCCCTTTGACACTGGGAACTGAGCTTCAGCCAGGCTATTGGCGTGGCTCTCCTGGAGCCCATGGGGCAGAAACACCCAGATGTGAGGACTAAGAAAGCTGTTCTGCATAAGCTAATATTGGTGTGTAATTCATTGCCACTTCTTCCATGGCATGAGTTAATCTGTTTTGTCATGCCTCTGCTACCTGAATCATACTGTGCAATTCAAGTAATACATGCAGTGGGCAGAGATATCCTTCAAAAGCAAATGTTGGATATGAATGTCCTCTTTGTCCTCTTCAGGGAGAATGAAGGAGTTAAACACAGAGAAAGTTAGGGGAAAATTAGTGTAAAAGTCAAAGACAGAGCAAGAAAAATGTAGAAATGTGGCATGAATGCATTAATGTTGTAAATCATAGAATCATAAAATCATAGAATATGCTGAGTTGGAAGGGACCCATAAGGATCACTGAGGCCAAATCCTGGCTCCACACAGGACCAGCCAAGTCAGGGCATGGGACTGATGCTTCTTGACCTCAGCCCAGCTCGGGGCTGTGACCCCTTCCCTGGGGAGCCTGTGCCAGTGCCTGACCCCCCTCTCAGCACAGAACCTCTTCCTAATATGCAACCTAAACCTCCCCTGCTGCAGCTTCATATCATTCCCTCAGGTTCTATCCCTGGGAAACAGAGAGGAGATCGGTGCCTTCTTCTTCGCTCCTCCTCATCAGGAAGCCGTAGACCATGATGAGGTGTCCCCTCAGTCTCCTTTTCTCCAGGCTGAACAAATCAAGGGACTTCAGCCTCTCCTCATAAGACTTCCCCTCCAGATCCTTCACCATCCTTCTTGCCCTCCTGAGGACACCCTCCAGTATTTTTGTGTCCCTCTTGTACTGTGGTGCCTAAAACTGCACCCAGTACTCAAGGTGAGGCCGTACCAGCATAGTGTAGAGAGGTGATGTGGCGTCTGGTCACGAAGCAGCATCCCTTTCAGAATGGTCTGGAGTCCTTGACAGTGCCTGCAAAGGGAATAGGCTGGTGTACCTTCTGGCCTTGCTTTGACATTGAGCCAAGATATGGTCAAAATCGCAGGGTTTGAGATCTGGGAAACGTTTCTAGATCCCATACCCAGAAAGAACTGCTATTTGAACACCACTTCTTTTCCATAGGTCTTCTGTTCATCAGCTAACTCTTGCCTTCTTACCTGTTTATTCACTTTGTTCTGTTTTTTCATTTTCTTGTCATTTTGAGAGGTGAAGTACTCTCTGTAGATACCCCTCTGCTCCTTCAGTCATTGCCTGACTCCTTCCCAAGAGCCAGCCCTGCCTTCCAGCAGACCTTTGTCTTTCTCCCACAGATAATTTGCTGTGGGAGTTTTTATATCCTCAGCATAGTTTTCTACTTCTTTTTTTTTTTTAAATATTCTCCAGGTTTTAATGATTCTCCACAGATAATATGCCATCTGTATATCTTACCTACGTGGCTTCTTCTCATTTAAAAGAGGATAAAAGCCACTAAGGAGTTTTGAAAGGAAGCAACTCTGGATGAATGTGGAATGAGAAGGAGAAGGAGTCACTGGGAATGTCAGTTAGTGATCACCTGGGAAATCTGTGCATGGGTGAGAGGGAGCTGGGAAGAGGGTGCTGGGGCAATCCCATAGCTATGAGAGCAAGAAAGTGGGATGGACTAGAATGGAATGTGTCTCCAAAGAGAAACCTCTTTTCTCCTAAGGGACTGGTGACCCTGAACAAGGGCCCAAACACACACAGCCTGCAAACATGTTGAATACGTTATTTTTGACAAGCTGAAGACACATTCACTTGCATGGATGCTTCTACACCTGAAGCTGATGGATCACAGTAACCATGTACTCCATATCCAACAACCAAAGCAACTTGCACCACCTCCATTAAACCACAATGAGTGAGTGACTGAGGGCTGAAGCTGACTGCAGGGTGTTTTTATGTCCTTTTCCATCATCTTGGTTTCTAACCAGGGACAGTACAGTAAACCTACTGGATTTACTAGCCATTTCTTTTTTAAAAACAGTTGAGTCATGGCAACTTTAAGTCTTGAACAGTTTTCTTTCTATATAATATGCAGAATTGTAATGTAATAGTAAGAAAAGTCCATATTAAGGCTTCACAGATTGGATGGAAGACTTTAACATTAATAGCTAGGTCTCAGAGGAGGGTCTATCCCTATGAGCACTCACAATTTGTCAAGGTAGCAGAAGTAACTATACTTTGTACTGGATTCTGTCCTAGGGAACCTGCTTTGGCAGGGGGCTTGGACTTGATGATCTCTTGAGCTCCCTTCCAACCCCTACAACTCCATGATTCTGTGGTTCTCTATGGTAGCAAACATGTTGCTACTGTGAACACTCATTAAAATCTTCATGGTCAAATCACTTTCTCAAGATGCTGCATAAAAGGAGGACATTTTCAGCTTGGAGGGCACTCACTCTGACACTGGTTCCTCACCTCATCCAAAGGAAGAAGTGAGGATCTTTACAGCTATCCCATAGTCTTTATTCATTTGAACCTCTGGCTGCAAAGAAAGTTAATAACATGTAGGACTCTACAGTTCTGGAGCATCATTGGCTTGCCAGTACTTAAAGGGGTCCTACAGGAAGGTGGGAGAGGAACTTTGAATGGCTTCAAAGTGAAAGAAGGTAGGTTTAGATTAGGATGTTAGGAAGAAATTATTTACTGTGAGAGTGGTGAGACCCTGGACTAGGTTGCCAGTAATTGTGGAAGCCACATCACTGGAAGTGTTTAAGGCCAGGTTAGACAAGGCTTTGAGCAACCAGGTCTAGTGAAGGGTGTCCATGCCCATGGCAGGGAGGTTGGAGCTAGGTCCCTTCCAACCCAAACCATTCTATCATTCTATGAGCATTTTCAGCCCAGACCAAAACCACAGCTGGTGGACCTCAGTGTTTTTCTGAACAGGAAAGTCCCGTTGCTCCTCAGTCAGGCTAGGAACCACAGAGATGCTCTCTAGAAGCTCATTTCTCTATGGACATATTCTTTAAGCCAAAAGAGCAAAATTAAAGTGTTAATGAGTATTTAAGTAGAAACACCTGCAATGAGTGTCATTACTGCTATTAGCTGAGTGCCATCATGGCTATTACCCTGGAAAGCATCATAAATACCAATACTAGGAAAATATTTTGCAGGCTGCAGAATTTGCTTTCTGTGGCTCTGAGTGGATCATTTGGCCTCACGTGAATGAAGTCATTAGCTGAAAAAGCTTTTCCTCTTCTTAGCACAACCAAAAAATAACAACAGCTCCTGCAGCCTCTAAACTCTTGATTCAGTGGGAGGATATTCCTGATATGGACAGATGTTTCATTAATGCAGTTCGGGACTTCTGGCTGTTACCATGTGCAGGCTCACTTATTCTGTCCTCAGCAGCAGAATGAGATTCCTATTTCTGTACCAAAATAACCTCTGCTCAGCTCAGAGAGGAGCCAGACCTCTCCAGACCAGACCCCTGATTAAAAGAACTGGGATACGAGGTGTATGAAGACAATGAGAATTTTGTTCTTGTTTCCTATGGGATACAGATCAAAGCTTTAAAAGGGTTTAGATCCTGTTGAGTTGTATAAAGATTATGTGATTATGCTTAGAGTAATCATGACATTAAGGTACCCCTGATGGTTCCTGGGGTTCACTGTACAATAAAACAAAGTAAAAATAAATAATTTTTTAAAAAAGAATGCATTTTGCATTTTCACAAGTGGTATAAATACCTGCTTGTATAATATATACATTGACCTACAGCTGATGTATATACCCACTGAAAAGATACAGGCTGCCCAGGGAGGTGGTTGAGTCACCTTCCCTGTGTGTGTTCAAAAACAGGGTAGATGAGGTGCTCAGGGAGATGGTTTAGCTTAGGATGGGATTGGTTAGACTTGATGATCTTCAAAGGTCTTTTCCAACTTTGTGATTCTATGATTCTGATATGTGTATATATCTCTGCACTTTCCACTGTCATTTCTGTGCACGCTCTTCCATGTATTAGAAATTCAAATTCATGCTCTTAATGGGATTAAAAGCTAGGCTTGAATTTATGGCCTTACTAAAACTGTTGGGATTTTTGCCATTTGCTTTGACTCACTCAGGATTTCCCTTCTGAAGAGCTAACCACCTCTGTCATCATTAACTCATTCCTTTCCTCTTGGAAGTTGCTTCCTGTCTTTCAGCAGTTTTAACTGGAATTGGTGTGTCCGGATCAGTCATGCTCTGTCTTGTGTAAGGGGGAAATGTGTTTCATAGTATCATAGAACAGTTTGGATTGGAAGGAACCATCTAATTTGAACCTCCCCCCCTGCCATGGGCAGCATCACCTTCCACTAGATCACGTTACTAACCCCATCCAACCCAGCCTTGAATACTGCCAAGGAGGGGCTATTCACAGCTTCTCCAGGCAACCTGGTCCAGTGCTTGAACACAATGGTTGTCAAGAATTTCTCCCTTATATTTAATCTCAATCGACCCTCTTTTAATATAAAACCTTTTCCCCTTCTCCTGTGACTTCATATCCTTGTAAAAAGTCCCTCTCCAGATTTCCCATAGGCCTCTTTAGGTACTGGATGGCTGGTATGAGGTCTTCCTGGAGCCTTCTCTTCTCCAGGCTGAACAATTCCTATTCTCTCAGCCTGTCTTCCTAAGAGAGGTGCTCCAGGCCTCTGATCACCTTTGTGGCTTCCTCTGGACTCACTCTAACAGCTCTGTGTCTGTTGTGTACTGGAGATCCCACAGCTCTGTGTCTGTTGTGTACTGGAGATCCCAGAGCTGGGTGCAGTATTACAGGTGGGACCTCATGAGAGCAGAGTAGAGGTGGGGAATCTCCTCGAAGTTCTGCTCAAAATTCTTTTGATGCATCCCAGGAAACAGTTGGCTTTCTGGGCTAAAAATGCACATTGCCATCTCATGTTTAGCTTTTCATCATTCAACACCCCCAAGTCCTTTTCCTCAGGGCTTCTCTGGAACAGGGAATGCAGCAGAAATGCTGCAGCACACTGGAGAATTTGTCCTGTCCTAGGAGCTTGTGCTCTTCTGAAATGACCACAAAGATCTGGCACCAGTGGGCAGTTGAGAGAGAACTGCAGCCCAGAATATCAATGCCTTTGCTTTTGTTGGTTTTATTTGGTTTTTTTCCCTCTGAACTTGACATTTCATTTTACTTGGACACACCAAAGGGAATTTTGCTAGTCCCTAATTACTGCAAGTCCTTTTTTCTCATTGGACAGTGGATCTGGCATCGCTCTGTGTTATTTTAATTATTATTATTATTCAGCATCTCTCTTTCCCTGCTAAACCCTGCAAACCCTACCTAACTGATTTTACAAACCCAAAGTCCTTGAAGTCTGTACATTATCTGCTGCCATACACAATCAGAAAAATACTCTTAAATCCTGGGTTGGGTTGGAAAATCACAGTGTACAACAAATAAATAAGAGCTATAACAACAGAATACTCTTTGAGTGATTTTTATCTGCCATTCAGCTTTGGAGGTCTTGTGTTTTCAAGTTTTATTTTACAACTAGGAAATCTCACTATGTGTATTAAACAAATGTTAGACTGAAATTCTGTAGCTAGGACTTTAAGAAACTAATAAATAATGCAAGACTCATGATAAAATAATGAAATGTAATAAAAATCATGAAAGATGACAACGTTCTTATGGCATTAGTATAAAATTGCAAATTGAATCACCTTTTTTTAAGTCCAAGGAAGAAACTCTATTACAAAAAAGACAAACTACCCTATCCTTAAGTGTACCTTATCCTTACCCTTGATGCAAAGCACCTCCTTGAAAGATGATTCAGGCTGGAAAGATGGGCCTGGGTGGACCTAATGAAGTTCAACACTGTGAAGTGACAGGTGTTGCACTTGGGCTGGAAGAATCCCAGACATAGATACAGACTAGAAGAAGAACTGGAGAGCAGCCCTGCTGAGAAGGACCTGGGGGTCATGGTGGGTGAGGAACTTCCCATGAGGCAGCAATGGCTCTTGCAGCTGGGAAGGGCGATGGGATCCTGGGCTCCATCAGCAGAGGGGTGGCAGCAGGGACAGGGAGGGGATTGTCCCTCTCTGCTCTGCCCTTGTGAGGCCTCAGCTGGAGTCCTGTGTCCAGAGCTGGGCCCCAACACAAGAAAGATGGGGAACTGTTGGAGAGGGGTCAGAGGAGCCATGGAGATGCTCAGAGGGCTGGAGCAGCTCCCCTCCGGAGAGAGGCTGAGGGAGCTGGG
>VZTU01014443.1:145360-156848 GCA_013400835.1 Zapornia atra | reverse complement strand
GGTTGGACTTGATGATCTCAAAGGTGTTTTCCAACCTAGTGATTCTGTGATTCTGTGATAATGTTGAGCCAGGGAAGAAGGGAGCGGTGGAGGGGGGAGGTATTTTAAGATTTTGTTTTATTTCTCATTATCCTACTCTCTTTTCATTGGGTAATTCCTTGGGGAGGGAGGTGGTTGTAAATAGTTGGTGCATTTTTTTATTCTGCACCGAGTCTGTTCTGCCTGTGACGCTGATTGTGGAATGATCTCTCCCTGTCCTTATCTCCACTCTTGAGTCTCTCAATAGCTATTTTCTCCTCTGTCCATCTGAGAAGGGGAGTGATAGAATGGCTTTGGTGGGCATCTGGCCTCCAGCCAGGGCCAAACCACCATAGAGAGGAATAAAGATGGCCACACAAAAATTTTACCCTTTCCTTTTCCTCCACAGTGAATTCTTTTGCAGTACACTCTTAGTCCCATTGTCTCTGGGATCTTGTTCTGTAACAATGAAACCCAAAGCACAGGAAGGAAACTTTCTGTCAGTGTCTAGAGGAATGCAATGGTCTTGTGACCAGATAAAAAGAAATTTATTTTCCTGGGCATTAAAAGCTCCCCCATCCCCTTTACACATCCCCTTTACACTTTGTGAGCAGATGGAGAACCCAGGCCGTTTTTCCAATGGCATGGTGTGAGTTTTCCAGCAGAATGGGGAGTCCCTGAGTTCAGAGTGTAGAGTATTTCAGTATCTTTGCCTGTTACCTTGAGCAGAAACTTCTACACCCAGAAACTGTGGTACGTACATTGAACACTCCCTGGACAAGGACCATTAGCTATGTACTCTGTGTGCTATGTTCACACTTTGGTTGACACTGCTATTTCCTTTGGAGCCTTCCCATTCCTGATATCCCAATTATTTTGACAGTCTCTCTTCCCTGCCCTGTGCTGGACAGCCCCAATTTTGGGCCAGCTGGCTAAGAAATTCAAGCTGCATTTAAAGCAAATGCTGTATCATTTGTGCATGCAGCACAGCCACAGCCTTATATTTGCTCTTTATTTTCTCTCCCTTTCTAACAGAGCCTAATGCCTTATTTACTTTTTTGACCTCTGCTGCACATTGAGCTGTCAGTAGCAATGCCTAAATCTTGTCCCTGTGAGTTACGACTAATTCAGAACCCATCAGCATGTACAAGTAGTTTAAACTGTTTTCCTTCCAGTGTGCATTACCTACATACTGCCAGCGTTTCTCACCTGCCACTGAACTGCCCAACTATAATTTGGTAGGGCCTCCCTGTAATTCTCTTTCATCTTTACAATCCTTAACAACTCTGGGTGGTCAGCACAGGAGTCCAAGAAAGAAGGAAAAGCTTATTGATGACAATGAGGATTCTTCTCCTCTTAACAGTGCTCTGACAGAGCCGGGATCTAGTCGTTTAATCTCCTTGTAGTTCAATATCCTATCTGGGTCTATGAGGGTTGTCTTGGTTTCATCTCTGGCTGTTGACTTATGATCTGGATGGAGCAGTCTCTGATGTCAAAGCAACATGTGTATCTAAGACGTCGGCATGTGTGTTTGTAAAGATACTGTCAGCTGTGTTGGTCCAAGTTTACTGCTCTCCACAAATGTCACTAAGGATGCTTTGGAAATAAAAGGTTGCAGTCTTGCTTCTCTTGATGCCTTTGAACCTCACAGAAATGCAGTTTCTTTTCTGCCCAGAAATAGGTTTTCGCAGAGTGGTGAGTCCTAAAACCTGCTCATGACTGAGATTTGCTCTGGATCTAGTCATCATGGCTCCCACTGCAAGAAGACTGATTTCGAGGATGATTCAACTCTTGAAGAGGATGTCTAAGATCAATAGAGGAACAGCTCTCCAAGGAGACTTTTGTCTCTCCACTGGCTGGAGGAGAAATCTAAATAACCACATTTTTTGACATAGAGGTGGCTAATGCCATCCAAGATTCACCTATTTCTTGATAACAGAGAATCACACTCCTACAATAATTTTTCATTCACTATCTCTCTGTAACTGCCCCTTGCTCTTTTTAATGTTTCTTATCTCTAGTTAATTTCAAGACAGATGTTTAGAAAGTGGTTCACTGAAAGGTCCCTAAGATGGCCAGCCTAAGGCCCGTGGCTGCAAGGAGGTCTTGAGCAAATGGAGGTTGTTTGGTCCAGCAGAGAGGAGTGTAAAAGGGGACTCAAACTGAAGATAACACAATTTGAAAGGTTATTTCACGGAGTTGTCAGTAATGATGAATGAGACAAGTTGCAGCTTGGAAGGTTTTGGGTTGGACAGTAGGAAAAATGTATTTCCAAGGAAAATGGTGAAGCCTTGGGCAGAAGCGCCCAAACTGTTGGATGTGTTGAACCCAGAGAAGCCCCTAACAAACCGAGCTGATATTGAAGGATCCCCACACTGCTGATGCCTCAGGTTTCTCTTCTCCCATGGTGGCAAAGCACCCTCTGGAGAGACAGAGACAACTAAGCAACCCTTTGCACAGCCTGTATGGTTATTCAGACATGAGATCATTAAGAGATTCCCTACACATATCCTAATTAAAAACTCTGCAATGCAAATAGCAAGATAAAGGGATTTCTGACAATAAGCAGGATGAAGTGCCACTTGAGCTCTAATTAAATATGATGGTAGTTAATCAACATGGAGTGTCTTGCAACACTTTGGTAAAGTCCAAAGACAAATCAGCAATCGGGGCAAGGCCATGGTGGGAATTTGGCATAGAACTCCCTTGGTTTACAAATACAAAAAGAGATAAAACATTTGAGTGCTAAGGTTAAAAACTGCATGGAGTAACCGATGGTGCCGGTATTTATATTGCAGCTTCATCAATCAATACCTTTAACAACAGGCAATTAATCAATACCTTTAACAACCCTGGGAGAGGATGACATCTCTGGTAAATCTGAATGCTACAGTGTAGATCCATGCCTTAAATACTCATCCCTCTGTCACAGATGAAATATTTGACGGAATTGTGGAACTCTGGGAGCCAGTAGTCCTCAGGAGGTGTCTGCACTCTCCAAAATCTCTGTTGCCCTGCTATTACATATAGGTGTGTGGTTTTCATACGTTGAAATGCAATGCAAACAGATTTTGTGACTGATAACCTCTTCTTGGTGCTGTCCTGCCAAGCATCCTGGTCACACCAGACTTCAGAGAGACTATCTCTGATGAGCAGAGTTGCCTTCTTGGCTCAAACTCTATATTCCAGGCACTTGCCAAAGAGTCTATATTAAGTTTCTTTCACAAATAGATCTGTAAATGTATCCCTGCTGGAATCCGACCATTTCAGCATCTTCAAGGAGGAAGGCCAGCCGCCCCCAGGCTGTTCTCAGCACCGCTCATAGCTTGCTGCTAATTCAGAAAACAATCCACAGCGTCAACTGGCAACAGCATCCCTGATTAATCCAAGTTCTCTACTAAGACGCTCTGTACTGTGCAAAAATCTTACTGAACAGTCTTGTACACAACATAAGCCCATTAAAATGATGGTCTGATTCTCTAAAGGTTTGGCTATATGGCTTCCCATAAAAAGTTTCATAAACCACCCACAATCAGCCGCCTTAATCCTCAATTCCTAAAAGCATATTGTGCACAGAGTGACACGCTGAAAAATGAGAGGAGTTCTCTGGGCACAGCACCAGAACTCGACTGCTAATTGTGGAAATAAATAACAACGGCTCCTAGAGGCCCAGTGGTTGGGTTGTTTGGTTGGTTGTTTGTTTATCCTTCCTACCAGCAAGATTTCTCCATGGGTGGAATATGGAAGTATGAAATGAAACAAACCAACCCCACCCTCTACTGCATAAGTTTGATTAAATGCAATACGTTGTGTAGGTTCTGGTTTTTTCCTTTTTTTTTTCTTTTTTCTTCTTTTTCTCTGAGAGGGTCATCAGGAGATGGGGAAACCAGGCTGCTTTGAATTTGAAATTCTTTCTTCTACAGCCATCCAACAGCGGCCAGCAGTCAGCTTGATTTCTCTACTAAATATGGCCCCTGAGGGTGACACAGCATCACAAGCAATGCATAGCTGACAAGGAGACGTTTTGCAATTCAAGCTGATCTAAAATCCTGCCCCATTAATTTCCTAGACCCTGTTTTAGTTCCAAATGGTCGTCCTGACGAAGCCCACTGGCAAGTATCTTCTGCAGGTTTGCCAAGTTGTCAGGCCTTGTTATGAGTGTCAGGAATAACCTCCAGCAGAATTCTTGAGTGCCAGGTGGAGACCATGGTGTACCCACACCTGATCTGCTAGGACAGTCCCACATGTCCTTCACAGGGGATGAATGGGTACAGCCGTCCACCAGTGGGGATGAACAGATCTCTTGATGCTTCCTGGAGGAAATCAAGTCTCCTTGTAGTCTCTTGACCTCAGAAATTCATTGTGGATTCATAGCCTGGTAAGTCCAAGCTGCATCAAGGCTAGACCAGAGGACCCCAGTGAAAGGCCATAGCTTTCCACTTTGCTGCAAAAATGGGACCAGGATGTAGGAATTCTAATCTACCAAGATCCACTGTTGGGATTATCTATTTTAATGCATTGATTGGGATTTATATAAAAGTCTATATGAGTCTGGACATAGCTTAAAATTGTATCTCACACTGAAAGAGTGTAGGCACTTTCTCTTCGGGCATATCCCCTCACTTTGACGGTGGAATCAGGGATTGTAGAGTCCTAATTGTCATCAAATCGCCTTCTGGTTTGATCCACTGGTGCTTAACTCGGCATGGGTTGCTGGGAAGCATGTGGCAGACTGAGTGACAGCGTGCAAAGCTGATGTTTTCTGAAGCTTCTTTGCCAGTGCACACAGGTGGGTGAAGCTAGACACATGGGACACTTCAGCTCTTTATTCTCTGAAGATAAGAGGCAAAATCCACTGCAATTAATTCTTTATGAACTCCTTGCTTTGTGTACACCTGATGGCTTGTGGCTTGGGGAGAGTCTCAGGGTAAAACCACAACTACATCTCCATGCCATATGTGTGGGGTAATATGGATGAAAACAAAGACTTTGGCTGAAGGCATCTGTTTTACTGCTGGCCATAACCTGCAGTCCCAAGGCCATAGCTGAGAAGGGAAAGCTTTAGTTTTGTATGTCAACGGTTGGCACTGTTAACAAAAGCCAACTTGCCCAGCAGCAACAGTCAGCGAACAAGTGGCATATGCCTCAGAAAAGATCAGTGATTTTCCACAAGCCAAATTAACCATTGACCACTGAAGTGGTTTTTTATGTTAGTAGGATCAGCCAGCAGATTATTTTTTTTTTCTTTTTTTTTTACACCCATCCTGTGTGTACAAACAGAGGGTCTGGTATTACACAACAGGCAGAGAGAGCTCGGTGGGATCCGGCTTGTAGTCACTTATAACCTCACTAGTCATTAACTTCTGAAGTGGTAATTTTCAGAAGATGCGCCCAAGGCTTATTTGGCAGGGTTAAGAAATCCAGTTAGTTCTGTTTTGTGGTTGGTTTTTTTTTTTTCTCTGCCAGTGGGCATTAAAGGATGCATAGGGAACAAGTCCAGAGAACGAGGTCTAGAGAGTGTTTCTTCCTTTGGCATCTCCTTCAAACTTCTGGCAAGGATCTGCCAAGAGACTGCTCGAGTTGAGAGTGCATTTATTACTACTGATACAGTAACCAGAGAAGTATTTTCCCTCTGTGGATTTATTTATTCTTTTTATAAAACTGTTATAACTTTTAACCTCCAAAATATCCTGGGGCAAGAAGTTCAGAAATTTAATTAAGTTCTTCATGAAAACTATTTACTTAACTTATTTACTGTTGGACAGCTATACAGAGCTCAGGAGCTATGACAGTTAAGGAGCTATGACAATTAAGGGCCATTATATTTTCAGAGGAATATAATAAATAGCTCTGAAGACTTCCACTGTATCTTTCAAAGCTTTCTCTATCCTTGAGAATTAAACTGTGAAATTTGTGACCGTGGTCACGACATACCTAGGTGATACAGGAAATTAGCAGTAAAGCAGAAGCATGTCTCCAGATCCTGGTTCTGTCACATATCCAAGCATCCTTCTCTCCAAGGTTGTAGGCCAAAAAGCAGCTTACTGCTTTTTGAATCTGTGCTTCCCACACTGTGGATGTATATAGCATCTTCATAACTTCACCTCTGAGTACCTCCAAGAAAACTTTGCCATAAAAAGAGCAGCCGAATTCCTATGACAGTCTTTGAGTTTGGGTTACCAAGTTTCATTGGAAAAGAGAAATAATTAAGAAAATGCTAAACTACCGGGTTGTTTTATTTTTTTTTTATTTAAACAGATCCGTTGTAGAGTCCAAACATCAGTGCAAAGCAGATCTTGTGAACTATATGTAATTTCCATCTTAGTTCCAAGTAGTAGAACCTTGTTCTGCATGGAAGAGAATATCATGAATAGGCCAGGTTACATTAGTGAGTGGGTCCCATCTGTCCCTTGTTACAACTCAATTTGATTTCATTCATTCTCTTTTGTCTCTTTCACTTTGGAGCAGATTTTTGAGAATCTCACAACAGGCACCAGGGCAAATGCTTAGTATTCAAAATTGCTATTAAGAAACTACAGAGATATCTCACAAACAATAGGACTGGCCACTTTCTCCAGGTATCATTTCATCAGGCTCTTTAGAACCCCAAAATAGAAGGCAAAGACATTCAAACAGTTATTTAGTGAGGTTAAAATATCTGTACAGCTTGCATCTGGCCAGTGTCAATGGGATTGTAAGAGCTTCTTTGAGCTTTTACTTGTTCTTTTCTTGTGACAATAGTAAGAGAGTATAGATATAGAGGGAGCTATTCTGCCTTTGTTTAAATTTTAAATAGGCCATAGAAACGCTGCTCTGTAGAATTTGATTAAAATTGAACTGAATAAAAAGCTTCTTTCATTTTTACTCATGTAGACTGGCATTGCGCACCATGTAATAGAGGTATCATTTATGTAATACTCTATCTGTAATATGCATATTCAGAAAGGATGATTAAAAACCAGCATTTCATTACCACAGTTTTAAAGTTCCAGCATCAGGTCCTCCTTTTATGGTGACACCAAGTAACTCCAGCTCCATTTCCCTGCACATTACCACCACCAGGAAGTAACACAGAGAATTGATTGTTAATGTGGAGAATGCAAATTGCACAGACTGAGGGTCAAGTCACGCTCCTACTGAAATCCATGGCAAAAATCCCCATAGGCT
Source organism: Zapornia atra (assembly GCA_013400835.1). Lineage (NCBI taxonomy): Eukaryota > Metazoa > Chordata > Aves > Gruiformes > Rallidae > Zapornia > Zapornia atra. The sequence continues at coordinate 149,663 of VZTU01014443.1, read as the reverse complement.
TGAAGTAGGCCAGTATCTCTCCATAAATGCATCACTTCAGTACTCACAGTCCATGCTGATCAGTGGCCGTGCCTAAGCCAGGGAATGAACACTATGCTGGCCGTATCTTCATCACTGCTACAAGGAGGAACACAGCATAATTCATCCCTATGAGCTCCATGTACATCATGGAACTCATAGGAATGAATTATACTGTGTTCCTCCTTGTACATGTACATCATGGACTTCTCTGAATTCCTCAAGAACTTCTGCCTTGCCTGCATACACTGGTACAATGGTATCGTCATTACCCCAATAAACTTTTGACACTTAATTGAGGGGCTCCAGCCAGAAGCTGAGTCAGAACGTGATCCTTCAGCTGGAAGTGGAAAAAGATGGGCCCATGTCTTGGTTTTCCCCAGGTCAGCTGAAGTCTGAAGAACCCTCAGAGAAACTAGAGCCCTTGCTGAGGACAAAAGGAGACTGCTTTTCCACTAATTCCTGAACACTGCAAAGGGTAAAGATAAGTGGGCTGATGTCCTCAGCTCTTGCACACCTCCATCAGGAATGACCACAAAACTACCCTTAGTTTTGCCCAGCTTCATCTTATCTCAGGTAGGAAACTCATAGCTGTTGTTGACAGCTCTCTGAAGATTTGAGATATGCTTGATTAACCATTTTAATTTGACTTCCCATCAATTCAATAAAGCAACTTAGAACCCCCTGGAAAAGATGACATGGAACAAGACAATAGTTTTGTTAAGATGGCCCACAGGGCACTTGGGACCATAAGGTCAGCATCATTCCCTGCCAGGGTTTGGGGCTACATCCACATTACATGTGGATTTCATCCTGCAAGACAGGGTTGAGTACTCCAGGGGGAGAAAGATGGGTTTGTTCTTTCAACAGTTCTCTGGCTCAATTTTGTGAAGTTTGTTGCTCTTCTTACTGCAGTTTAAGGAAGAGACCAAGCAGATCTCTAGAAGCAACCTTCTTTTAAGATGTGATCAGTACAAAACCCCAAGAAACACAGTGGTGAAAAAACCCCATCTAGTGTGGCTACTGGATGTGAATGCAGGGAATGCAAAAAAGAAAAGGATTAGTATTAAAGACTCGTGATTTGGTGATGAATGAATGGCAGCTGTGTTCACATGCAGTACATGATATCTGGGAAATGTGATTTGGTTTCCATTAATCACACTTCTTCCTCTACTGAAAAGCCACCCACAGACCTTCAAGGGTCCCTGGGATACTTGGGATTTAAAAAGGAAAGAAGTCACAACCAGCTTAAAAATTATGTGAACCCAAGTGGGAGATTGTCCTGTGATTTCTCATAAACCCATAGGGTGGAATACGCCTGACTCGATATCACTGACTCATTAGTCCCAGTCAAAAGCACATTCCAAGATTCAACTACACACAGATCTCTATGGTGCACACTTAATTTTAAAACAATTAAAACAGCTGGTTAAGAAGTTGAACAGCAGTAGAGGGCATAGAAGCTGCAAGATCATAATTTATTTTTTAAGAAACTATCAGTCCTGTCAGAGGGAAGTTCTGCCTGCAACAGACTGGTCTGTTGTGACAAAAAAAATGAGAACATATGGGAATCAAATATTTTATGTTTTAACAGCTTTTCCCTGTGGATGAGACCCCATCCACTACAATCCAGGAATATAAAATACCCAATGAGTCTCACCTTGCTCTGTGGACCACAGGGATGGGTTTAATGTATAGAAGGCAGCCCATAAGGCTTGTGACCCTCTCCCCATCCCTAATGGCTTTGCTGTCTGAGATGGATGCTCCTCTAGTTCTGTGCTGCAGAAATGGCACACCTCTGGGCAGGCCCTCCTGACCCACACCACAATGGTCTGGTCTTGGCATCACCACATTGCAACTCCCTGTCCAGGTTCAAGAGCTCAGGTTAGGCATCCAACCTTGTATACGTTGCATACAACCCGTGATGTGATGTATTGCTTGGTTTCTACAGGAAACCTGCCAGCATGAAGTGAGGCCAGACCCGTTAAGTGTCCTTGTTGCCCCTGTCACTGAGGGGAAAAAAATAAAGGTAAAAACCACTCACCAGCTCTGTACATTAATGGTATCACCCATTTTTCTTAAAAAGTTCAAACCTCTTCAGCACAGCTCCCCAGAGCTTCAGAAAAGTGGCTTCCAGCAGGGAATCCAGCTTGAGCTCGCTCTGATGTGGCCAGCTGGTCTCCACCCACACTGCCAGCTTCCAGGCACTGACTGTCACAAGTGACTTTTGCAAGCTAAGCTTGCAAAGTTCTCCCCAGCAATGTCTGCTTGCTGGCTTGCTGGAGTAAACACGGCACAAAGTTGATGTGACGTTCCCGAAGTCGGTAGACAGGACAGAGCAACTTACAGCACAGCTTTTGAGGCCAAAAGCATGGGTCTAGCTTGTGAAGCATCATCTCCCATCATCGCTATTTTGCCCCTCTCAAATTTCCCTACTGTATATTTATAGCTTTACAGATGAACCCTGCCATGAACTTTATTTCCTTCTTCCAGATTTAATCCTTTTTTATTAAGACCATTTAGCGCCGATCTATGTATCAACCCTGTAATACCCCGCCGACACCAAAAAACGTTGACACATCAAGTTGAAATGCTGGAGCCACCATTTTCCAGTGGCTTTTTTGAAATGATAACAAGCGACACTTATCTTTTGGCACCCGACCCGCTTGTGCAATAAGCAAAAAGCCGAGCGAACGGCTTTTCCCCTGCACAAAGCAGTAATTTGTGTGGCACAGTCAGACCGACTCGGGCTGCACGGGGAATGAAGATCAAAGGGGAAATTCACCTGCCTGTCTTGTTTGCTATTGATCTGAATCGTAGCCACTTTATCAGTAGCACTTTGCCATCACCCCTCAGAGATCAGAGTCTCCTATATCTTCCCAGCTCTTTTATTTATAGAACCATTTAATAAATACATTTTCTTCCCCCGGTCTCCTTTTTTTTTTTTTCTTTGTGTTCTGTTTTGTTTGACCAGCAGAAACAAAGGGTTGCCCGCAGTGTCAAGGAAAAAGAAGGGTATATGGCCCCAATTCAGCAAAGCATGTAAATACGTGCTTGGTTTTGAACAGGGCAACAAACACATGCCCTTCCTCTTAGAGGCATGTAAATACGCATGGGGTTTTGAAACACTGCTGCATGACACAAGCAAATGCCACGAGGGGAAGAAACGGGTCAGATGGATATTTGTCTCCTGCCTTTGCTTCCTCCCTCCTCCTCTAGTTCATTATTGCTAATTACTAGGGTGATTGAGGCAGAGCAAACAGCGGCCTGGCGAAAGCAAGGGAAGTAAAGACCCCTAGTACATTTTGTATTACCCTTTGAGTGGTAAAAGGGACAGGGAAGACTGTAAAAACAGAGGCAAAAAATGAAATCCCAAACCATGCAGCTAAGAAATGAATAAATGACTCTCCTCTTCACGCTGCCGGTGTTACACAACCTGCCTGCATTGGATTGAGACCTACGTGATCCTCTTCTAATTGAAATCACTTTACCTTGACCTCCAACAGTAAACTGAAAGCTTGTTGCTCTTGCTGCCAGCAAAGCATCAGCAGTAGGTTGTAGGAAATCCCAGCTGGGGACATGAGCTGCATTCACATGGCATTAATCTCGCACTAAGTGGCACTAAGTCAGGAGGTACCAGCAAGTCTATAAAACAGCCGTTGTGCCCGTCTGATGCTGCTGGCTGCGTGTCTACCCAGGTTGATACCTCCCTTGGCTGCTGTCTTGTCTCTTCTGCTTGAAGTTATAGAAGTGCAGCAAATAAGGCTGGAAGGGACCCTAGAAAGTCACTTAATAGATGCCCTTCACCTAGGGTGAGAGGAGCTAGACTTAAACCATAGCTGTGAGGTATTTGTTAACCAGCAATGGAGGTCCATCAGCTTTCTGAGCAACTCCCGTCTGGACGCCAGCCTGTGTGACCTGTCCTAGGGACCCTGCTTTGGGAGGGGGGTTGGAACCGATGATCTCTGGAGGTCCCTTCCAACCCCTACCATTCTGTGATTCTGTGAACTTGTCCCAGGGTTTTGATAATCTTTTCAGTGGAGGTGATTTCAGCTCCTCAGAGAGTTCGGGGATGCCACGGGCACCTGATCAATCCACCTCAGATTTCCCGGTCCCACCACACCCAGTTCAGCTTTTGCTGGTCTGGCTTTACAGAGAGATGTAGGATTTGCATGTGTGGGCTTGCAAAAGACCCACAGGGTTTTCTGGAGCATTTTTATGGTATGGTGATCCTACATGAGAAAAGGCCAGCCTTTCATGGGGCAAAATTCAGAGCAGCCAGGGA
>VZTU01014443.1:115894-145208 GCA_013400835.1 Zapornia atra | reverse complement strand
TTCCCTTCCCATAAAATACTTTAGTTTTAGTACCTGGTTTTGTATTTTTCTAGCTGAGATTGTGCACCAAGTGTGACAGAGATATAAAGATGGGTTTGTTCCAACCAGGAAGCCACGGGAGGAAGATAAGGGGGATTTACCATTCCCTAACGAAGTTCAGTCCTCCTTTAATAACTGGGATTATCTTCAAGCATTTGTTTTTATGAGGCAAAAATAAGTTAAAATAAATATAAGTGAGCATTTAATGAAACTGCAATCCAGTCCTTCATAAATACGTGATTTACTTTAAGTAATGACAGTGATATTTACTGTCTTTGTGGAGAACAAGAACATTTCAAAGAAGTAAGGCCAGCTCTAGAAAACGAAGTCACAACAAACAAGCATAAGGAGAGATCCACCGTATTTGACTTACAGCTCAAAGTTCCAGGCATTGCAGTGCAGGAGCTTTGAGACTAATTCCTGGAAAAAAAGGTGTCTTTTTTTCACTGAGCAGTTGCTTGGGTTACTCCTGGCATAACTGCTGTAGTATACTGGACCAAATGGTCTCATTTGGAGTTAGGGGTAGAAACTGTCGATGGCCAGAGGAGCCTGAACTTTACTGGCGTATCACACCAGCCTCACTTCCCTGTAGAGACACAGGTACAGAGCTGTGAGCTGCCTTCTGAAAAGATGAGCCCAGTTTCAATGTGCTGCGTAGGCCTGCCAGGCTCATACTCCAGGCGAAGTAGGAGAAAAGGTGGGGAAAACAGATAATGAGATGGATGAGCTGGGATTGAAGTTTCTTAGTAGATTAAGTTAAAAGTTGGGGCCCATAGAAGTTGGTGGAGAAACTCCCAGTGGGTTACTGATGATGCCCTGGAGCGGGCGTAGGCTTATCAGAACTGACGAACCTTTGCGTTTTCTCCTGTCCTAATTACTTTATAGGATATTATCATACTAATACGTGAGCATCAGATCTGGTTTTTTTTTTTAATCTAAACTTGTGAAAACTGTGCAGCATTAGGAATGTGGTAATAAACGAAAAACGTTAACATGCAATTCCCTTATGCTTTTGAAAAATTACTTCATAAATGCAAAGTAAAATATTTTCCTTTTTATTACCTGACAATTACATATTAAGAATTTCTTTTTATGTTTAAAAACATATGCAATATGGGCAGGCAGGCTCCAAAATGTAATTGCTTTCTTTCTATAAGAATCAGATGTCATTTTCTCCAAACTAAACTCTGAAAAGAGATAGGGGAAGCAAATTGTTGTATACATTAAATTTTGAAACATCTGATAGCATTCCTCAATTAAACTATTTAAATGAAAAAAGATTGCTTTACAGCTCTATCATATCCACTGAATAAAACCTCTGTTGAGGCAAATTGGCAGTGGCAGGTACCAAATGCATTGGCCTTAATGAGACTGGACAACCTAATAGAGGTCATTGGTAATTGTTATTATATACAATATTGCACTGTCAAAAAAACCCCCTTAAGCTACACACATTGCTCAAGACATCTGAGTTTCATTGCTGCAAAGGAAGGCTTTTATCTTCCTATGTAAAGCAATATTATTGTTGTTTTTCATCATGAATTACAGTCTACTCTCTTACAGCGCTATAGCAAAGGGAAACAGCATTGGTCACCATTGCCATCTTGTGAAAGACTTTCTGGAGGAGATTGGAAGCCCACTTGGAATATTTTTCCATTGATTTCAGTGGATTGTGGTTGTAATTACCTGTTCATGCCCAAACCCTATGGATCTACTGGGAAGAATACTGTTGACTGAGCTGTCCTGGGATCAAGCTCTGTTGGGTTTTTTTGATGCTTGGCTGCTGCACAAGCTGAAGGACCAGAATTTGTCCCTGTGATGATGCTGATTATCTGCAGCTTGATGAAAATGACAGCTCTTAAGATTTAATTTGTTGGAAGGACGAATTAACTCTTATTGACTCCTTGGCCTGCTCTGCTCATATTAAAATGAGGTCTCACGGAAAGGGGTCTCATTCTATATTTCAGTTTTTCTCTTCCCAAGATCCTCCAGGTTCCTACAAGCTTTCCCATCATTCCAGTGCCTAGTGGACCAAATTTTATGTGGATCCCCTCCTTTTGAATTCACAGTAAATATTACAAAAAAATGCCTAAATTATTTAATGCTACTTCTAACAAGCTCTGCAGACAATCTCTAGCAATTCATCAACATGTGTTTGGGCAGTCTCAGATCCCTGGTGTGTGGGCTAACGTATCTTTCATAGCACACCCATGGCCATGCAATCATGTAGTATTTTTTCTCCCAGCATTTCCTGTCAAGGTCCTGAGCTCTCTCTTCACACACGGGATATCTGACGGCTTCACAAATTACTCTATGTGGCTGGATGGTGCCAAGTCTCCTGACCCATTCCTGGAGGTGTTCAAGGCCAGGTTGTGTGGGGCCCTGGGCAACCTAGCGCAGATCCAGGCCTGGAGATTGGTGGCCCTGCTTGTGGCAGGGGGTTGGAACTCTATGATCCTTGGTGTCCCTTCCAACCCAGACCAGTCGATGGTTCTGTGGTTCTATGATTCTATGATTTTGGGGGAGCAGCTAGGTGGTTGTCCTTCTTAGGGGGTGTGTGGCACCAAAATGGCAATACAGATTGCTGTCAATTTGGCAATTTGTTTTCTCCTGCCAGAGCTGGTGTCCATTGACAGAAAAATAACATCTTGATTACTGGGAATATCCTGCAGTTGGAAAAATCTTGATATGAACCCCACTGCCTTCTCCTGTAAATGCTGTTCCAAAATAGCTAGTCTCCGCTGAGGATTTTACAAAGTACAAAATGTGTGTCCATTTAACCTAATAAAATATTAAATAATATTAAAGCTATGATATTTAGTTCTCCATTTTCCTGCAACTTACATAACCTTATACACTGGGGCAGAGTGGGCAGAAGACCTTGCCTGCCTGCTGCAGCGATGCTTTACGCTTAGCTCTGCGCACAAGCATAGATACGCTCCACCAGAGTGAAATCAGCTTGCACTTCCACAACCTGATGCTGTCGGTCAGTGATGGGCCCTTCTCTGGGGCCAAATCTCTGCCTACCCCAGTCCTACATGACTGCACTGGGCTCTTGCAAGCCTCTGACCTGCCTAACATCCATGGGGCTGGATAGGACCTCTCGGAGGTACAAAAAAAAAAAGGTTGAAATTACATCATGGTTGTCAGTCTTCTGAGGCTTTAATTCTCCTTGGATAGATTTTACTGTGTGTTTTACCTTTATTTTAGAGGCTTGAGCTCCTTAGCTGAGTGTAGTAAACCATTAAGGTCAGCACTGTGGTATTTTAACGTTGCTATTTAACAGGAGCAAGATTTTTATGCCAGTGGAAAGTGCTGCAGGATAAGAAAATCTTATGCAGACACCTAGCAGACAATTGCAAGTAAAAATTAAAACAAACCTCAAACTTTGGGTAAGACAAATATCTTTATGCAATTAATGTGTTGGCTCATACTCGCAGACTGATTGAAATAAATCACCTTTTTTCTGTCAGTGCAGAGGATTTCCAGAGAAGGACAATACAAAGGTCCTTTTCTGCAGCTGAAAGAGACACTATTCTCTTACTTTTTTTTTTCCCATACGTGCATGCAGCTGATGCACAAAAAAGTGTAATTACAATCTGACATGGAAGTGATTGTCTGAGCCTGAAAATCAGTAATGTTAACTCTTCTCAAAATAAATTTCAATTTGATGTTGTGAATTTTACATTGAAATGAGTTTTTTCTTTAAAACCCTGGAGAAAACAGCCCTGTATGTGCGCATTAACAAATAGCTTTGCAAATCTAGGCTAAAGTGAATATTCAATTTCAGGAGGTCAAATTGAGATTCACTCTCAACAACAAAACGACTAAGCCACATGAGCCGAAGTTAACTCTCTTGTAGACATGATGGAGATTTTACCTGCTATGAAGGTGGTCGTTTGCCCCTGAGCCTCACTTTTACAGTCTCAGGGACACTGATATCCGAAGCCATTTGGATATCCTTTTGCAGTTGGTTAAATGCTTAAACATTTCTACAATTAATATCCTTGAGAAGGTGGTTTTGCAATTTTCCTTCCAGACTAGGGGACACACTTCATGTGGTTTCAGGATACCAACAAGCAGATCTAAGCTGTCTCTTGTTTTCCTACTGACTTTTCCATCTCTGTAATTTAAAGCCCTGCTGCTGATGGAGGATTTCTAGGAGATACCCACCGGGTAGCAGAAATGTCAATTTTACACCACAGGCCTTAAAAAAACCCCAAATCTCAACCCTTTCAACCCCATGTGGTCCACATCAAGTCCCAGATGGGACTTAACTCTAGCACTGTGCTGGGGACCTGGGGTCTGTCAACTCCTCTCCACACTGGTTTTGATGGTCTTCTGTGCACTGTACCTGCTGGGGAAGCAGTCCTTGGCTAGTGAGGGGTCTACTTTCTGGGACCTCTGCTGCAATCAAGCAATGTAGACAAACTGAAGCCAGTAGCCAAGTCTTGTTTTCTTTATCAATGTAGATGTAACCTGAGAACTGATAATCCCTTAGAGCTGTTCCCTCCTTAGACAGCAAAGTGTGTGCATGAGCCAAAATCCAACCCCTCACCTTTTTTAAATCTTTGAGTCCCATTCTGGCACCAATGATCACACATTCAGGGGTTTCTTGCAAAGTTGCTCAGCATTTGAAAATCTTCAAGGAATGTGCAGCTGGGGACACTGATATTTTTTCTCTCTTCTGGGGAGAATGCAAGTTCTTAAGCATCTTGTCAGCAGCAGGTCCACAAGGAAAAACTTAATAAAACCTTTCTGTTCTCATACAAAGAAAAAGAAAAAGAAAAAGATGAAAAAGAAAAAGAAAACGAAAACGAAAAAGGAAAAAAAAGGAGAAAATTTTCACTTCTTTCTTACTTTCCCAGGTCACAGAGAACAAATGCCCATTCTGCTACAAGGTCATTAGCTGTATAATGATGGGTCATAGACCAGCACTACATTAATACCCTGACTATGAGTGCACCTGGTACCAAACCACAATAACCACATGCTGATACCAGTACCCACACAGTGGCTTTGAGCTCTGACTTGTGCTGGGAATTGGTAGGGACATGGGCAGGGTCACATGGAGGATGTCAGTAAAATGACACCCAAGAGCTGTCCACAAAAGCCAGAACATCTATACTGTCATGGATGGTGAAGGACCTGTGGTATAACCTGTGGTATAATGATGCTCTTTGTAGTGTTCAAATAGTCCACGTGCTAATACTGGCCCTTCTCTTCTTGTGACAGCTGACAGAAACATTCAAACGGCAGGGAAATTTGCTCTTCCTTTTCAACCTAGCAATGCATAACTTTTTTTTTCATGTATAGCAGACCAAAACTGGAACTTGAAACCTTGGCATATTTAATGAACTAGCAGAATAATCTCTTCTACCAGTCTTGTAAAGAGCAGAACTGGTAACCCAGAAGTAAGGGTTAGTAGTTCCCTGTGGGCATGCACCTCTGATGGGCTACTGGAGAAGACCTGCTCTTTAAGAATAGTGTTTTGGATCTACAGATCTGTGTGCAAAATGTATGTAGCCTAATAAAAAATATGACTTGTGCACTAGAGGGAGCACTGAAGGAGGATGGAATTTTCACTTGAAGGGAAACCAGTTAATTCTGGTTTAGGTGGATTTCTATACCCCTAATTTTAAATATTGATGAATGAAAATTTTTATTTAAGTGGTGGTGTGGATGTTACATAATTTTTCTTTCCCTTAAATTGTTGATAACAAAATCACATATTGCAAATAATTTCCGGTGTTAACTCAGACCATAGTCATTTGGTAGCCTTTCACATACACTGTTCTTTGAAGGGCAACAGAAGCTCAGGTTCACAATTCTGACCCTATACAACTGTAGCTCATCAATGGCTTTGCTTAAGAAGACATGAAATGCAGAGAACCTGAATATGTTGGAGGGTAGATGGGGCCCCATGTCTACTCATATATGTCTCTACCCCGGAAGACAAAGGCATAATTGAGAGAGAGTGGTAGAACACCCCCAATGCTCAGGCTGAAGTCTGGTCCTCTGGGAGGTCCTCTTGGACTTAACTTCCAGTGTGGTCACCATCCAACTCCTTCCAAGGGAGTGAAGTACAGGACATGAGCCAGTGTTGGCCTTTGGGCGTAGAGAGGAGCAAAGCAAGGTCAGCAGGAGCACGGTTGTGTTTAGCTGCCTTACAGCATTGCCAGCAGTCATCTGTGCAAGGGAGGATGCAGCACGGTGTGCTCACCACCGTGACACCAAGTGAAAGCTGGAGCTGCTGCTTGTAACACTCAATGTGCCATAATTCAAAGTGCTTTACATGCAATAACAACCAAAGTTCCCATGAGTGGACCATGTTGCAGTCCAGAAAACCAGACTAGAAGGTAAATTTTCAATCTGGCCTTAAATGAATTTGCCAAATTGACACCTCTGACATCAAGTGGAAGTGAATTCTGCAAATCTCAATCTATTTTATAGGGAAGAACTATTGATTTTTTTTATCGTCTTCCTTTGTTTTTTCCAGCTCTCCCCTCCCAGCTCCCACCTTCAGCAGCATTGAATGCTTTGATTTAAGAGAGGCTGTTGAGTGCAAGAGACCCTCTTGGTGGCGAATTAGAGGATGGCGTGCCCCGTGCATCCTAGCAGTCAGACCTCAGAGGTGTGCTTATCCATCACCCACACGCATGGCGGTTACAATACAATTATATCCTTCAAGCTGGTAGCTGGGGCTGCTGACAGCCTCTAGTGCCACCCCTCTGCCAGTTAATACGTGGATCTGGCCCTTAAGAAGCCAAATCCATCAGTGCCACCATGTGTGCAGCATGCTACCGAGGCGGCAGCGTGAACCGTGCCTTAGCTCTACTGCATTTGGGAGTGCTGCTACTAGATGAAACCACTGGGGTTTGAAGGGCAATGGCTAACTTTGCACTTGCTCACAACCCGTTTTTCTTTTTGGCTATGAAAGAGAACAGGGCTTCTCTTGTAGAAATAATGTGCCATTTCTCCTAAAGCCTTCTCTAGCTACAGGAAAGTCACTTCTGGCTGGGAAGTAGCATCTGCCTCTCTGGTATCTTTCCTGTCCTACAGAGAAAGGCAATGACTTTTGTGCAGAGACTGAAAGTTATCCTTGGTACTTCTCATTCTAGCAGCCTAGGATGAGTTTTGGAGGCTCGCAGCGACATCTTTTATCCTCTCTACATCTCTCTCCAGCACAACTCCAGTCTCTGATGGAGTAACTGGGTATCTGCAGGTCATGTGTGCATTACCTTTGCCTGGCAAAATCCTTCTGCCCCAGGAAATAACTTCTGGCATCTGTCACTCTGGGGGAAGAGCCCTTTGCTTCTGTGGCCTCAGATAACAGTGCTGATAATGTCACTGTGCTCAGGCTCTGCATGCTTGGTATTTGACTAAAAGCAGCTTTGAGTTTCCAGAGGTGAATGTGTAACTGAGCAGTAGAAGCCACCCAAGGTCTGCAGCTGTGGTAGCTGAAGATGCCAAGGACAGAGGACTCAGAGCAAACATGTATCATTATAGAATCGCAGATCTATTTCCTAAAAGAGACATAGTCCATTCATCTATTTGTTACAGGAGATTCCAAGACACACCTTCGAGTTCCAATAATAATAAGTAAGTAAGAAAAAAAAAATTAAGTAATCCCACTTTTATCATTCCTGGAAACAACTGCCTTTTTAAAGCCTTCCTCTTTCTGAGGCTGCCAGAGAAATGAAGTTTCATCTTCTGGGGCTAAAAAAAATGAACCTTAACTGCTTGGAAGTAAGTCAAATCTATATCTGGGATAGATGTGTTTGACAAAAAATAACTTTACTGAAGGGACCAAAATTATTCATGTAAGTCAGTAAAAACTGCACAACATGTATAGACAAAAAAACCCCCCTATTTCATTTTAAAACAACATTTCCACCTCTTTCTTAACAAAACCCTAAAGATTTCATAAAGATTTAAATAATTTCTGAAATAAACATCTCATTTTCTATTGACCAAAATCTTCAGTCTAGTCTTGACCTACGACATTTATTTTCTTTCATTTAATCAAAACAACAGAAAGAATTTCCTTGGATTTGTCCCAAACAGAAGTTTCTCTGATATTTGTCCTAAGCAACAACCCTACTACGATTATTTGTTCACATTTTTTTCAGCCAGCCAAGGAAGATACTTGTACGCTGTGAGTTACAGTCTCTACTTAGCCATAAGAAGTTGAAGCCTGGGGCTGAAATCCTTCCTCCTGGGAAGCTCACGGAAAATTTGCCACTAACATCGGAGGAGCCCAAACATCACCCCAGCCTTTAATCTTCCTGTTTGATGTACAAAAAGCTTTTCATATCTTTCAAAGCAGTTAGTTTTCCCAACAGACTCCGCAATGAGATGAGGCCTCTCTGTTGAGTTGGGGGAGACCCTTAGCATCTCCTGTCCACCTTTTTAATCTGTGTGGCTTAGTGAGGGCTCACCTCTGGAGGCCTGTGTTCAAACTAGACTTTAAGTCAAAGCTAATGAAACATTTAGATGTTTCATGTAAGTCGGCTGTCTGGAAAGCAGCGCTAGTGTTATCACACACACGGCTCAAGTTCTAGCATTGATTTTAGCAGAGAGTTTTTAGCTTTGGATATTCATCAACTTAATCCTAAATAGAATATCTTTCAGTGCCTTTATTCTTCATATCTCCTGTATCCTTAAATATTTTAGATATTGCTTTGCCCAACGCTTGTAAACAGATCGTTGGAAGCCTTGAGGCAGTCCCAACCCAAATTATTTCCAATAGAAAGGTGGTTCTGGAAAAATAAAAGAAAACCAAAGAATAAAATGCCTTTAGCTTTCTATGGTAGCAATCAGACTCGTGCTGAAATTAATGTTTGTTAGAGCAACATGGACACAGAAAGCCAGCGTTCTCCAGGCTAACCAGACTCTGAGGTGCTCCTTCCATAACCGGAGCCTTGTGTTACTGTCAGCTTATGTCACAGACGCAGCCCAGGCCCATTGGCTTTCCTAGACCCTGTTAGGGCTTCTCTGAGAACTGCTGTTGCTGTCTTTGCTGCTGCACTCTGCCTTTGCTTTTTGCTTTCTAGTACACCGCCACTCACCTTTAGAAAGGTGTTTACACACCAGTGCATGTGAACTGCTTGTGTTTGTTCTTGTTGAACCAGGGTTACCAAAGGCACCATCTAACCCTAATTTCATTCATTCCTAAATGGAATATTGTCCTTCACAAAATTATTGGCATGATTAATTTCTCTAACACCACCAAGAGTGACCACTTAGGTTTCCCTCCCTGATCACCTCATGGGATGTGCTGAAGGTGGGGTGCAGCCTGCACACCCAGCTTATCTAACACTTTGATTCCAAGCACATTGAAGGGCAGCAGAAGTCCTGCTTTCCTCTCTGTACCATCGAGATAGGAGAGGATGAAGGTCTCTAGAGGAAAAATCTGTTTGCAACTCTGTCAAAACCTCCACCTCTGGATCTCAGGGCCTCAAGTATGTCTGCTTGGCAGCCTGCAGGGATTTGCAGACACACACAAGCTTATATGAGGAAAAGCTTGCTAAGACATCAAAGGTGGTGCAGCTCTGGCAGCAGTGGGTTTTATTTGGGCTGGCCTAGGTCATCCAAGGTGCTCACATACCAAGATTGGCTGCTGCAGACTGCTTATAACTACTCTAAGGTGAGGATGCTGACGGTCTTTCCCATTTTCCACCATCACCCTTGCTCTCCAGATATCCCTTTTTGAGCCCTGGACCTGGCTGTATCTCTGGAGTGTTGTGATAAAACCACGACGGTTTCCTTAAATTAACTGTAAAGCTCTGAGGAAGAACAGAAGATTTCAACCCAAAAGTTGATAGCCTTCATGAAACCACCCTTCTTGAGAACTGCCTTGATGAGGGACTTGGCCACCAGCAAACTCTTACGCAGATTCAGGCAAAGCTGAATACCAGGGATCAGCTGGATGGGGCAGGAGACCAAGCCATGAGTTTCTCACATCAGCCCTTCTTCTCTAACTCTTCATTGTTGTAGCTAATACGAGTTTTGCCATTTATTTCACCAGGGCAAAACATAGCTCTTTTTGTTGGCTGACATTTCTGGCAGTAGTTACAAATTGTCTTCTGAAATAGCTGGAGAGGTGTAAGGTCTCTGATGTCAGGGGTTTGATGCTATTTCTTCTACTGAGACCCAGGACCTGCCCTTGGGAGTTCCTCCCAGCCTGCTCCGGCACCGCAGGAAGTGGGCTTGCTCCAGCTCCTTCCTCAAGTGTCAGCTTTCCTCCCTCTAAAAATCAGAGTTTCAGACTCTTTGCTACCTCCCAGAGATCAGGCAGTGTGTAGTAATTAATATTCCAAATACTTCCAAATCATTTGGCAAAACCAAAGCGTTATGCTCACTTGCCACTGCCTGGATTCTGAGGGACCCTCCTGGTGCTGATTTCCCAGAGCAGATTAGACTTGATACAGTTCTTTGTATGAACAGGTCTGCGTGGAGTAAAGCTTAAAAGTCGTTATTTACTTTGTACGATGTCGACATCACAACAGAGACCCGTACACTCGGTCTCGCCTGATGAAGAGCAGGACGGCCTGCTTTGCATGATGGAGAAAACCCTCCACAGCCATTTGTGTTTCCCTGCGTCCGTGAGGACGCTGCTCTTTGGTGACAATCACACTAACCCTGTAATAGTGTGCGGGCGGCTCTGAATTTATTTCTTTTTAATTTGTACTAAGGAAATAAATGCTGTCCCCTCAATTTGTCTCCCTCTCCACCCTGTGAGATAAAGTTATCAGGAATAATCAGATCATAGAGTGGGGGCTGGATAGGAAATTGTACATTAATACTAATGCATCTGGCGTTGCAGGAGACACGGAGCCTGCTGTTCCCTCATTGGCCTGGGAATGTTTAACAAGCTCACTACATACCTTTGCTTTGCTTTGCAAAAGAAGAAAACCCTGCACAGCTCCCCAAGCATCTGACAAGAATGCACAGACATAATAATTTCTTTGACCTCAGCCACATGAGTTTCTGAAAAGAACAAAACAGCATCATTTCATGGCATTTACAGTTTAAACCTTTCCTATTCAAGTTTCTAACAAAAAAAGCCAACAGCCCATTCTGGTCATGATTAAAATTCATAGGCTTGCTGCAGAGAACAGATGCAGAAGCAATTTTAGGCCAGTCATATCCCAGCTCTGCAAAATTAATTTGACAGGTTTGCATTAAAGCACTGATCAATATCCACTTTAGAGCAGCAGAGGCTAACTGAGAAAAAATAAGTGACCGGAGTGCTACCAGACGAGAAAAAATGAATCTTTGAGACTTTTTTCCCTCTAAGCTTGCACCTACATCAGAAGTCCTGACCTCAATCCATTGATCGGTTGCAGTTAACATGACAAAAGGCCTGGCGGATATACCAGAGCTATACCTACCAGGGAACAATCAACCCTGATACACTAAATGTTTGACAGAGTGACTAGACTGCTGAATTAGTATTTGCTTTCTGAGGTCTGGCAGGCAACCTTTCCATCCTGCAGTTTCCTAGATGCTTACAAAAGGGATTATATATAGACATGGTTTATAGAACTTCTCTTAAACTTTCTTAAAGAAGCGCCTCTTAGTATTTTAAGTTGAGACCAAGATAATAAAACTCCGCAGCCTTGTGCCGTTCTAGTCATGCCTCCAACGGGGGGGGAAAGGTGTATTTCCATTTTCAACTTAATGAGGACAAACAGTTTCATTAAAGTGCTCCAGTGTTTCTTCCTCTTCAGGAGAGCGAGGAAATAACACCAGGCACCAAACCTACCCCAAGCCTTGCTTGGGAGCGGGAATGACACAATTCATATCAGGGCTTGATTGTGGGAGAAACAGCTGCAAATCTCCGCTGCCCTGGGGTATCCAGGTCGAGTCCAGGAAAGGAGAGCATTTGTATAATCCCATACACACCCAGGGTATATCCATAGGTCACTGCAATACTCCTAACATCGGCCCATGGAAGGAAGGAAGGAAGGTTTGGCACTAAAGGCACACCCGCGCCTTTTGTAAGATGGACTCTTACCTCATAAGTGATCCTGCGGCAGTGAGGAGTGGTAATAACTCACTAGGCATGGATCTATCTAACTGCAAATCTCTTTTACTCCTGCGGGACACCAGCTGTCCCTGGATGACATGGAGTCTTGATTGCACCTACTGTACTGCCCGCCAAGCAGATTGTGCTGTGTTGCCCAAGGAAGGGGAGGAGGTGGTTGGAGGGTTGGCAGAGAAATGTTGGCGTGATTTCCAGCTCGCCACTCCCGTGCTGAATTTGTGCAGCACCGCTGGGTGCTGCAGGCAAGGAGATGGGTGAGAGGCTGAGATGTGGTGAGGTGTCTCCAGAGCTACCTTCTTCAGCTATGGATGCTGCACCCAACACCTCCAACACCTGTGGCAAAGACCAGTCACTGCTGGCCGCCAAGGATAAGTCTGATTGCAAACTTCACCCTTCAGATCAGATCCCTAAATGAAACCCTCTGCATGGATTTGTTTCTCCCTGCCCATTTTCCCAGAATTTGTTGATTCCTAGGATGTACAGACTTATTCCAACCCACAGGTCCTTCTTCTCTTCTCTGAAAGAAGACACATGGCACTCACTTTTAAGGATATTTCACTTAGTACAGCAGCCAGAAGACACATCAGCTGTGTTTATTTCTAATCACAGAATTGCAGAATCATAGGGGTTGGAAGGGACCTCAAGAGATCATTGGGTCCAAGCCCCCTACCAAAGCAAGTTCCTTAGGAGAGACAGCACAGGTAGGCATCCAGGAATCATTTTAGGATTCCTGTTTAGGGCTTTTAACATAGGCACCACAATTTTCTGTTATAAACATAACTATAGTTCCACATCAATTATCTTGTCACATACTAATTACGTGGAATTGTTCCACATCAAATTGTGAGGCTTATGACCAACATTTTTGGCAGGAAAAAGGTGAGGTAAAGAGTGTTTATTGACCAGCTGTTAAAGTTGGTGCCAGGCAGAGGAGCAGGATACCTGCTCAATTGTCTTGATGGTTAACATTCTCAAAAGATTCTCCAGTCTCAAAAGGTGGCTAAAGCAACCTTATAAATCTTATAAAAATCTGTGTTTTACCCCTACACTGCATGGTGAAGGAACAGGACAGCCTGTCCCGTGTTTAAGCACCTGCTTTGGCTGTCTGAAATACAAGATCAGTTCCCTGCATTAATCCAGACCTCACTCAAGCCACCAAGGACCAGATTCTTAAATCTGAGGTGCCTAATTACCTCTGAGTTCAATGGAAAACTAAGCAGGTCTCTTAAATACCATTTAAAAATCTGTCCTCAAGCTACTTGGTTGCTTCTCCGTCAGACGACAGTCATCACTTACCCCAAATTCCCAAGGAGTAACATGAATAAATGTATCAGCGCCCCATTCCAGTGATGGAGGGCATAAAGAGCCCACAGAGGGACAGCTAAACCCCACTGCATTTAAAAAGTGATGAAAATGTTTAATTATCCTTTTTCCATGACTGTACTAAATATTTGCATGCACAAACAGATTTGCCTGGCATGTAGGCACCAGGTGATACGTCAAGTTGGCTTGGCCTGTTAGAAGGGCAATGAAGCTGGTGAAGGGTTTGAAGCACAAGTCCTATAAGGACCTGTAGAGGCAACCAGGAAAGGAGGCTGAGGGGAGATCACTCTCTGCAACTACCTGCAAGGACAGTGTAAAGAGATGGGTTCTCTTTCTTCCCTCAGGCAACAAAAGATAGGACGAGAGCAAATGGTTTCAAATTACACCAAGGGAGATTTAATCATAGAATCAAAGAATGGTCTGGGTTGGAAGGAACCCCAAGGATCATAGCGCTCCAACCCCCCTGCCACAGGCAGGGCCACCAACCTCCAGGCCTGGATCTACACAAGGTTGTCCAGCGCCCCATCCAACCTGGCCTTGAACACTTCCAGGGACGGGGCATCCACCACCTCTCTGGGAAGCCTGCTCCAGCACCTTACCAGTCTAAGTTAGATATCAGGAAGAATTTCTTTACTGAAAGGGTTCTCAAGCTTTGGAACAGGCTGCCCAGTGTGGTGGTGGGGTCACCATCCCTGGAAGTATTTAAAAGGCATGTAGATGTTGTGCTTGGGGACATGGTCTAGAGGTGGGCTAGGCAGGGATAGGCTGTGGTTGGACTTTGTGAGGTTAAAGGTAATAACCTAAGTTATTCTATGATTCAGACATTTCTAGTGGCTTTGCAAAGTACTGCAGTAAGTGGATCCTGAATTAACATGTACAAACATCAATCTACTTTTCTGAGCATCAGCATCAGCCCTTTGTCCCTGGTACCTGCTTTCAACTTCTGAAAAGCTCACATAGCCATGTGAAACAAAAGTACCTATCGCCAGATGTGCGGATTTACCTGGTTAGGATGATGCAAGCCAAACCACACAGTCAGTGCCAAAGCAAGACACCTTGTTTGCCACCAAGCCAGATTCCTGCTGGCTTATCATCCCAGGCTCTGAATTAGACACCCAACCACAAACAACACGTGGCACCCATGATCCAAAATGTGTGCCCCGTTCAGAGGGACGCTTAGATGGGCATGACAGTTTGCCCATGACTTCCCCAGATGAGGAGCTGAGCACCTTGGCACTGTCTCTACTAATCATACAAGTTTTCAGATATAACCAAATTTTACAAGTTGTAAAACAAGGATCTTTACTGCAGCACGTACCCCTAAGTGTATGTTGTAGCGCATCAATAAAGTGGGCCAAAATTCCACCTCGCTTGGAGCTGTGTCTTTTCTTTATCTCACTGCAATAAGTTAACCTCTTAAATATTACAACACACTGCTCCTTATGTCTCTTAAATATTAAACAAGGGCTGCACAAAATAGATTCAAGAACATGCAGTAATCAATTGCAGTGATCACGAGGGCAGGAAAATGGAACCGTTTAAGGTTTTGTAATCTAGTGAATAAGCCCTGCGCTTTCATTCAGAGGAAGCAATTCAGAGAAAATCTGGCTGAATCACACACACTCTCGCAGCACAGATTTCTCTCCTTTCTCCTGCTTGGCACAGCTCCCTTTAAAAAAAGCAGCGAGAAGTCGCCCAGGAAAAAAAAAAACACCCACCAAAAATATCCACAGCCACAGAATATATTTCGTGTAGTCGACAGGTAAGTCTGTGCTTCAGGAGCAGGGGTGTCTTTCATAAACCCCTGTCAGGCCTGCATCTCCCAAATCAGGGGAAGGCTTCGTTTCTTCACAGCCCCACATATTGGCAATTGTACTTCTCATGTAACAACTGAGAGGCATTAAAGTAGTTTTAATGTATATACAAGGAAGGAGATCTTTACGGTCTCAGCTGGTTCTGATACACACAAGTGAAGAGTATATCCAGATATACAGGGTGTATATAGACTTGCAGAGTACATCTAGATGTATTGGTAATATATGTGATTTATAAGGAAAGAAAAAGACATTCGGACTCAGTTCAGATTGCAAACGTGTCTTTGAATTATCTGCGAGAGAACAACATAAGTCATACATGCATCTATTAATAATAGAGGGTCCATGACATCATTTTACTAATTACCTGGTTTTAGTGCACTGCATGCAATGATATTTGTTTTACTTTTCTAAATGTAGTCACTCTTCTCTGAACAGTTCTTCTGGGTTTTACTCTCGTGGTGGTTAAGGAGAAGTGAAATGAAAGTGTGTCAATAAAGAGGTCATTACATTAATGCATGTATCTATTAACCTCCCATCTAGGGAAGAAAACAGATGAGTGGCATTGGAGGAGCCTGGGATCCATCGTGTATGTAAAAAAAAAAAAATTAATTAAAAAATAATTGTTGTGAACACAGCTTCATGTTACTCAATCATGTCACACATCTACCTCTCCTTGCACTGCTGGGATAGCTGTGTGACACATGGAGAAATCCTTGTCTGGATCCAGTGGGGAGCAGACCAGAAGATCACAGGATTGGGGTAAGCTTTTCATTCTGCATTTGTACTGCCCCCAGTTCCCATGAACCCTTGAAAAGACCCCAAGTCCCTTCCAGAAATGCCCATTTCCACCAAATCACAGACTACAAGACGAATCCAAACAACAATCTGCCATTTATTTTTTTTTCTGTGACTTACCAAAATGGTTTGCATGGTGGTAATCAATTTTACTGTGATAACTATTATTTCTTCACTCATTTTTGTAATTGTGAGCGTGCTGATAAATGGATGAGACAGTTTCTCAATTTCACATGGGGGCCCATAAATATCCCTCACTGGACTGTGAGTTGGCAGCTTTGGCAGCAACATTCAGTCACTGTCAACAGCTACCTCAAGCCCCTTGTCCATGTGTGAGAAAACCCTGGCTCTGCTGGGTGCTTGCAGCCAAGAAAGCCCAAACGGGTAACTTGACTGAGGTCTTTTAACCCCAGAGACCACTTTCCCCATGGAAAACCCAGGCATATCTCCATTATGGTTTAATGAAAAGCTCCACAGGCTCCTTGCTGGAGCCTCCAAGAGGATTACCCCAAAGGGGGTTTGCCTTAGCAAGGGAGAACATGCACCTGCATGGGGTTGGCTAGCAGCCTTGTTCAGCTGTCCTCTGGTGAAGAGGTTCTCTATAGTCATGCTGTAACTTCAGGAGCAGGAGACACCTGAGCAATTACTATAAATTACCTTTAGTTGTGGGAAGGACAGCCACTTTACAGCTGTGATTCACTACATGAAGATGTCCAAGACAGGTCAGAGTCATGCCCTAAGGGTCTCTTTCCAGTGACTGAAAGGTCACCTAAGGCAGCCAGCCCGGGGTAATGAAATTTAGGTGAGGTGAGTCCCAGAAACAAGCCCTTTGAGCACTGTGATTAATGTTGGCAGCTCCAGCCCATTTCTCATTTTGAGATTGGTCCCTTCCCACACCAGCTGCCCAGGGCTGGGGACACAGTGTGAAACAGACCTCAACCTTGACTCATGCCCTGCAGTGCTTCATCCTGAAGCTACGTGGCTGAGGATCTCTGTCCTCACTGCATGTTCATTGAAGATCCTCAGCTCAGATCTTCAGCATGCTGGGAAAGGGCAGCATTAAAGAGGATGAGGACCCACCTCCAGCTGAGTACACATAGCCAGCAGGTCCTGACAAGCCACCACCAATGTTTGTTCATCTGCACTTGGAGGATGAACACTCTTTGGGGCTTGGGAAGACCACGCTGTTGCCTGCTCTAGCTTCTTGCCTAATAAAAAACTATTTTGGTGCATGCAATCCCTCGGTGACTCTCCTCCTGGCATAACTTACTGATTTAGGTCCAGCACATATGTATAATTTTCCTGTTTCTAGCAGCTCAGGGTAGCCGCTATCACCTTTGATAACTGACAGTGGATGCAGGAAAGTGGAGTTTATATGCTTGTTTTTTGACAACTATGAGCTTGTCCTTTTTTACTGTTTCTTTTGGTTTTTTCCCAGAAAACTAAACAAATTAAATAACTCATCCTCTTCACTTTGTGTCTGCTCCTCTGCTTTCACCTTCGGATGGCAGGTTTGATATTCCATGGTGCTACAAGTACCAAAAATTAATTGCAATACCAGTCTGGGATTTTTTTTTTCTTTTCTTTTTTTTCGGTTACTGTGACTCTTATTACGGTGAAAAAAGAAGAGTCGGAGTTTCTATTCTTCTTGCTGAAATAAGGAAATACTCATTCCATTGCCAGAGGTGCCTTGTAATGTCTTTTTAGGTATCTTCAGTAAAAGTCTCCTTGGCTCCTGTAAGTTAAAGAAAATGTACAAGCTGCCACTTTTATGCTTTCTGAGGGAGAGGGAAGGGAATATTGATAGAGAGCTTGCTATTAAATTTTGTCTGTCGCTGCCTTATGGGAACTTGAAGCATTTCCACTGTAAAATGTGGGTTACTTCGGTACACTACTCCCACTGACGCTGCCGTTCCCTCCCTCCTGTAAATAAAAACAGTAGAAAACCCATCAACCCTGTCGTAACCTGGTGTTTAATGACGGCTCGGGCACAGTTAATTTGACTGTTGGCCAATAAATATATAAATATATCAATTCCCCCGCCCCCCCTGAATGCAGGGGAGGCCTGTCAAACTTGGCTAAACACCTGAAGGGGAAAAATGACTGGGAAGAACCTAATTCAAAAAATCCTTTAGGCCACACTGTTGCATCTTGCAAGTCGGTAAAGATGCAGACGGCTATGAAGAGAAAGACATCAATAAATAATCAGGGGTCTTAGACTTTTAAATGGGAATCCGAGCGCTGCAACCCAAAGGTAAATTGAATCTTTTCCCCATCTTCCTAGCAGGTGCTCATGCCTGTGTAAGCTATAAAACTTTGCTCATTGTAAATGTAGCTTGCCCTTTCAACAGACATTTTTACATGGAAATGGAAAGTCTTAGCTTGAGACCGCTCAAAGGCATCTTTGCCTGCAGCAACTTCTGTTTTATATTTTGCAAAGGCTTTTTTCTTTTCTTTTTTTTTTTCCTCCCTTCACCTTTTCTTTTCCTCTCTCCCTTTGCCGAGGGATATCTGAATCCTACTTAAACATTTTTCTGCGGTAAACAGCTTAGAAGGAGCGAGTTGTGCTACATGCAGCCAGCCAGTGGGAAGGACCCTTGCCACCACAGCATTAAAGGTGAGACCGGGGAGGGCAATCAGTGATGAAAGGGGCCGTATTTATTTTTCATTTCCCCTCCTGACTGAACTGCGATGCACGCTCAGCCTATCCATAGATGCTTACCTGCAAGGTGTTGTAAGCCTGTCTCATTAGCCAATCAGCATTTATAAGCCATTCAGACACACCATCAGCTAGTGCCCTGGTTAGGTGGCAGAGCTTTGGCTGTAAAACAGGGCAGACATCTGTTCTTACTTCTATTCTCTGCCTCCATGGGCTGTCAGAAGAGCAAGGCTGTTTTGCCCTTGATTTACCCATAATCTCAATATAAAATATAATGCTATAATGAAACGATGCTGCTTTGGTTGCCAGTATTTGGAGGAGGTGCCTTTGTGAGCTCTGGTTGCTGTGTCTGGCTCATGATGCAGAGTCGGACCACAGTGGGCTGGAAGACCCTGCCTTATCCTAACCCATCCAGTTCTGAAAGACAATCACCTGATATATGCGTGGGACTGTTAAAATCCCAATGGAAGCTAGAGCTACAGGCCAGTGTGGAAACTGCACCCCTCTTGCCCCATGCACCAGTTATGTCAACTAAGCAATAACTCTGAAACCTTATGATATATTTCTGAGAATGAACTTACTGTTTCACAGCAAAACATCCTCCTGCCATGTGGGTACGTACTGAGATTAAGAGTACAAAGGTGTCTCATTTCAATTCCCAATTTACAGGTCAAAAACATGACCTTTCAAAGTAAAAGGCCAAATAGGAACTTTAAATAGGTGGGTTTCCTTGTGTCACAATCACAAAATCACAAGATGACTAAGTTGGAAAAGACCTTTAAGATCAATGAGTTCAACCATTCCTGTCCTGTGCTAAACCAGATCCTTGAGCACCTCATCTACCCGTCTGTTAAACACACCCAGAGTTGGTGACTCAGCCCCCTCCCTGGGCAGCCTGTGCCACAGCCCCACAACTCTTTCAGGGAAGAACTTTTCCCTCACGTCTGAGCTGACCCTGCCCTGGGGCAGCTTGAGCCCATTGCCCCTTGTCCCATCTCCTGTCGCCTGGCTGAAGAGACCATCGCCCATCTCTCGTCACCCTCTCATCAGGTAATTTTACAATGTGAGCTTATAGCCTGTAATTATATGCTACTATTCCTCCCATCTTTATTGCCAAGGAAATCTGCACTTATTCCTTGAGTACAGTTGTGGGACAGCTGCTGCTGACTCTTCCTTGCATGCTGACCCATTGAGAAAGAGGAGCACCGGTTCAGAAATACTACTGGAGGCGTGACCCCCACTTTCACCCACAGAAGGACTTTCTATGTGTGGACACAAACCTGGCTAGTAAGATCAGTGAAGATGCTGTGCTCAAAGCCTTTACTTGGGTTCAAACACAAATCCCAACACTGCTGAATTCAAGGGGTGGCCTGAGTTTGCTGTTTCAACTCACTTTGGACTTGACCCCACCCTTTTCAGATCAAAACCAAACCTGTAAATTTCCCAAGTTCGTAGTGAACTGAATCCTCTCCTAACATCAGGGTTTTTAAAAACTGTTTGTGTGCTTTTTGCCTGCTGGTAGTATCTAATAAGTCTGGTACCTGGCTTCATGTTGGTACGCTACCGGGGGAACGAAACATCCTGCTAATTGTTAGAGTAACAGTTCCCTTCATTTCAGGTGGTAATCTACCATTGTTTTGTGTTGTTCTTGTCCCATGATGTTGATAGACAAGGCACTGTTTCTCCTATGGGAACACTTCCCCATTAAATGAAACTACATGTTTAGATTCATGTCTGCACAGGATGTCCGGTACCCTTATAAAGACCCTTTCTGGAGGAGAGGATGGGTTAAGAAGGAACGGGGTCACCTCCTCTGCCCACCTCAGCCCTGTTCCACACAAGTCCTCTGGGAAACTCCTTGGTGCAGACTTGTTTCCTACAAGGCAAAAAGGTCCCATAGGAAAACATGGGAGTAAATCCCTTCGTGTGGGCTCCTGCATGAAGTTACTTCTACCAGGCATCGACTCTGATTCAGAGGGTCCTGAGCCTTGAGATGTCCCTGCCTTGGGACTCCACAGGTGTTAAGTCTCCAAGGATGCAAAAAGTACTGAAGACAAACGTTTAAAAGGCAACAATCTCATTTTCATACAAATGTCCTCAGCCCTAACAAAGACATGAAGACCAATACCCAGTGTATTGGAAGCACGGGCAGAGCTGTTTCTAAGTAGACTGTTTTTCAAAGTTTTCCATTAGGTGCCTGCTCCTTAAATACTCTCTGTGCGCAGAGCTCTTCCCCACCTGAGGAGGCAGCCTGATCCATATGCATGACGGATCTCCTGGCAAGAGATGCAATCTGCAGATCTGCATCTCATTTGTGCTCACTGTGGTCCGGCGAGTGTCAGCAAGGAGGCAGCGCTGCGCAGATTGTTCATGAGCATCAAATGGAACAGAACACCTTTGGAATAAAGCAAGTCAGATTGAAAGCTGGTAAAGCAAGGGTGTATTTGTGGCCGAATGTGGCAGTTTATCATTTCCTCCATCAGACCATGAGCCTTTGCAGAGCTAACTGCTCAGCAAAGAGGTGTCACTCCCCCCTGCATCCTTACTTCGAGACTGGAACAATTTTGGAAGCAGCTCCAAAAGCGGAAGCTTGCAGAAGAGGAAACTGAGGGGTGACCTTATTAATGTTTATAGATGTAAATGTAAAGGGTGAGAATCGGGAGAACAGAACCAGGCTCTTCTCAGTGATGGCCAGTGACTGGACAAGGGGCAATGGGTGTAAGCTGGAACATAGGACATTCCATGTGAATGTAAGGAGAAACTTTTTCACTGCAAGGGTGATGGAGCACTGGGACAGGCTGCCCAGGGAGGTTGTGGAGTCTCCTTCTCTGGAGACATTCACACCCCGCCTGTGTGATCTAGTCTGGCTGCTCCTGCTCTGGCAGGGGGGTTGGACTAGATGACCTTTCAAGGTCCCTTCCAACTCCTAACATTCTGTGATTCTGTACAGAGGAATTAGCAGGTTTTGGATATTTCTTCATGGGGCTGGCTGTCTGGGGCCATGTATGCACAGATGTGTAGGTTCCACCATTTACTTTTTCATGCAAGGGAAAAAACAGATTGTTCCATAATCTTTCGATTGCTTTGGTCACTTGAAGTGTCTTGGTTTCATGGACTTGAAGCACTCATCATGTCAGCTGAAATGCTGCACTCAGTGGTGTCCATAGGTCATTGTGAATCACCTCTGTCACTAACCAGCCTCTGAAACAGGCAGCAGAAAAGTCCTTGTGACTGGAGAAACTTGAACCATAAACCACTGCACATTTTTTATCATAAAAAGTTTATTCAATTCTGCATTTGTGGAGTTTTGACTGGCAATTGCATTTATGACAAAGGTTTCACTGGCGTATGGTTTGTTGCATCATTGCAACCCCCTCAGCCTCACCCTTTTCCCCCAAGGGCAGCTGTAGTTCCATACATTGACTTAGTTTTGAGAGAGGACATTGCTGGCCTCATGTCCCTTTTTTTCTCCATTTTTTACCTTTAAAATAAAATGACTTGGGCATTTTGATGTCGTTGTGATTGACACGGTTGAGGATGTTGTCCTTGTTTACACTCTTGGCATGGGAGAGTCAGAACATGGCACAGGGCAAAAAGAGTCTTCTCTAGTCCAAAGAAATTTTCTTAATTGCATCCTAAAAGCATCCCTACAAGCTCCTATTTACATCTGCAGCAAGCAAATGTCTACAGAATGCAGCCAGCAGACCTGCATTTCTCAAAGGTGGTATCTAAGGGGAATTTAGCTGGCCCTTGGGCGCCAGTGAGTTTTGATGGCTTCAGAGAGAAAGCCTAAAGAGCTCTTCACCTTCCCTCGAAACTTCTCTGGAGACTCTTGTTTCAGAGCAGAATTACCACTCCATCTGCTCATGCAGCTTCCCTAGCCTGCCTTTCACACAGCAAGAGGCAAGGACTACTATTTCCCAGTGCTGGATGTGAAACCCTAGGGGCTATGAGATCATTTTCAATGTAAATGTGACCTCATCACGATTACTCACATTAAGGATCCCTGTACTTTGCAAGTCACCATAATAAATTCACTTCTCTGCCCAAGGAGGAGAGAGTCATACATCCTGAAGAGGGGCCACAGATCTGATCTCTGACATTGCCCTTTGCCAAGTTTGGGAAAATCCTACCCGTCATGTGTGCTCTGATGTTCACTGTAGTGAGGTAGTTTTAGTCAGCTACTACTAGAAGTAACGAAAGGACTAATCTATGTGAACTAAGTCATGTATATTAAAGCTATGCCCAGATCCAGCTACAAACCAAAATGTCAGAAAACACTCTTTGGAAGTAGCCGTTCCTTGATTTGTGGAGGACAGGGACATATCTCTTGCCAAAGGGAGTTTAGTGGTGACCTCTTTCTCGCAAGGGAAATGGGGGCTTTTGTGGGATTTCTGTCGCTGCGTGAGCAGGGGACCCTTCTTCCTAGTTCAAGTTCACATCCCTGGGATCCTGCTGACCCACCGAAGGTGACTATCTGATCTTGATTTCTGGCAACTGAATAATTCAAAAGCAATTTATCTGCATTTCCAGGAGTGTTCAGGGTAGCGACTCCACAGTTATTTATAGCTCATACGCTGTAGTATTTGGGCAGACCTGCTCCCCGTTTCCCCTTACTTGATTGATGAGGCTCAAAATCTCAGAAGAATCATAAATTCCAGAGACAAATAATCATGCATTAGGGAAAAATAAATAAATAATAAAAGAAAAAAAAATCAATGCAATTACTGTTTGTTATTTGCCATTCACTATTTTATGCAGTTTTACAGGCATCCAGTCAGATTCCACTTACACTACCGTATTTTGGGGACTGGTCAAGTACTCTACGCTCTGAACAATCCATAACTGACTGGCTGGAGGAAAATCTGTTTCCAGGCATCTACAAGTGAAAGTTTATCACAGAAACAGATTCCTATGCATCAGCATTAAGAAATGAGGAGTGAAAAGGGGCAAATATATCAGACCTGCTGCGAAGGAGAAGTGATTGCCAACACCAGCATCAGCTAGGTTTTAATTACTTTTAACCAGTTTTTCGACCCGGACCTTGAAGAAAATAACTGGAGTCTTTCTTTTGATGTCTCCATCCCTGGATTGGGCTCTTCTTAACTGCAAAGTTTTCCTCTCTGGCACAACTTGGCATGCTGCGTATGTTCTCCACAAAGCGCTTAAAAGAGAAGGTAATTCAGCTGTTTTACTTTCCTGCCTAGTGGGAGCTCTGCTCAGGGCTCAGAAATGTATGCAAGTGTGTGACTAATGTACAGCAAAAAGACTCAGGATGGAGCCACTTTATTCATTGTTTGTTATTGTTCTTTGTTGCTCAGTGTTTTGTAAATCCCCCCGGTTATGGAGACGTTTTTATTAGAGAATACATTTTTTGAAAATGGGGGTCTGCAAAAATGAAATTTCAGAGGTGTGTGTCTCAGCATTGATTTTTCTATTTGTAATAACACACTATAGCATTTCTTGTTTTATATCAAGAGGATAAAATGTCCCTAACACAGTGATCTCCATTCTGTGGTAATGGATAAAGCCTGTTTATGAGATGTCATTTATTCCACAATAGACAGTAAATAAAAGCCATTTCAAGCTTCGGTTAAATCAAAGCTTGTTCGGGATTTCAGCAGATTTGCAAATTACCTTTGGGACCATTTTCAGTTTCAGTTGTTTTCCCACATGCTATTGACTATCCATGTTTTACTATAAATACTACTTCTTGCTCGCTCGCTCCCTGTCTCACACCAAACCTCCGGATTGTAGAGTGATTTGTAAAGACAAGCAGATAAAGTAAATACACAGTACTGTATTAAAATTTTCTTCCTGACAATGTAACAGAAACAAAAACACAAGTTTTGATAGCAGACTGACAGCCAAAGAAGAGGACCACGGACACAGATTGCTGGAAATTCCAGAGGTCTTAATGAGATCCTAGAAAGGCACCAAAAGAGATAAAGCAGACACAAGGTTTTGTCCAAAAAAAAAAAATCCACTAAAAACTGTCTCACATCAGACACTTTGGCTGTGGGATATGGGACATAATCATAAGAGTATGATGGGACCACACGCCCCTTTCTTGCTCTGTTTTGTAGATGGAAGAGTTAACATCAACGGACAAAGGATGAAGAGTGCCTTGCCACTGGACTCAGAGAGCACCTCACCAGCCTGAAGTCACAAAATAAGAGTTTAATCAGAATATCACACTTTATAAACACCAAGACGGGGACAGCAAGTGTTTTACTATGCAGCAAAGCAATTTTGGTAATTTATGGGGGTTCTGTTTTCTTAAGAAAAAATGGTTTACCAGTGAAGTAACTCAGTTTTGGGTCAACCAAAGCTTTTTTGTAAACTCAGAGTCCATGTAGTGCTCTAGTCTAAGTGGTTCATGCCAACTGTTTGAAGCAGAAGTGCTTAATCTGTTCTCCAGTAGGTTTGCAGTGGGTGTATAAAATAGGGTAAGTAGTGGGTAAATGAGCATACAGGAGGACAGATGACTTGCAGTCTGTTAGCTAGGGTATGGATATCTTGGCTTCAAATGCCACCTTCACCTCAATATTTACTTTGATTTTATTAGAAAAACTCCCACAGAAGAGAGAGATTTTGGTTGAGAGTCTTTGAAATATCCCATTTGACCTAAAAACCTATCTTTTCCAAACCACTGAATATTCTGAAACATCCTGGATAGGACTTTTACTCCCATAAATTAATTCTTTCCTTTTAATAGTTGAGTGAAAATCAGTTACTTATAAGAGTATCTTTCCAAAGTATTGTTCCACGAAGCTATTTCTTAGAAATTATGCCTGCATTTGTTTTACTGTCACCTCTTAAAAATGTGGTGTCTGTCAGTAAAGGTCAGAGTGACACTGTTTTACTCAGCAACAGTTTTCAGGAGGCAAAAAGTCTGAGCGCAAGCAGGTTGCGGGCAAGCCCAGTTTAAAACACCCACTGAATAGTGGCACTGATTTCAGCCCTGCCCACTTTCAGAGGCTTAGATTTGGAGCCACAGTCTTTATTGTAGACCTTCGAGGTCTCTCAGGTGGTCCTCAGAAGTGCCCGTCCTTGTACAACGTTGAGTTTTAATGTGAACACGTAGGAGTCACATACAGAGGGACAAACCTGTTTTTGTCTCTATAACCATGAGAGAAACAATACTGCCATAGAAACATAAGCCAGGTTCCCTTCTAGCTCTTACCCTACTGAGAAAGTCACATAAAACCATTAGGTCAAGTTACTTGACCTTGGAGAGAAAGCTCTGACCCATCATTCTGTATGCCACGTCAATGCCATGTTGGGGTTGAGAAAAACAAGCAGAAAGAGCTGTCATCCTCTCTGCATTGTAGGATCAGCAATTAGCCACTTTTAATGCCTGTAAATGGACCAATATTCTTAAAAGTGGCCTGGCATTGCCCCTGCCGTTGTCCTCTGTGTCTTCAGTGCCTTTGAGAAACTCCGAAAGGGAAGAACAGAACTGATCACATCAAAAAGATTAACAATGTCTTTAGGCTACTGAGAACTGTATTTCAAATCAATGTCCCGGTTTCTGTATTAGAAGAAGCATGGTGTTCTCTTCTTTAAAAGGACTTTTACTAAAATTCACAGATAAAAGGCAGAAAAATTAATTTTGAAGGCCATCCTATGATGATACTCAGGAAGAGTCTTTGAAATTCTCATGATGATACATCCTTATATTAGAGAGTCTGAAACAGTTGCAAACTGGTAGGGAACCAGGCAGGTTTCCCCTGGAAAAACCTTCTTGCCTGTCAGTGGAAGTTCACTGAAGATGAACTTGTTCTCTGCTCAGAAAAAGTGGGCATTTCTTTTTTTCAGTTGTTGCTGGAAAATTTCCAGACGCTTTCTGGTGGGGAAGTGCTTAAAGCTGAATCTTTCTGGTAGTCCCCAAATCAGAGCATTTTGAAAACACCATAATCCTGATTTTCATTCTGTTTCCAAACCAACCGACTTGGAAGTGCCATAACATCCCAGGGGATGGAAAGGGCAAGGCTCACACAGCTCCAGCAATGAACGTCCTTTGCAACATCTCTGTGCTTGTGTAACCTTTAATACAGAAGTAGCTTCCATAGGACCACTGATGTTCCCAAAATTGTAACACTGAACTGTTTCACTAGAACAGGATCCAGGCCAAGGTCTCTCTGCCTCAGAAGAGTCATGAGTATCCTGTAGACAATTATGAGATATTAATGGAAATGTTTGGAATTTTCTTCCAAGAACATTGGAGTGAGTGGTTGCTATACCAAGATGTTGGACAGAAAGTATTCTTTTGACCATTGGTTACTCTTTTTCTAGTATTTTAAATATGTTAGTTTTCCAGTTGGGGAGCAAATGGGACACAGCGATCCGGGTAGCTGCTCACACAGAAACTGATTATTTCATACAGGATTCATTTAAAAAATAGATCATTTTGTCTCTTAATGTATAAAAAAAAAAAAGCAGTTCATATTGTGGAATATAACTAGGTATAGCAGATACCTACATCCTACCTTACACCAGGATTACACTAACTCTCAGCGTTGATACAGGGAAACACTCTGGAGAAAAGATTAAAAGAAAGCAGATCTGGCTGTGACACCAGCGTACTGAATGTAGGACTTTAATTTCTTTACAGTTTTGCCTGAAAGTGCTGTTACAGTTAAAGTTGTGTCAGCACTTCCATTAGAAACCTAGTTTTGATTTATAACGTCGGCTGCAAAAAATTTTGCTGCTGGCTGAAATTCAGTGTAGAGGTCTCTGGCCAGGGGAAACGTTTTAAACATTTTTTGAAACAATTCCTACTGTTTAGATGTTACACAGATTTTCTTAGATTTTACTGTGTGAAACTAGATTTTAATTTTTTTTTTTAAATGACCAGGAAAAAAGGGTTATTTGGAGATATCACCTTACTTTTTAAGCTATCTCTTTAAACAAGTTAAAATATTCCTTTAGAGATTCGGGGTTTTTTACCAGAAAACCCAGGATTTAAGTGAAGAACCACCACCAAAACTAACCATCACTTAAAGGACATCGACAGTGAACAGGTTTTGGTATAAGTGTTCCTAGCCAACAAGCTCTGTGAGGTCAATGTGCATTTAAAGCACTTAATAAAAACATGCTCAGTGACTTTGCTATTCCTACTTTATTTGGCAGGCATTAGCAAACCCGAGCAGTATCTGTGGCACACAGTGGTGTTTAGATTAATTCAGCACTGGTGAGTGGTGTCAGGCTCCGGGATGAGGGACCATTCATCACCTGGACGGTTACGACACAGCAACTCCCTCTTCCCACTGCTGCTGCCTGGAGGCACCACATTGAGCAACAAGAGCGTAACTCAACCCCGTGTCCATCCAGCCCCCGGCCCTTGGGTGAGGGATACCAGCCTAGACAGCAATTAAACTATTCCTGCTGCAGACGGCCACCAGAACCACCACCATCCCCCACCCCCAAGATGACCACTGGAAAGTCCTGCAGGCTTTTTATGGAGCAGTGTCAGAGCCTGAAATGAAAGTCACTGTAACCTACCACGTCTGTTATTGATCCATGCAAGCTCTGCTGGTACTAGGAAACGTCCCATTGCCTATGGAATTCTTTTAAGTTATAGTCTGGTATAATTTTTCTAAGCAAAAGGTGTCTGTCAATTCCAGATGCTTTCTGAACCATCCTTCATCTAGGTGACTTAATGGCATGCACAACAGAGGCTGGAGAGAACCCATGAGATTTTAGGATCAAGTCTGTTTCGTCTCTCCTCATCCAGTCATTTCCCCCCATGCTGACCCCACAAAACAATGAAAGCACCATCTGGCACAAACAGAAATCCTGTATTTAGCACACACCCATATGATTGCATTTGGAAATGTAACGATAAATGTTAAAGAGGAAGTACATACTCAGGCATGGGATCTTGGTCACTACACTTCAGGCCATCAGAATGGACCTTAGCCCTGTTTTGGCCAAGCAACTAGTCCTCAGCCAATTTCCAGGGATGCCTTGGACTTAGGGTGGTCCCTCCAGGCAAGTATTTTGGACAGAGAGGCTTGGCTTTGGATGATGAGATCAGGAGTATGGATGCAGACCATACCATGCAAGCAGGCTACAGTGACAGCAGGAAGTCCTAGAGATCTTTTAACTTATTATGTGGTCCTTTATGAAACACTGAGGACTCTGGATCTAAAAATACGAGCATACAGCCCTGTCCACCAGATTCCAGTGCATGCTGTCATGACATACTGCACAAGATGAACCTACCCCTGGGGCAAAAAGTTTTTAGTTGTTATCCTGACAGCGTGTGCTGTATCTTGCAGGGAGTGCATATCACATCAGGCACAAAGGTACGCTAATATCAGCTGGAGAACAGGGATGTTATAGGTAAATAAACAGAATTCATCAGAATTCATCAATTTTTTTTTTTGCAAAAGCTACAGAGTAAGTGTAAATACTGTCAAACCTGCAAGGTGAAATTTGTAAAGTCAAGGTGCAGTAAATGAACAAAAATTTGGAGGAGTAGAAAAAGAAGTAAATTTGAGCCCACCACCCTCAGGGACCCTGGGGGTCCCATGGGGCAGGGAAAGGTGCTGGGGGCCCCAGGGAGCAATCAATGCCCCAGAGATGGTGAGCCATGTCCCGCTAGAGGCTGAGGACACCCAC
>VZTU01014443.1:86826-115451 GCA_013400835.1 Zapornia atra | reverse complement strand
GTGTCGGGGAGTGGAGCTGGTTTAAGGGGCTATCAAGTGAAACACACGCATGAGTTAAAGAGCAGGAGCCGTTTAAGATCCCGAAGTGTCATTAGCAGTAACATGTCACATAAAATGAGGTGCAGATTTCCATTTTCATTTGAACTTCAGGTGTTTAGTAATCCAGAAGCTTTATTTAAGGACTGACCTTTAACCTGGCCTGTCATTCCAATTGCAAGGAGTTGATGGCCACTGGGAATCAATGGGCAGCATGAAGGTCACTTCCTAGAAAAACTGTGGCTATCAATGTGTCAGTTCCAATGAAGTATTATAACAAAGCAGGCGAAGAGCCTATCTGGGTCTACGAGGCACTTGCTCGCTCTCGGGCTGCCTCTCTCCCTGTCTTCAGTTATTTTATAAAGACAAATATAAATAAGCTGCTATTTAAAGATAAGTGTTTCTGAAGACAGTTCTGTGGGTGGCATAAGGGCAAGTGGTTGGAAATCCAACACTCACTGACCTGGATGCCATCAGAAGTCTGCTTATTCCCCCACACAAGGCACTGCAGCAGAGCCTGTCATGGAGCCACTGGTCCAGTGAGACCTGGGAACCTCTTCCCACATGCCCTTATGCCATGGTCATGCAACAGTTTCCCTCTTGTTGGCATCCGGGATTGAACTCAAATTCCCTGGTGGGATCTGGCTGTTTGCAGCATCTCCAAAGTGGACATGAAGACCATCCTTAAGTATGAGGGAAGTAGGGAGAACTGCCAGGGGAGCACACTTTGTGCATGGGGACAGGGCAGGAGAAGCAGTGTGTTGGGATGGTTTTTGGATCACATTTTGCTTAGAACACTTCCCTGGGTGTGAAGAAGGAAAAAACCCATTGAAGTCATGGCCAGCCTGACCTGATAACACCACTGTGACTAAAATACCGAAACAAGGATTTGGTTTGGAGGCTTTCCTCAAAGGTTTGCATTTGTGTCCTGGCCAGCACTGGTGGTGTGTGGGTAGTGAATCCTGTTTGTAATCGTGAAAATGGAAGATCTGGATTAGTGAAACCTAAGAACTTCAAGAGTTTAGGAGCAGATCTTGGAGGTATGTCAGACCCCAACTCCTGCTGTATGCTATAGGCAATGGATGGACGCTACCTTTAGGGTCTGGTCTGGGGAAGAGAGGGAACAAAAGCTACACTTGTCTGTCCTGAAGCTCAAGTGAGGTCCCACCATGAGAGCTGGTAAACCAAATCCCAGCTGAGGGACAAGAGAGCAGCCATGAGCTTGTGGGAATGGGCACTGCAGATTGCTGCAGGCACATCTAGTACTGCGCTGAGGGGAGGTGGAACCCCTCTCCACCTGCTGACTACTTCTGGAAGGTTTTGACTTGTAGGGTCAAGGATGAGCATCAGCGTTAGTCAAAATCACTCAGAAGTCTGCAATGCCTTTGTGCTGAGGTTTCAGCTTGCAGCTCTCTTCAGCAATCTGTCTCAGGGGTTAGGAAATTCATCTATAGAAAATTTCCTTGAAAAGTCTTTTGAAAGACTTTTGTAATCATTAATAATTACACTAATGTATTCTCAGCCTTTTGGTACTCTTACAAAGCTTAATTTGTAATAGTTTTAAGAGATAAACCAGTTCCCTCGAAATACCACAGAATGCAATTTTAATTTGAATCTCTTTTCCAGTCATAGGAGCCAGAAAGAAAAGATCTTTATCTTGTTGAGCTTCGTGTTTGTGTATTTAATACCTGTTTAGATCACTGAGCATGCAGACCCTCTGTGCGAAATGAATGTGAAGTCTGCACCCATCTGGCATGCTGGTACAGAGACCTCCATAAAAGGCCAACTTAACAGAAATTAACACATCACAGGAAAAAATTAAAAGTTTCAATTTTGAATTAAAACCCACAAAGCACGGCAAAAATAGTCCAAGACCAAAGGTTTAGATTTCATCTAAAAACACACAGATAATGAATTGGAACCCGATCAGAGAAAGACTGTTGGAGGATTTCCTCCAGGATGGTGGACCCTGTGCAAAAGTGAAGGAAAATAAACACACTAACATTGTTAAAGAGGCAGCAGAGCTTCCTAAAAATGTGGTCAATATAAGGTGTCGGAGTCCAGTTTAAGCACACAGATAAAGTGAAGTTCAAATACATGAGGAGTCCGGTTGCCTGTGATTCTAGGACCAGTCCTGCACTCTTATCAGCCTCTAAGCGTTTCAGCCACTGAAAAAAAGGAATAGAGTTACTAGGCATTAAAACAGGTGAGTCAGATCATGTATGGAGATAGTCTGCCAGGGTACTATTTATTATTCACAAGACTTTCTTCTAAAATAATTTATTTCTTCTTGCGTCCATAGTTTGTATCCTGTTACTAAGGGGGGAAAAAGTATTTGTCATGCAAAGGGGCTGTCTTACCGCTTCCTGCACATGCCTTCCACACTCTGCTAGTTATAAATGATCACGTGTAGTATCACCGGATGTATTTTAAAATGTGTTTATTCCCATGCCCTGCCCCTCACTTGCAGGTTGAAAGCACAAAGGTGAACACTTCTCTCGTGCAAACAAATGGAAAAAGCACAATTCCTACTTCTGATACCACAATGAAGCTAAATCCAGATTTTGTTGATTCCAGGACAGAGATTAGCAGCTCTGCCTCAGTGGAATTGCATGGAGTGGGGCACGATCCATACAGCGTCCCCATGCATTGAATAATTTGCCTTTCTTTCCCGTCTCCCATCATCTTAAAAGCTCTAGACCACCTTCACCTTAGATGTACTTTGCCTAATTTACGCAGTGATGGTTTTCTCTGGGCACAGGACAGTAACAAAATCACTAACTGTAAGAACAAATAAACCATATGGGAGGGGAAAGTCCTGCTTGCTGATTCCTACACCAAGGAATCAAGACGATTAGGGCTGGTTATTGTTATGATTTTCTTGGTTTTGGTTTTGTTTTGGTTTTTTTTTTTTTTTCTCTTGGAGCTGGAGATCCCCCAGCAAAGACCTGGAAGCAGCCTGAGTTTCCATGTAATAAAGCAGCAGTGAGAAAAGCTCAGAGTAATTAAGTGGCTGACGCACAGAAGAAGCCGTTACAAAGATTTGACTAAATTGCCCATTCATTAGTAGCGCGGCATGGAAGGAGAATTACAAATAGACAATAGAGCCTGCAGTAATTCAATCTAACCTTGTACTTACAGAAAACAATGAGANCTGGCACATGTAACACTAATGGCATCGCTCAAGCTGAGCAAACGTTTCTCCAACACAATCATAGTTCTCAGTCTAAGGGCCTCTGGGGAGCTGAGATGAGGCTAGATCGTGAACAAAAAAATGTAATTTATAAGGCGTCTGTGGACTGGAATTTATCATCGGATCCGCTCGCCGCCGCTCAATTGATATGTAGTTGATTTCAAACAACACCCCCCAGGCGCCCACAGGGAACATTTTTTAGATTTTACGCTTGGATATATCTGTTTAACTCGCCATTTACCAAAACAACGGCTGATGACAGCACAAACAAGTCACTCTGGAAAAAAAAACCCATGCATACACACACACACACATGCATTCGCACTCCCTTAGATGGGACTAAACCATGAGCATTGGGGCTTTGCTGGGGGTATGGGGAGGGAGGAAGCAGAGGCAGAGGCTGAATTTGGTGTGTATTTTGCAGGGAAGACATGGATGAATTGTCCACGCTATTTTTAAGCCGATGTTGGCGCTCCTCACTGCTCTTTTTTGCATTTGCTTCCATGTGTGAGCATCCTGGCTCCTGGAGCCCACGGCAGGGCTGGTGGTTCTGGGCTGAGGTGACCCTGGGGTGGGGGTTCAATGTGATGGGAGGTTTGCAAAGGGTGCAGGTAAAAACTCCTTGCCACCGCAGCTGGATATCCCAACGTCATGGTCCTGCTCATTCCTGAGGTGGGCATGGAGGAGAGGAGTTGGGGTTCACCACTGGAGGAATGGATAAGAGAAGTTATCATCTCTGTGCTTCACTGCCACCAGAGATTCCAAAACAGCATCCTCGTTGTACAAGAGATCTCATTGCTTGAGTTAATAAAGTGCTGCTACTTCCCATCTTGCAAGAGAACTTGTGAAATTCCCACAGATGAATTTTACTATGAATAACAAGAAATTTCCCCTGACCAAGCCGGTTCATATAATAAGTTTCTGTTGCATTTACTCTCCAAGGGAAGAAAAACAATGCTGACATTAAACTATTTCTTGTAATCCCCTCCCAGCATTTCTTGGAAGCTCCATACTTGAGCCTTCTATGGTGCTAGGTGCTGTAGAGAGACACACCCTGGTGATGACCCTGCTACGTAAAACTCACAGGAAAACAAAACTAAACAAAACAAACCACTAAAACCCCTCAAAAAAAGGAATTTTAAGAAAAGTAGGGGTTTTTTTGAGGTGTCAGTGGCAGTTATGTTGTACCTTACCACAAGAAGTTCACAACAGTATGTTACTTTCTTCATTAATCAATATTCAAGATAAGTGTCTCAATAAGGTAAAGAACTGGCCTCAATGGGAGACTGCATTTGGATGCTCTATCAGGATAAATACTGAGCATGGAAGAGCCTCTCCAGAGGCCACAGGCCATATGTGAACTAAATAGCTGAGATGGTCCTGCTCATATGGGGCAGGTCTCTCCACTGATGTCCTGTTCTTGAAGACACCAACACATAGCAAACCCATGTCACCCTGTGAAGAGGTTTTGGGGTGCCCTCGTGGTGACTGGCAACTGTCACCTCATGAGGGGTGGCGTAAGGGCTGGATGTCCACTGGGGGTGAGGAGCAGTTGGGAGGAATCAGAGGTGATGTAGGGTAGGAAAGAGATAGGGTGGGAGGATGTGGGACCTGTTGGGGCCAGATCCACCGAGCAGCTCAGCAGTGCCTGGTCACCCATCATTCTGCCTGTTATGCATCTCCCAAGAGCATCAAACAAAACACTTGCTTTTTGAAAGGCCAGAGAATTAACACCAAAGCCCAAATCCACCAAGACAGTACATTTTCCTTATGCATTTATTTCCCTTTTGCTTCTGGTTTGCCCTGTGGCACCAGTTAGCTTGAAGAGGACTTTGCCTATTTGCACCAGTCAGTGAATTAACTGCTCTTGGTTAGGTGAAAAATAGGTCTTTCTCATCCATGTAAAGGGATGGATCAACTGCAAGAATCCTTTCAATAGCTGAAACCATTTGTGTCTAGCTGGTTCCTTACTACTGGATGTAAATGACAGTGATTTCATGAGGCACAGTCTCACCTAAGACATTTCCTCTGCACCCCTTGAAATGCATTTTACAAAAACATTTTCTGATTTATGCAAATTCCCTCCCTCCATACTGAAAAGGATGTAAAAGCGAAATGCCAACGTGTGCAGCGCAAGAGCTCTCTATAACGGATGGCCCTAGAAAGAGTTGGTATTCTCTCACTACTCAAAGGCTTTCTAATACCAAAGACAACAAATGATTGCACGGGATCTGAAGGACTGTGGCTAGAGCTGCATAAAATGTTCGGAATAAACATTACCCATAGCAAATATCGTGTAACTTAATGAGCCAGACATGAGCTTTCAGTAGGGAAAGTAAAAAAACCACCAACAAACATATCGAGCTTAGAAATGCTGCCTTAGGTTTGCTTTGGGGTTTTTTTCATAGAATCACAGAATCATAGAATCATAGAATGGCATGGGTTGGAAGGGACCCCAAGGATCACAGAACTCCAACCCCCCTGCCACAGGCAGGGCCAACAACCTCAGGCCTGGATCTACACAACGTTGCCCAGGGCCCCATCCAACCTGGCCTTGAACACCTCCAGGGATGGGGCATCCACCAACTCTCTGGGCAGCCTGTTCCAGACCCTCACCACTCTCTCTGTAAAGAACTTCTCCCTAATATCTTATCTAAACCTTCCTTCCTTCAGTTTTAATCCATTCCCCCTTGTCTTGCCATTGTCTACCCTTTTAAAAAGTTGATTCCCCTCCTGTTTCTCTGCTCCCTTCAGGTACTGGAAGGCTTCAGTCCCCCCGCAGCCTTCGAACCGATGGATTTGAAAATCATGTTTCTTATGACTTTTGTTGCGCTCTAAAAGCAAGTAGGTTGATGGTTGGGTTTGTGGTGGCATGGTCTATCCCGTGTCTTGAGTAGGAGCTTGCAGGATTTACTAAAGTTTGTGTCATCTGCAATGACCAGGTCTGAATGCTGAGGAACTCTAGATTGCTGTCCCAGATAAATGTACACAACACACCCAGCCCAAACTCCCTCCTCAACAGCATGGTAGGGTATGGTGTCAAAACTTCACTTCTGGATTTGACTTTCAGAGCCCAAGACCACAGCTAGCTCTCAATTCAATGGGAAGTGCATGTTTCAGTGTAAAAGCACATGGATACCCAGTGGATTTACCTAGTAAACTGAGTAACCAGTAAATAATTTGTATAATACATGATTTTCAGAGAATCTTCAGGGTAGCATTGCTTCCATGTTGTCGCAGTCTAATGTGATTTCTTAAGGAAGCCTCTGTTACCTTACTTTCCTTCTGTCTGCTCCTCCATCTGAGTTTTTTCTGTGATATATATTTTTAATTGCATTTCTTCGTTTCATCCAAAATCGATAAAACAACATGTCCAGCATTACCCAGTCTTTATTTACAGATTACATGAGCAAAAGCAGGCCAAGGACAGAGACCTTCTGACTATGGGAAGGCTGAAATCGGAACTTTAGAGGACCTCAAGAAAGACAACATGAGAGACGTCACAAATTCCTCCAAGTACAGACAAAATTTATCTGAGTTTGTTCTTAAAGACTGTCAGTCACAGGACACAAATCCACAAATCACCACATTTCCTTAGTTATGGTGCCAGTGAGCTGCTTTTAGTCACCTTCAGAAGACACGGGAGAACAACTCTACTCTAGGCAAAGAGATTTCATACCTAAAGATGAGGAAAGTCCAAACTCGCCAGTGATAAAGAAGCAGTTTTTATAGTTTCTAATGTTCACTTTTAATGTGTTCAAAGCTTTGCACTAAAATTGTCATCTCCAAACCCACTGCAACCACTTTGAACAATGCAAAGAAATCATCTGCAGACACATGGTGCAAGAGCTGATGTGGTGTGTTGGGATGCTGGGGTACCTCTGTTTCATCTCTTACTGATAATGGGACAAAAACAGACCTGGCAGGACATGTATGCTCTTGCTTTTGTTCTAACGACGTGCATTGATTTTTCTGGCAGCATGCCTAGAAGGAAACTTAGTCCTTACCCAGGCTGAGCAGAACCAGATCTGAACGTGGGTCACTGCACTGACCCAAATCTACTAACCTTTATTAGGTGATCACTGGGATGTCCTGTACTGATTCCTGCCTGTGGTGCCTAGGCAGGATCAGACCCTTTCACCACCAGATTTCACCTGTGCAATCATCAGAGTGGACAAGGTTCAGTGGTGGAATTGGCAGTCTCGTGTTAATGGTTGAATTTGATTATCTTAAGGGTCTATTCCAACCTGAACGATTCTATGATTCAGCAGATCTTTTAGTGTGTGGTATAACGCCTTTGATATGAGCATTATCGCACACGGGGTTCAGATCACCTCTCTCCGCTGACCCCGATCTGGAGTTAGGAGATAAAACAGCTTTTGTTATGACTTTCCCCTCTAAGTGAAGTAAATGGAAGTGCAGCATTATGTCAGCCACGGCACGCCAGCAGCGCAACTATTTTCACCGTGGCAAAATGCCTTTTTTCTTTCCTCCTGGATTGCGCAGATCCTTTGACAAGGAAGGGTAAAGACCCTCAAGGGTTCTCAGAGAACATCAATATGTTTTGTATTTAATGTGCTGGCTCGGTTACAGCAAATTAAGGAGAGTGGGCCCGGTACAAGATAATGCAGCCTGCAGTTCCTCACTCCCTAGTCGAGTGGTATACACTGAAAATGATACTCCAGTGTGGAGAAATACTGCACATTACATCCCCCTGCAGTAACAGAAGAGACATTAGGCAAAGCCCTGACTCTTAATGGTACACATCAGGAAAACATCTGAGCTTGGGCCTTCAATCACAAACGCTGCAGGATTTAAAAATGAATAAACTTCACATTGTGATTCTCTTATTTATCCTTTATGCAAATTGTCCCTGGGAGGACACATTATGTTCGCTGCATGGCACGGCGCAGACCCACATTAAAGCATGGAGGGCCACTCTTATGTAATGTGCAATCCTCCCGGCCCCTCCGTGCAGTTTGTGGTGCAAAGAGAAGCAGACACCACCAAAAAACCAGCCTCAGCCCCCAAACCTAGATAGATATATTCCCCACCGACTGCTGGAAATAGCCTGATATTAAGCAAAGAAGCAGAGCAGAAAAATCCTGCTCTCTTCTCCGGGTTACTGGTCTGTGACAGAGGGAGATGGGGAGACTGAAAAAATTTCTTTGCAAATTAAAAATATATAAAGAGGAGAAACAAATATTCTAAAGCCCTATGTCTCTACAAGGTGGCTGAGAAGTGTGCTTAGACAAACATAATGCATTAATTCACACGGCTGCAACCCCTTAAAGCCAACCCGTTAGCTAACCTTTCTGTTATTAGCTCCCTCTTCTCAATGGGACAGAGGCACAGTAGACTCGATCGACATTATTTTTCCTGGGCAAAATCTCTTGCTCCCTTCAAGCTTTTCATTATTAGCACAAATCTTCCATGGTGTCCTTGAGCAAGCATTCGCAAGATGACTGGATGGCAGAGAAGCAAACAGCCCTACACGTGAAAAAGGAATGGGAAGAGAGTTCAGGGACTTGGCCACAAAATTAACTGCTTGAAAAGACACAGGGAAGACCTGTTAAGTAGAGCTCCAAGGGCAGACTACCAGGTGGGTCAAAACACCATAATCACAAATCCACCCTCTTTAACATTATCCGAGCAATTTCCTAATATGCCTCCTGCAAACACAGGCTACTGCAGAGCAAGAGAGGGGTCCTGCATTTAGAGACGTCTCTGTGCCATGTAATTATGGCTGGAAAATAATCCAGGCTGAACAAACCTGTCACGTCAATGAGAACATATACAGGGGCTATGATCTACGCCCCTGTAACAGCTTCTTCAGAGTGCTGGATCTAATTTAGCCCATTCTTCTTCATCCAAGGCGCACCCCAAGTAGATGCAAGGGTGCGTGATGTATATGGCAAGTAGTGGGCATGGGTCCCACCTCTGTGCACGACAGAGTTTTGCTGCTGGTCA
Source organism: Zapornia atra (assembly GCA_013400835.1). Lineage (NCBI taxonomy): Eukaryota > Metazoa > Chordata > Aves > Gruiformes > Rallidae > Zapornia > Zapornia atra. The sequence goes on along the minus strand of VZTU01014443.1, from coordinate 106,252 downwards.
GACTGTACAGCATGTGTGCCACTTAGACATGCTCTTCCTCTAGTCCTCAGCCTCTTTTGTCATGTCTCTGGTAGTAAAAATTGGTATCAAAGGCCAAATCGCTGTACCCTGTAAGATAAATGAGAGTGAACACCAGAAGTGGTGGGGGCCTCCTCCTGACCCGTCCCCGTCCCCTCATTTTGATCTTCCTTTATTACTAACAGCAAGAGCTGTCACCTGCATGGACACGAAGACAGTCCCCAGTTATGCATATGCTTCCCTGAAATCACTGCTCTCCATTATTTCATCACTTTTACAGGTCCACCAGTGCTGCTCTCAGGAGCAAGCACCTTTTCTGCAGCCCTCTGCTGCAAATTAGGAAAGCAGGTATTCGTCTTTCGCTCAGTGGAAAGCAGGATATTTGTCTTTGAGCAACCAGGGATATGGATAGCGAAAAATCAGACAAGTAGGAGGTGTGACGGTTCAATGTGTGGTTTCATAGGAACAGCCCACCAAGGAAATTCCTTTGCTCTTTGCTAAGATTGCCTGACCTGTTGATGAAGGTAACTGCAGTGATACATCAGGCTGAGGGTTTCATGAAATATCTGACTTCCGTATGACACTGATTAAACAAACAGTTCCATAAACAGCCTGGAAACAAGTTTCTGGAATCCCATGTCCTGGGATTTGGATAATTCTCATTTTGCTCTCCTGCACAGATTTTTTTGAGCATTGTCAGCTCAAGCTGAACATTTAACAAAACTTGTAGGAACCAGTTGTTGAGGGTGAGCAACAGATTCAAAGGCTATTATAACATATATACCATTTATATATATATATATATCATATATATTTTTAATATATATAGATAGATATAACATGATGTTCATTTGCAGAAGCATCCCATTTCCTTAATGATCCAGGCTAAAGACATCACAGAACATTAATAGATCCAATCCAATAAATAGGAAATAATTTCTGATGTATCTCAGAACCGTATGTGGTTGGGGACTGTATCCTTAGCTACATGGACTCTTAGAGCATGGAAAACAGTTTAAGAGTCTTAATTTTGCAGATAGCAGCAAACTGTGAGACTTTGCAAGAACCAATGAAAAAGGCAACCAGATTCTGCTCTTGGCTTGTACAGCATTTGCCAGTGCCGATTGTGAAGAGAAAGGTGCTAAGAAATAGAGATGGCTAAAGAGAAAACAAAAGTAAGGATAAATTACCAGGAGAAATATAAAAGAACAGAGACTAGACTATGCCTTTGCCAATCAGTACCTGCCATGAGGTCAAAGAAAAAATATGACATGCTTTCACGGTGATATTTTTAACTGTGTCGCTTAAGGAAATGAGGCTGATAACATCTGAAGCTGTTAAAATTTCAATCAAATGTGACAGAAGGTTAACAAACACAAATATATAAAATAAATTAAGTTCCTACAAATCTGGGGGGGCAGGACAGGGAGGATAGATAACTGGTTAAAAATGAAGAAGCGCACCAAATTATATTCTTGTTTTCCTGGAAGAAAGGCCCAGGATGAGCTCAACCATATTGTTAGACACAAAATGTAAACTTTAGGAATGTAAGTTCTGTGAAAACAGACTTCAGATGTCCTGCTGCTCAAGAACTAGGATAAGCATAACCCAAGAAATCGTAAATAAACCTGGAAATTTTTCATCAAACGTTGTTTCTAACAACAGGGAACTTGCACAGCTTGAGGGGTGTTCCTATAGGATATAAACACCAGCAACATCTCATAGAAGATGAAAGGCTGGTTTTCAAAATTCACCAAATGGAGACAGATCTCAAAAAAAAATGCTTCATCGCATTTTTAATTTTTGGATGCTACTCAGATGTCTGAAGTGACTTAAAGTGGTGGGTAATGGTGCAGCAATTCCCCAGCAAGGGCTGGATTCCCTGTACTTGGGCTATATTGCCTACCTGCCCAGCGTGATGTAGATTTTGGAAGTGCAGAGGAGATGAGTGGTTCCTCAGGCATGACCAATTCTGCGCTCCTCTTCCTCTTTACAAAGCGTTCCTAGGTTACAAGTTTCTCCAGTGTATTTGTGAATCAGAATTAGCTGCCAATGTGTTTTGCACTTTATAATTTAAAAAAAAAATTAAAATAATAATCCAACTTGTCCTTATTTGTCACGCCTGGCTTCCTTAAATCACACTAGATGCTCAAAGTCTGCTTGAGCTCAAGGGGAGACAGATGAGCTCATGGAAGGGAGGTAATTTGCACAAAACAACCCTATTTAGCTCATCGCACAAAAAATGGAAATTCTGGGGAGCCGGGAGAGAGTTAAGAGGAAGCATTGCATACACAGAATTAGCCTTAATGTGCATTGATCTGTGAGTTTCCATGCCTCTCTGCTGTGTTGGGAAACGGTGCAAGGAGAAGCCTGTGCATGGTGGATGTCAGCACCACCTGTCTGGATCTGGCAGTATCGCCTTCCCTCCGCTGGCGGATGTTTTTGCTTCACCCAGCTTTCTGGTGCAAAAATAACTGCTGGCTTTCCTTCATGGGACTCTTCACAATATTTTTGGCAATTCTAATCCTGTTTTGTGTGCTTTTTTTTGGCCATCTTTTGCTTATAGCCTCTTCTCTAATGAAAATCAAGCATTTTTCCATGCTATGGGATACCTATTTTTGTCTTAAAAGAGGTAGAAGGAAAAACAAGTCATCACAATTGAATCCCCAAAACACTTTCAACTCCTGTGAAACTTCTGATATACACTGGGAAGAAACCATACCTGGCAAATACTGCAGATGCTCACTTTTCTGCTGAACAGACTCCAAACAGCCCAATTCCACAGCATAGCCCCAGGGCAGCACCTTTTCCTCCACAGCTGCAAAAGATTGTCCTTCTGCTGCTCATATGGACCCATCTGGGGATGAGAAGAGCATGTGAGGTGCCGGAAGGGTCCCATGAAATGGTTCAGATACCTGAAGATCATAGAATCACAGAAGCAGAGAATGGTTTGGGTTGAGACCTCAAAGCCCACGTAGTCCCAACCTTCCACCATAAGCAGGGACACCCCCTACCAGCCCAGGGTGCCCAAAGTTCCATCCAACCTGGCCTTGAGCCCTGCCAAGGATCTAAGGGCAGCCACAGCTTCTCTGTGAAACCTGTTAAAATCTGGTGGCATTACTGACCTGACCCACAAGTAGGGTCTTGGAAGAGGCTGCTTGCTGCACAGGGATAAATTCCTTCTCCAAGGACAGGGTGACTCTGCAGCTCTGTTTTCTTTGTATAGTCCAGAGTAATAATCTCCCATGCCTGAAGGACCAAAGCAAAGGCTCTTTTACCTGTTGTTCTGCAACAGTATAAACTTACTTTGAAAATATATTCTGGATAAATTTCCAGATGTCCTGTACCTTAGGAGAAGAGAACATATGCATGACATCTTAGTCAGCACATCCTAAAGAAGTACCGACAATAATCACCCCACAGACACCTTTCCCCCATGCCCATAAATCTCTATGAGAGTTTCCAACCAGAAGAAGGTGCCAAATCAACCTTGACAGAAGCCCAGTGCCAGTGCCCGTAAGAACTTTCATCTTACTCATGAATGACTTCATGGGCAATACAGTTTCTTGCTCCTACATAGATAATGGGAGCAATTTAGCTTGTAGTTAATCCAGTAAAAGAAAATCAAGGGAGAAAAGAAAACCTCGTTCATGTTTAAGTGAAGCCTAAAATAATTTCCCACTTTTATTAATTCCACAGAATTATTTCTTTGCTTTGGTTTCACATCTACAGAGAAGGACTTTCTGCATTGTCCTTCTCAGGGTTAATAAGGTAATCTTCTGTCTGTTCCTCGTGGTTTACACACTTGAATGTCTCCAAGTTACCTGTAATTTCATTAAATCTATGAGGAAACGTCATCCAGGCAATGCTGGACCTGAGCCCTGGTGTTTGCAGGGTGGATGATAGGTCCCGAGGTGGACTAAGTGCAGGTCATTCCTATGAATAGCAGATGTCATTTTTGGGGAGCACTACATGTCCTCAGTGATCCCTTTCTCTGCACTTTCTAGGTTCCTACCAAGCCAAGATGACCACATCCCTTTGCCCTGCTCACATCAGCAGTTTCTATAGTTGGTAATGGAGAGAAAACCCTGCCCTGGCAATGCCAGGCAACGTTTGCTGGTGTCTTGGAGGTGGAGAGGTGCTCCATTTTTGAGAGCAATGCTTTTAGTAGTCAAACATTACATCGCTCCAGTCAGCTTTTGATTCCCATTTAAGAACAAGCCACTCTGGCAAATTGACCCATCTGAATGTTTCATTTACTCCATCCTGCTTAGATAAAGTCTTAGAAATGTTCTGTGAAACAATACTTAGGCAGTAAATATTTAACAAAGGGAATGCCTCCTGCCTTCTGTGTGCTCTCCATATATTCAAGATGACTGCAATGCTTTATTTTGGGAATGGAAAGTTGGTTCTGCTCATATCCTTACCCCATTTCAAACTTCTGTTATGAACCATCTTGTCCTTCTTATGGGACCATTAATAATTTACTCTTTCAGACTGCTGAGTCAAAGCTGGTACACAGTGGGCTATAGAGGTGAAGGCCAGTCATGCAATTTAGCTAGCACCTTTTAGCTAAATGGAGCCTCATTCTCTTAACAAACCGATTCAGAAATGGAGAAGCTGACGCTGCTCCGGTAAAATCATTTTCCATCCCTTTTATATTCCTAGAGTAAGAGTGAGCCAGTGGTTCTGGATCCAAATGTTCTTAAGACTTGGTTCTGAAAAGAGGTTGCCACTCAGGGCTGAAGTGCAATTATTGTGGGGTAGAACCAGAACCTCTGAACATGAGTGAAGCAGGCACATGGACCAGACACGAAATGGAAGGTGCTTAAGGAGAGTTGTCCAGGAGTAGATACAGGCTGAGAGTGACCAGCGGGGCTGCAATAGGTCCAGGTGTGATTATAGATCCCACACTAGTAAGTTGAGTAAAGTAGACAGACATTATCATGTGCCTTAATGCCAAGAAGGCCAGAAGTCCCCAGGCTCCAAAGCTGGGCATTGACCTAAGGACGGCTAACAGCCCCCAAACTTCTCATTATTAGGCAAATGTTTATTTGTTCCAGGCTTCAGCTGATAAAACAGTCAATGAGCCAAAGGAGTGAGTAAAACAGGAATCGGGGGGAGTGTGTGTGTGTGTGATGTTATTTCATTACCTGTAGGCTGTCTCCAAACAGCCTGAATTATGAGATAGGTCCCAAACAAATGGTGACATCTCTTACCCTGGAAAATTATCCCCTTATGCTTTGGGTGCCTGCTACATAATTGCTCTACTTGTGCATGTGCTGTTATGGATACGAAGCAGCAGAAAGCAGACAGAGAGATGGATAGTTGAGAAGCATATGGGAATTTAGCTACTCTGGTCAAATGCCCACTCTGACACTTGAACTAGAACTTTAATTTGGAGAGGGCATCTGGACTGCAAGCAGAGCCAAAACATCCAGGAAGCCATCCTACACAGAAAGCCACATTCTTCAAAACCACTTATCCCTTCCTCTCTACCCACCATTAGCCAGAGAAGATGGGCTCTGTCTAAGCAGTTGACTTCCTGAAGTACCCATTGTCCCTAAACCTGCCAGTATCCATGATGGACGACTCTCAGACAAGTACTGGCAGAGAGACCTGATCCTTGTAGCAAACAGCGCACTGCTAAGACAAGATGGATGCTCGGTGGACCATAGGATGTTCCAACCATGGCAGCACCAAAGAAACAGCACTACTGCCTAACCCCTTCCATCTCCAGCCAGTGCTGCCCAGCCACAGCCCAAGCCCTCATTTGTTTCAAGTTGTTTCAGGCAGGTTGCTGTGTTGGAAAGCTTTTGATTTCTCCAGTCAGCCCCGCGCTCTTATGGGAAACAGTGGGAGATCATTCCATGCATGGGAAAGTGTCTTTGCTCAGGGCAAAATGTGCTGGTTGGTGAACCAAGCTGCATTGCCTTTGTGTCAGGATGATTTGAGGGCAATGCTGAAGCTTTAACAATGCAGAAAATAAATTCATCTCTCTCTCTCTCTTTCTGCGCCTTCCCGTGCACACGCTTGTGAAAGGGGGAACTGCCAAACTTGAAACACAGAGGAACTGGGGAGGTTTTATACAAAACTTCTGCCTGAGTGGAGAAACATGATTGCTCTAACCCTCAGAGATGAGGCAGAGAGAATAAGCGGTCCCTGTACTGGAGGCCACTGGTTTTAAATGAAATGGAAAAAAAACCCCTCACATCACTTTCTTGGCAGGGAGCAAAACCACGCAGCCTGAACCCTTGCTTTGCAGGGGAGGGAGCAGGGGAGTGCAGAGATAGCAGCAGGACCAGCCCTCCCGATCTGCTGGAGGATCATCAAAAGGCACTGTGGTTCCTCAACTCGGTGGCTTGGAAAGGACCAGCCTTGGGGTGGGCAGCAAGGACCTCTCAAGGTCTCACAGTGGCTGCTTTCAAGAAATCTCCATGACTCCTTCACCCACACCCTCAGCACCATCAGGGTCCCACTGAACATTATAGTGCAGCCTGTGCCCTTTTTGGGGTGACAGGAATGGGATCGGACCCTTGTTGGTGACTTGTAGTGAGCAAAGCAGGGCCAGAAATCGGGGCACTGAGCTCAGTCCACTTGCTGGTTAGTAGGCTGTAGAAGCAAGAGATCACTGGTGTGGACATAAGCCACAACGTTCCTCTTGCTTTGCAAGTGGGGAACAGGTCTGGACCACCTCAGTGACTGGTAAAGTCACAGCCATAAACCTCAGTGATACCAAAACGATTTACACCCTCTGCCTATGTGGTATCTAGCCCTAAGCTACGCAAAGAATCTCCTGAGATACATGGTCAAGTTCTTCTTCCTTCCTTCCTTCTGTCTTTTTACATTTATATTTTTTTTAAACCCGAAGTGAATATCATCTGTAATGATTTTTTTTTTTTTTTAATATCCTGGTTGAGTGGTATGGGGAGAAACAGGGGGAGGGGTGCCTGTGTTTTTCCTTCAGCATGAGCTCCTAATTCCCATCCATGCTAATGGGACTGGCACGCATGCATCAAGGGGAGAAGAGACCCCTGAGGGTTCACAAAATATGCAGATGACTGGTTTTTAATGAATGCAAAATGTAAAACAAAAGAAGTATCACAGTCAAGCTGCTCATGCATAATAAAGTCACAGTGAAAAGGGAGCAAATAAATAGAAAAGTCTTCTTGGCTATAACTATCCTTAATATGCAATGGACAATTGGGAACAGCAGGCCTTCTGAAGCCCACATCATCAAATAGCAAATACATTTTGGCAACGTGAAACCATCTAAGGCAGGGTTTCTCAAGCTCCATCCCACCAAGTTATGGGAAAAATATTCAGGGCTCTCCAGATGTATATTTTTCAGGGAAGCACGGATGTCTCCTTGAGAAGGCTGAAGAGCTCTGATAGGATATTACAGCAGGGTGCTAGAGTTGAAGCCCATAGAGAAGGATGTATGCTCATGCCTCTGTTTTGAGGGGAGTTTCACCAGGAGTTCATCATGGCAGAGCTGCAGACAATGCAGTCATGCCTTGGAGCGGGATGAAGGAATGGAGTCGTCCCATCAAAGTCAATGCAATTTGTTCACTTGCTAATTTGATGGCATTCTGGGCAGCAGACCTAATTAGACATAATTTGAGAAGTCCGGCATGGGAAGCTGTTCAGAAGCATGCTGCTCCCTCCTCCTCCTCCCTTCAGCAAACACATCCCCTCCTTAGCATCCCTTTGCAGAGCACAAAGCCCCTTCTGAAATGGGACTTTATGTCTCTGTTGCAACAGAACACGCACCTACACACCAGTGCTGCCATTTAGCTGGGCCCAGAAATCCAGGCCATGCCTCCCTTGCTTTTTGTGCCAACCTCCAGGCTTTGAGTCCTTATTTCCCAGTCTGACTTTCTTTCTCTATTGGTACAATTCCAAGTACAAAGTCCTGCTCAACCCAGGCCCAGCTTGGACAATGCGCTTTTCAGTCTGCTTATCTCACCTATATCCCAGCAAGAGAAAACCCTAGGCTTTGGGTTTAGGTTTGGCTTGTTAGATGAAAGTAAAGTTTTTTTAAATCTAAGTCCTGACCAGATGTAACTGGTAGAGGTTCAACCCAGGTTCAGGTCCACTCTGCTCTCAGCCTTGCCCCTAACTTGAGGGAGCACATGGCTGCCTGGAAAACCTTTTCTCAAGAGCCTCCTAGGGACCATCAAAAGCTCAGATGGAAGGCAACATGACCAAACTCCTTTGCAGTAATAGCCCTTACCAGGTAATGAAAGTATCAGTGAACACACAAGGAAGGCATAACACACCAAAATGCAGCACTGCAGAGCTACACTTAGTAAACCTCACGATAAAAAATGAAACCTTAAAATAAAACCCCTAATAAAACAGTTTTCGGCACTTAGAAAAATCAGAGAAATGGTAATATTTGTGCTCTGCACCAGGCAACTAGGGGAGAGATTAAAGAGAACACATGTATAAATGTCATTAGCATGCTAGCAGTGATATAAAACAACTCCAACTTTTAAAATAAATGAGCTGCTACAAAATAAACTACCTTATGACAAAATGTACGTAGGGGATATACAAAGTAAATTAAAAAACAGATTAAAGCAACATCTGTATATTAACATCGTCATAAAACAGCATAGTAGTAATAGCAGTGGCATGCAAAGGTATTATAAAATTATAATCTACCCAAGATGTTATGTCATCTTAATGAAACTGTACAGCCAATACATCTCAAGTATTATTCCTTTATGGTTCAGAAACCTCCTTTGCTGCAGCTATGCAGGATCAGGCCAACCTCAGTCCTGGTGCAACGGGGCACACCTGCTCCCAGACTTGCACAAGTGATACCCAACGGTCAGCAGAGACCACAGGTGCGGTGATTTCCCTTCAACATACTTCTTTGCCTTTACAAAGCCCATATCCCCCTTTTTCCTATCCTCCCAATTTTGGAGATGGAGCATGAAAGCATTTGTCTCTGAGTTTGACTTGGCCACGACACACGCTGCACAGCAGCAAAGTCCCAAGCCACAGGTGACTTCTGGAGACCAGTGGGGCACAGTTTCCATCTGAAATGTTTTTTTCCACTGTTTCATACTCTGATGTACCTTCCCACTGTGTCAATGAGATGAAGACTCACGTCCATTGGTAAAAACTTCATAGCCTTCTCTGCCCCCTTTCTTGCCTCTCCCTTCTCTCCCTGGAAAGAGCTGCACAGTCATGAATTTTTGCTTTACAAAATCTTCACCACCACAAAATCTTCATGAATGCTCATGAATTCTATGAAATTGTCTTTCCCTAAAAAACTGTGTAGATTTTGAAAGAATTGTGCTGCTTTCTCAGTGGGATTTGCTATCCCAGGTTTCCTACCATGTCACTGAATACACAGGAAAACCTCTCCAAAGTTTAGAAGAGGGTTGCCTGGGGGAAGAGGGGCTGAAAGTTTGCTGTTCACCTAGTTCTCCTCAAACCTTGGTCCCTACACAAGGATGATGTCAGATTGAGGAGGCCTTCACCTTTGCTTAATTTCCTGCTTAGAGTGAGGTACACTAAAAATTTGTACATCCCATTTGGAGGGGAGGTCCTCATAGGAAGAGGAGGTAGAAGACATAACATGGCATAAGTGAGAATCCCTGACTGTCAGGGAGGAAGCATGGGCTTACTGAGCCCACTTGCACATGACTGGCTTGGTCCCCATATAGGAAACATACTTGCCTGTATTCATCCTACCTAAAAGGAGGTGCTTAACAGGACACAGGTCACTTTGGAGCATGGCTGCCCCACCTCCTTCTCTCCTGATAAAGACAGACCTGCAAAGAGCAACTTGGTCTCCCCAAGCTCAGTGTCGCCCTGAAGTTTTCCACAAAGTGCCTTGAGTCTTTCACAAAATCCCTAACAGTAATGGGATTTATTGGCACAGATTTATGAATACACCTAAAACCCTCAGTATTCCCATTTACTTAACACTTATCACCAGCTTAAAGCCACCTACAAGTTGCTGTGGGAGAGTTATGAACATTTGCTACCTCTTTCTGTTATTTACCAGCGGAGGCATTGAAAGAGGAGTTTATGTGAGTTCAAAAGATCCCAGAAAAATTTATAGAAGAAAAAGACAATGCGACCTCATGAATACAAAGACTGGACCTGCAGCAAGGGAGGTCCCAGAGCCAGAGGGTTTTGGAGTCTGAGAGAGTATCCTGCGAAGCAACCTGCATGCTTGCCCCTTATGCTCCCCAAGGCATTAAGTGTTGGTCACTGTTGGGTAGTGGTCTGGATCAATCTCTGGTTGGTGCTCTTTTGTTCTTGTGTTGCACCCTTACAGGAAGCATGGCTAGCCCAACAAGACAGCAAAACATGCTCGTTCTCCGCTTGCAACTTCCCATTAATTTTCCATTACACGACACTATGGCAGTAGAAGCCTGAAAATGTCTCACTGGATTAGGACTAAAATCTCATAGATATTATTAGCACAAGAGGCTACATTTGCTGCTATCACTAACTTAGCACATTAATGACTCATGTAGCAAGGCTAATGCTATAAGAATTATGCAATATATAACATAATTGCTGAAACAACCATGCAAGGTTAATGAGAAAGCAGAGAGCCTGCCTATGTGATATGAGGATGGAAAATCCTGATACCATGTACTTAGCAGCCTTTACGTGTCTTGTTTCCTTTCCAGGTGCCTTACTTCTTGCTCCAGAAAAAGGGCTGGAGGAAGGCAAGTGAGCAAAGAAGACAGCACAGTAATAGGAGGGAGGAGTTGTTTATCTACATTAAATGTGCCTCTGCAGGGGTCTTGCCTGCAGATAATTCTCCTGAAGATGTTACATGTGAAAGTGGACAGAGGTAGAGAAAATGCTTCCTGCCAACCTCTTTTCAATTGTCTATGGGGACAGTACAAGGGACGATGGCCTCAAGTTGGAGCAAAGGAAGTTCCACACCAATATGCAGAAGAATTTTTTCACAACAAGGGTGACAGGGCCCTGGGACAGGCTGCCCAGGGGGCTGTGGAGTCTCCTTCTCTGGAGTTATTCAAGACTCATCTGGGTGCCGACCTGTGTGACCTGTTCTAGGGAACCTGCTTTGGCAGGGGGTTGGACTGGATGATCTCAGGAGGTTCTCTGATTCTGTGATTCCATCTTCAAGGAAAGGTGGTTTAGTTTCATCTGTTGCCCAGTAGCCCTGTGTTGGCTTGGGGAATCTCCGCCTGAGGTGCATTTGGCTCAGCAAGCAGCTGGAGCAGGTAGGGTGGACACAGAAGACCCAGGGAGAGACAACAGTCCCATGAGGCTCTCCAAAAGCCATGAGTGATGACGCAGGGTTACTGTCCAGCTCATGCTTCAGATTCACCTGCTAAAGCTGCTTCTGCTTTTGCCAAAGTATTGAACCCACATGGATGCTGTGGCTGCACACAACACCAAGGAGCAGTGTGGCACCCCATACCAAGAGGGTGAAAACCCTCATTGCAGCAGGTTGCTCAGGCCCGGGCTGATGTTTGTCTTTGAGCAGACAGACGTAGGCAGGGTGCTATTTGCATCAGGTATGGAAAGTTGGAAAGGCAAAGTGATACCAAGAGGATTTGAGTCCAGGATGCCTCCTGTTCTCTGTAAAGGTGGTGGCCTCTAAACCTTGCAGATGGCTGAAACTTGGCTGACCTCTGTCTGCCTGTGGTGCCTGCTAAAAATGTAAATCTCCAAAGCCTCAACAGTGTGACTGCTGTTACTACCTGGTAAAAGGAACTTGGAGAAACCACCTCCATCATACCCAAGCCCAGGCTTATACCACACCAGCTAGGAGGTGAGCTCACTCCTTCCAATGCCTCCTGTGTCTGCAAAGATGTGCATGGCCATGTGGCACATTCAAGCCTCACATTCAGCACCTCCCCTTGCAATCCAGACCTATGTGGCCACCTCTAAGACCATGTCATGCCTGAAAGCCACAGATACCTTTTTGTGTAGCTTCCTGATGATCAAAGGGCATATTGAGACCTCACCCAGCACAACCCCAGCTTTAACCTCTGAGCCATGCCTTGCTTGTACTCCATCCATCATGGACTTGTGACTGTCTATGAAATGAATCTCTGCTGATCTCTCTGTTTTGCTGTTGTTTTTTGTGGTTTGCTTTGTATTTTAATGCAATAACTCAAGTGAAATGCAGAAGTTTTAATAAGAGAGGAATGATCATTCGGTGGATTTCACAGCAGTGGGAAGAAACCAAAAAGGAGGGGTAAAAAATGGGAACATTCACAGCTTACAGCAAGGGAAATGAAATATTTAATAAGCAAAACGCTGTATGTGCAAGGAGGGCTCCCCCAGCCCCCCGCTTTCTTCCTTGGCAGAAATTAAACAACTTTTACACACCACGTAGTCTTCAGTACAGTATGCTAATGATGTCCCTGATGCCCTCTTCATCTGATCAAACTTAATTGTCTGTGTCAGGCTGCCAATTAACAAAAGGATCTCCTAGAGTACCAACTTCCAGAGCTACCTTAAAGGTTAATTGAATCATGTAAGCCCAATGCTCTGGCGGACTCAACTTCAGGATCCTATTCTAACCAGGAGTCTGTAGGGGTAACAAATAAAGGAAAAGTTTAATTGCTAAAGCAGCCAAATCTAACAGTCACATTAGGAAAGAAATGATCTTTCACAGCTCTCTCTCCACACTCCCCTCCCCCCCTTTTTTTTCCAAAGCTTTGGAATAATCTCGGGCTCTTTATGTATTTCAGGCAGTTTCTAGATTTCGCTAGCAGGGGGTAAATAGGAAGAACAAAATTTCATCCTTCAATGCATATGCAAACTGGGTCAAAGAAGATACCCAGGTAAATCCAAGAGCATGATTTATTCCTTTATTCACCCACTACTTTCTGAAATGTTCCCCTACCAAATGCCAGGCAGCGGCGGGTGGAGAGTCATGGCACGAGAGCCGTGGGAATATGGAAGCAACAAGCACTGCCATTGCTTAAAGGCACTGAAAGTCAGCTAAAGGGTATCCCTTTTTCCTCTCCATCTACCTCATTTTCCATTATATTAATTATTATTCATTTATGATAGTCCACATAAAACCCCACATTTTTAAAGTGTCATGGAAGAGTGTAATGGGAGTTTCAAAGAGAGTGAACTGAAAAATAGAGTTCCAGTAGGAAGGGCTTTATTTTAAAAAAGAAATGCTATGGCTAGACTACAGATGAAGTTACAAAATCACAGGCTTGAGCTGGGGTTCCAAGCTTTTGGGAACGTTTACTATTAGGATAAGTCCTGCCACATTTGGACCAAGGGTGGCATCACTCCTACTCCCCTAGGTAGCCCAGAGCTGGGGGTTGAGATGGGCACCATGTCTTATTTGTCTTATATGTCAAAAAATATGGAGCCATTTTGGGCCTAAAAGTGTACAAAGCCGTGAAGGAAGTGGTGAGAAACAAAGGAAATACTAATGTTTTTAATGATCTGAAAGGGGTCGCTTACAAGGAAATAATAAAATTACAAAAGACTGGAAAGTCATGCCCAAAGTGCAGTGCCATGAAAGCAATAACCAGGAGGTTGGCCAAAGAGAATCTGAGCTGAATATAGTTTTAAATTAAGTCTGCAAGTATGTGTGCAGTCTGAGAACCAAGCAGAAAAAGGCATTGCTAAGGGCATAAGAAATAGTTTGATAAAAAATGTTAAGCAACAAACAAGAATACCTCACCTGCAGGCACCTGATGACAGTGCTTGACAGAGTTGGCTTTCCTGGAATCCTGATAACTCACTGGGTGTCCACATGCTTCTCCCATCTTCACCCCAGCAGTGCAGGAAAAAGGCCGGTACCCTTCTCCCATAGTTGGAAAACAGAAAGGCAGATGGTAGCAGTACCAGGGCAGCAGAGGCATGATGAGACAGGGAGCTGTGCCCTTGCCTACTATCCCTCCACCCATCATTGCACAAGGCCTGCTTTCACCACGCCTCACATGGAGGTTTGACCCAGGAAGAGATGCAAGGATGCTCCTGGACCACGTTGCCCCACAGCTCAGCGAGGAGGGATTTCCTACAACTGCTCTAGGGCAATTCCCCCTTTTCCCCAAAAAAAGCTCAGCAAGTTGACATGTCTTGGCCATCCCCCAAATGTACAGAGCCCTGAACCATGGGGTGGATTAAGCCAAGAAAAACCCACTGCATCCACCAGCAAAGAAATGTGCTGCTCAGGAGGAGCAGACAAGAGCTTAGGAATGCAGCTTAAACTGCAAAGTCCAGGGAAAAAGGGGCTGTAAAGCTAATGGAGGCAACCAATAACACAGGGATGATATGATCCCAGAGGTGTTTATCCAGAATTCATTCCCGAACTCCTTTTATTTGCAATCTGAACTCTCCATCCATTTTCCACTTCAATATATATTGCTTTAACAGTCAAGGCTTGGCAAAAGTTTTCCTTGCCTAAATATTACGCTCCTCTTACAGCACAAGAGCTTTTCGTGTTTTTCACTCAAACCCCCACCCCCCCAAACCAAACCAGAAATCGCTGCACTCCTCTCATCTTTCTACCCTGTCTTTTCCAAGGGTACTCCGGCTGCTCTCCCGCTCTCTGGCAGGAGCTCCCTCCTCCCCTCCCACAGCTGTGCATCGCGGTGGTGATGGTGGTGGTTGGCACTTCGCTGACATTGTCTGCGTGTGAGCAAACAGAAGCAGACACGACCGCCCCTCTAACAAACTCCTGCAAACTGATCTATTATCAACGGCAGGGGCCTGCTGTACCGCTGGCGGGCACAGTAATTAATTTCCATGCATATCATTGCCAGGATCACTTACTGATTCAGGGAGCAAGATCAGAGATGTCACACCATAAATTGAGTCAGAGCCTTCACCTCTGTGTTCAGCGTGCAATTTTACACGCGCTTGACAAAGTAACAAACAGGGGGTAAAAAAGGCAGCAGTTCCCCAGGGTGATGGACGGGGGGAATTGGCCCAATAAATTGTTCCCTGTAAAAAGCAATGTTTTCCTCATTAAAAGGCAGTGAATTCTCTATTGCTTTTCATTAGTTGTGGCCTTGCTAGACGTGAGGTTTAATTGGCAGTGTGTTTACAGGACGCCGGCCCCAGAGGTGAAGGAGACAAAGAGGCTGAAAAGAGATTCTTATTTATTAAGGAGAGGTGACAGGCAGCTGCTTAATAAGTTTTTGTGTGGGTCCTGGAGAAGTTGCACCATGAAGAATGGCTGTGCAGGTGTAACCCCTTCTGTGCCACTGCTTCGTCTGTCCTCACCATCAGAATTTAAAGCCTCCATCCTTCCCCCTCCACTTTTGCAAGGCTGACAGAATAAATAATCAATTATTTAAAAAAATAAAATAATAAAAATAGCAATAACAATAATAACAACAACAACAACAATAATAATAATAATAATAAACAAACATCACTGGTTTCAAAGATCCTGGCTGACCGCTCTGATCTGAGATTAATTTGAGATACTGAAGCATCTTCCTCCTGGTTGGTGTCTGTAAGAGAGGGTGTATAGGATTACCCTGCTGCTTCTTATGCACACGAGAGTCTGGATGCAGGGTTGGTAACTCCACGCCCCAGGAAAGTGGGAAAAGCCCAGGAAAATAGAAAAATATTCATGTGCAGGAGGACCTGCCTTTTGCAGCTATCCTCTACGGGCGACAGCGTCTGCAGAAAGCCCCTTAGCACCCAGCAGTGGCACAAAATTGACAATACTGAAAAAAAAAAAGAAAAGATAAATCCACACATGGGAGTGCAGGGATTAACAGAACTCAAATAGAAAATGTAAAAAGCAAGCTAGAAGGAGAGGCATGGAGAGGAAAGGAGACGCCCTCACTGGTTACCTCCAGGAGAAGTGGGTTTAGCTACAGACCTGAGCTGAAAATGGAAGAAAAAAAAGTCTATGACTTGTCAAGCAATGCTATCTATGAAACTTTTTCCACTAAAAGGATAAATGCATCCTTGAAAATTATATGTATAGTGAAACAAACCCACCTGTTTGGCAAATTCTGACGGACTACCTACACAGATTATTTGAATTTTGCAGTGCTGGACACACAACAAAGGAAAAAAATATTGAAGTGTCACAAATTCTTGAATAAAATCAAAGATCTGAGCATTTCTCTGTCCAAAGGGGTTGGAAAGTTACAGTTCATGCCAATTTAGCAACTGGAGACACCCCTAATTTTAACATAAAGCGTGTTTTGAATCTAACTGCCTGCCACCCAAGATGCATTTGCTTTGCCTCCCAACAAGCCTATGTAGAAGTGTGTTTCTCCCACCCACCTTCTTCCATGCTTCCACAAAGAAAAGCATTTATCAGTGTCTGCCCAAAAGCTTGCAGGTGAAGAGCATCACATAAATTGTTTCACTGTGTTAACATAGGTCTTTCCTTCTGATCATTGGATGGGACATGAAGTGAAATGAGTGGGACATGAAATGAGGTGGATGGCCTGAAGCAGAGGTACAGACGCTGCTGTGCTGGCAAATCCAGCTTGCAGAGCAATTTGGGGCCCCTTTCCTGGGGTAATAAATGGAGGGGCTCAGTTTCTGGGATGCTCCCTAAGGTTGTAGATCTTTGTGCAACTTAGGGAAGCAAACTGAAAACTGCAGATAACAGCTCCAAATGATGCTGCGAATCAACGCCCCAACACTTGTATTTGCCTCTAATCAACATATTTAAGAGTAATATGGCCATCCTGGCACTCTACAGCTTGTTGTCTTTACAAGAAATACTGGTGGAATGGGAGCCTTAAAATTAAGTAGCATGGAGTGTCCAGTAATTAATTCGATTTTTACATCCATTCTTCAGTTAATGCAACTTCAAAGGTACGTTAGAAGCTGGAAATGAGCAGTGTAGCATGGAAATGAACTGGCCAAGTTCCAAGTGAGGCAGGGATTAGCAAAATGTTAAATGTTGAGGGTTGTCCTCATCACTGAGTTTAGGAGGAGGGAGACCATCCAGGTGCCTATCACTGCACTCTGAGAGATCGAAGTGCACAGTGCTACGCCATGCCAAATCCCATCTCTGCTCCAATCCCAACAGAAGAGAGGGGAGAAAAGGAAACAAAGACCAGGGCTTTGACTGGAGCTGGGGAGGAGGCTGAGGTGGGGATGGGAAGGCTGGAGCACTGAGTTTCAGTTCTGCTCTTGGGAGCACCACACCTGTGCTTTGTTCTTCATGATTTATGTTGCATGAATCAAGGCTCCATGAGTTTCCAGAATGGTCCCATTCCCCAGGATCAAATTATTTAAAGTCTTCTTCCAGAATTCATGTTGGTTCTTTAAGGCAACTGGACATGGTTTGTTCCCAGTTCTTTGACACCTTGTGTGTCCTTGCTCTACAGCTTTTTGTGGTATCATCTTCTCCATTTCTTGCCACATGTGTATGCCTTTCAGGCTGGATTTTGTCTGGTCATTGCAGCTGCTGTTTGATGGTCCTGAGAAGCTGGGTACTGTCAGGCTTGGAGCCAAGAAGGCACTGTCATACTGCTCTTGGATACTCTCTGATGTGTTGGCTCATGAACACCCCCAGTTTCAGGTTCCGGTCCCTGTGCCTTGGCCCTGCCCACACAAAGCAGACAGTCATCAGACCATCAATGGGCTACGCTTGCCTGGCCTATCTGGCACTTGGGACTGTGTCCATCCACCACTGATGTCTCTGCTACAGCCAAAACCAAGGGTGAATGAGCACCTTCCTTTAAAAAGCGTAGTCCCCAAAGCACAAGGCACTGTGACTGCTCTTGGTGATGAGGTTGTCTTGGCTGGCAGGGCTGGTTCATTTTTCCCATGCTTTGTGGCTGGCCTGCCAGCTCCAGAGATCGTGTTTCCCTCTCCTCTTGCTGAGAGTGGCTGCCAGAGCCACCCAGGGATGCTCCCCAGCACAGGTATTCTGCATTGAGCACATGTTCCTAAGGAAACCTCACTTCTCTATTTCTTGTAATCAAGCATGGGGAGGCTACACAGCCCTGCAGTAATGTCCTCACCCTCTTCTCTCCTACTGCTTCTTCACTTCTTGTTTACATTAAATTCCTGGCCTTAAATTTCAGACCTTCAGCTCCTTTTGCACTTGTAAAGCACATCGATGTGACATGAGCAGATATGACGCAAGCTCTTGTGAAGATATTCCCACGTTTGACTTTCCAAAGAGACCATGCATTGAGTCCCAGTCCAGCAAGAGATGACCTCTGGAAGGGAAAGCCATGAATGGGACCTAGCCATGCTGGTTCTGTGCCAGCAAGACCTAGCACAAGTATGTATGCATTGGCCACATGGCTATGATGGTCCACCACCAGCCCAATCTGACCTTTCTAACTGCATTCCCATTGCCAACCCTGCTCACACTGCAGCGAGCTGCTGACCCTCTCTGCTGCTTGATTCCAGCCATCAGGTTTCCTACTCCAGTTTGTAAGATTAAAACCTTAAGGTATGGAGTGTGTAAACGGGCCCTCACATCCCATTACTGCAGCATGCCCAACTTTTATGCAGGCTTTTTCCATAGCCTGCACGCATTCTGAATGGCCATTAATATTAATGTTAATGGGTGTTACACTTCAAGAGCAGCAGCAAAGGCCCCAAGGAATGGCAACTTTTATAGTACTGCTGCTTTCTTTACAAAGCATGTTCTGGCTTAAGGCTACTGAAAACTCTTCAGGTCTTCCTACTTCCAGTGAGGGGGTTTCAAAACCGACAGGAAAAGCACCCGTTGTCCGATGGGCAATGTTCATATTAACTGCACTGGCTCAAAGTTGCATGCACATTGCAGTATGTAAGAGGTAGTGAAGTGGAAATCCAGTGTGTGAAAACCCATCAATCATTGAGAAGTTCATTTTGTGTGGACACCTGTATGACACCCCTGATGGACATCTTGTAGATCTTCCTTCTGGACACCTAGATGGACTCTTGATGAACATCTGTGGACTTGGATGCGTACTTAAAAAGAGGCTTTTATGGACTTCTTGAATAACTAGAATGTTTTCTCTGAACAGCAGCACATTTTCTTAGTGTTGGCTGATGCACAGGAGCTGAATTAAATACATGACAGCCCCAGTGCTAGATGCTTGCAGCAGATATAGCAGCATGTAAAATGCTTTTCTATGTTATTTTTCCCAGCACAAGGGGCTGGTTATTTTCACTCTGTTCTTGCCCCCTGCCCAGTGTTTGTGGTGTCATTTGGGTGATCCGTTCTCCAGGTCTTCATACTATTTTGAGCTTTGAGCTAATGGAGTAGCAACAAAGAGCAGGATGACTCCTACACCTGCAGCTGAACCCCTTCACCCATGCCATTGCAAAAAGATGACCCCTGGGTACAGATTCTGTCATAGTTTTGCGTGGCTGGGTTTCTGCAGGGGGAGCTTCTGCAAACAGCAGCCAGAAGCTTCCACCAGGCCCCACAGAGCAAACACCAGCCGGCTCAAGGCTGGAGTCACTGCTGACCAAGGCCGAGCCCATCAGC
>VZTU01014443.1:72442-86575 GCA_013400835.1 Zapornia atra | reverse complement strand
AAGAAGGAAAACAACTGGTGATGAACTGACTGAAACTCCCATTCCCCCAGTCCCTGCCCCTCCCCGTGCCACAGTGGGGGTAGAAGGGAGGGAAATCATAGATGAAGTGAAATCTGGGAAGAAGGGAGGGGTGGGCGAAGGTGCTTTAAGATCTGGCCTTATTTCTCATCACCCATCTCTGGTGTCACTGGGGGTGCAGGGCAGTGCCATCAATTAGAGAGTTTTCTTTCCTTTATTCCATGTTGAGTCTGTTCTGCCCGTGACACTGATTGTGGAATGATCTCTCCCTATCCTTATCTCCACTCCTGAGCCTCTCAATATCTATTTTCTCCCCTGTCCAGCTGAAAAGGGGAGTCATAGAGAGACTTTGGTGGGCATCTGGCCTCCAGCCAGGGCCAAACCACCACAGCCTCAAAGCAGATTTCTGGCAGGTGTGTGCTCCACAGCACACCCAGTCATCCATCACCTTGCAAAGCCTGGAGCTGCACCCAGCCTGAATGAACAAAATCAAAAGCCACCAGCACCACAGAGGTCCTCCACTGCCTCTTTTATTCCCTTGTTTTCGTGGGAGCTGTTCAGTTGAATTGAGAACCAAAGCCTGGGATGGTGCTGAGGAGAAGTTACTGCTGCCTCTGAGCTCAGCTGTGCTCACAGGTCACAGAACAGCACAGGAAGTCCCACCAGAGACACGAGAGGGAAATAAACAGGCCCCTTAATACCATTTACCAAAATCTCCCAAGTCTCAGCCAAAGGGGTTCCAGCAAGGGTGGCCCAGGTCTGGCACAGTGGGATGGGATGTGGGAGGTTGAGGCTCAATCACAGGCTCCAACCCTGGGCTTTGCCAAGGCACTGTCTTTGTGGCTAATCCTGGGCAAATGGAGTTAAGACTCTTCCATGTGAGATGAGAATATCCTGTGCTTAATACTGAGATGCTGAGGGATTCCTTGGTATCCGGAGAAATGCTTTTTTTTTTTTAAAACCAAGAGAGAACTATCCATTGTATTTTTTTTCCCATCTCCTCTATTAACATTTAAGGACTGGTGGGGTTTTTTTCTGGCTTTTTTTTCTTTTAACAAAAGTTTTAAGGAAAGGAGCACCAGGATGGCTCTACACTGCCACCAGTAATGAAAGTCAGACTTGCCAGGCAGGCAGGCAATTTAACCCCTTGGTGACACCTCGCCTTTTAATTCCCTTTGAATAGGCCTGATACAGTTTTGATGGAAAACGTACCCGGTGCATGGTTCAGAAGGCTACAGAATTGAGAGCTATTAAATACTAAAAAGACAAGGTGAGAAACAATTTGCAAAATCTCCTCTTTTTATAGACTGCAGCTATTGAGAAAAATTGAGTAAATTCCCCAGCTACCAAGACTGCAGTCTGTTTCAAGATTCCATCAATTTTTTACGGTACAATCAATATTTATGAATCCCCAAAGAAATGTTGCAAAGAGAAACATGGTGAAACATTTTCCATGCAGTTGCAAAGATGTAACACGGGGACCTAAATAACTTTTAAAATAATCTCAATGACAATCAAAGTGCCTTACATAGCCAATATGGTTTAATGTCAGTGTTTATATTAGCTCTCTTCTAAAGAATAGATGGAAAAGAGGAGGGGGGGGGAAAAAGTAAAGAAAATGTTTGCAGTTTAATCTCTCCTAAAGAAGACATTTTGCTATAATAAGTATTCTGTAATTTGGTGCTTAAAAATTCAAAGGAAGTATTATATTGAAAGTTCTTTGATTTTTTTATGCATTAAAAATATTCACCATCATGCAAGCAATGGATTTTTCAGTCAGCTGGAAAAAAAAAAAAGATTTCTATAAAAACTAGGCAAACAAATCCACATTCCTTTAATGGCTACTTTAGGTTTAATATCTAAACTTATTTAAATAACTCTGAACCCTCCTGCTGAGAAATATTGAAAGTAATGGATTCCTTTGTGTGTAATCTCCATTTACATGTAGAGTTTAATTTCCCTCTGGGCTGAACCTGTGTAAAACTTGTCTTGAAATGTCCCTCTGTAAAAACACAATGTTTAGGGGGATGCTTTTTATTTTATTTAAAATTTATTTTGCACGTTACAAACAAACAGCCAACTCTCCTATGAGCTGCCGAAATGGTGACTGAGCAGTATGAAGATGACAATAAGTGGTCGTGTGAAAGGTCAGCCTGCACCCCAGGTGCCCCAGGTCCACCTAAAATCAAGCTCAGCCCTGCTGTGCTCATCACACTGGTGAGACAGATCTCTCCAGTGATGCTGATACCTCCAGTCCCTGTGTTGCAGAAGCAGGAGGAGCAATTTTTTTTTTTTTGCTCTGACTTTTCTCCAAGGAAGTCAGATGGAGTTTGCTTTTTGGGTGAAGTGATTATAAAGTTACTCCCTTGACATTTGGATCTCCTTCAGCTCCTTTCCTCATCTCGATCCTGTCCCACCTGGCGATGTGCACATTTTAGCTGCCAATGGTGAACGCTTTGTTTGATGGCCATCATCTCTTTTTTCTTTTTCTTCTTGTTTTTATTTTTTTTAACTTGGAGGCAACCACGTTAAGGGAGATCACTGTTAATGAAGCAGTACCGCAAAGCATTTAATTACCTAAAGCAAAGCCTTGTCTTTGATGCTAATATTGTATTTTTGAACATTTAGCGAGGGCTAAAGAAGCAAGGAAATGTGATGAGTTTGCAAAACACTTCAAGTGAGGCTTATTTCCCCAAATTAATCAGGCAAGTTGCAGTCCCAGCTATTTATAAGTCGAGTTAAGTGTTGCTCCCTTGCGAGGTGTCTTTTTTTTTTCCCTCTTTCTCCTCCCCTCCCATAGTTACTGAGGTGTCTCAGCAATTCAGCCTCTTACCTAGATATTTCATCCAGGGGAATCTCGGTGGGAAGATCTGATATCTGATCTGATTCTACATTTAATGGCATATTTCATCTGAGGGGGGAGGAATATCTTATTGAAATATCTCCCCTGAAACTGTATTTTTATAAGGTGAGCTACATTCAAAATAGTAATATTTTAACACATGGTTTTGCTAGAAAACATGAAAAAAAATGTTCTTCCTCTTCTTCCAGGAGGTTTTAGTAGGATCTGCTATAAGGAGAGGGTGGGACAGCAGGAAAAAGGACTTCTCGGAAAACTTTGGAATGTTTTTTAGTGATTTTACAAAAAACCTGATGAAATAAGGGTACCTGAGGATGGGGAGGATGAGGAAACATCCACAGTAGGGTGACCCACGGGCGCTGTACCCAATGGAGATCAGGACACCCTGGCTGTCTGCTCCTTCTTCAGATAAACACAAGAAAGAGTTAAAAGATCCAACACTCTTCAAGCCCCACACAGCTCTCTAGTTTATAAAATATATATATTTTTAAAACACTGCTCCTTCTGGGACAAAAAAACCCCTAAAACAATAACTCTGTGGACTGGTTTCATGACAGAAGCCTCCCTCTCCACCTCAGCATCCAGGGACGACTTGGACAATGTTTAATGAGTTTACAGTGTTACACATCTCTATCTTTTGATCCATTTAATCAACAAATTTCAAATAGAAAAAAGAAAAAGAAAAAAGAGATGCAACAACAACAATAACAACAACAAAAAACCCACAATGCCCCCCATTTGTGTTTTGTTTGACTGCGAGTAATATTCATGTCTGCATGAGGATGGCATGTAATTAACATGTCATAATCAAAATGACTAAGTTTGACACATTATAATCACTGCATGGAGATTATAGCATAGCCACAGGCGATCTGCACAGCCTATCTTAATATCATTTGCATAATGAAAGCATGGTGGCAGTAATAGCTTTTTTCTCTTGTTATCATAATTTCACCCAGGGCTGCAAAGGGCTTTGGTACTGTCAGATGTTGCCTGTTAAAAGTCATTGCGAGTTGAAGACTCCAGTCCAAGTGACCTAAGTACTTCCACGTGAGCAGTCGCTGCGTGGCTGCATGAAAATACGAGATGGTTTGGGGTGTCTTTTTCCCCTGTGGTTTCTCAGAAAACACGTGTGCAGCCTTCATTTTCGGGTCCTGGTAGAGGAACTGTTTCCTACCTGCACGGCTAGACAGCATTTTCTGAGCAAACCCCAAATTGCCCGTGCATCGGGAATAACAGGGCATGCAGACACAGCACCTCCCCTGAAACACCCATGGAGGGGGGCTGGGTGGTGGTGCTCCAACTTGGCCTCAGCACCCCCACAAAGGATGCTGGTGGCAGTCATCTGTTCTTACCTACCTGCCTGGAGTAGAGGGACCATATCTGAGCAGATGGTCTGACTTAGGCCACCCACCATGGCTCTCCAAAGTGATCCCAGGCTGAAAGACGATGGTTCTCCCTGAATGGAGAATAGCACTTGCTCTGGTGACCTGTATGGTGAACTGGTGGTCACTGCTGTCATCTCCTTACCTGGCTCCTGTCCAGTAGTAAGAGATCAGCACTCTTGATAAATCAAATCCATGTCTGCAAACCCTGGGGAAAAGAAATGGAGGCCAAGCATTGACACGACTCCCGCAGAGCAGGTCAAGATGATGCTCTATGTCCACCAAGGCAAAAGCAGAGCCATGTGGTGAGAAGGGCTGGCAAAGAATAACACGCTGTTGCTTTACATGCAAAATGGGTGGCACAGTGCAGAGGGCTGCTCTTTAAATTGCAGTCCCACTTTTAACTCTAGAAGGCTAGTGACCACATCCTGGCACCTCAAATTGTCCTGTCATGGGAAGGGTCCCACAAGTTCCCCGACTTTGTCTGTCCCCCAGAATCACAGAAGGGTTTGGGTTGGAAGAGACCTTTAAAGGTCACCTGGTCCAACCCCCTGCCCTAGGGAGGGACATCTACAACCAGATCAGGATGCTCAGAGCCCTATCCCATCTGACCTTGAATGTTTCCGGGGAGGAGGCATCTACCAGCATTCTGGGCAACTAAACCCAGATGGGCTGCAATGCCAATACAATACAGGGAAGCATTTGAGCTGGACCTTGGTCTGGATATGGATAGGCAAAGTTCTGCATGTGGGTCAGCATAATCCCAAGTACACCTACAGGCTGGGTGGCAAATGGATTGAGAGCAGCACTGAGGAGAAGGACTTAGGGGTGTTGATCAATGACCAGCTCAACATGAGCTGGCAGTGTGTGCTCGCAGCTCAGGACAACTGTGTCCTGGACTGCATCAAGAACAGTGTGGCCAGCAAGTCAAGGGAGGGGATTCTGCCCCTCTGCTCTGCTCTGGTGAGACCCCATCTGGAGTGCTGGGTCCAGTTGTGGAGTCCCCAGGATGGGAAATATGTAGAGCTGTTGGAGTGAGTCCAGAGGACGCCACAGAGATGATCAAGGGGCTGGAGCACCTCTCCTGTGAAGACAAGCTGTGAGAGTTGGGGTGGTTCAGTCTGGAGAAGAGAAGGCTCCAGGGACACCTAATTGTGGCCTACCGACACTGAAAGGGTCCTACAAGAAAGTGGGAGAGCCCAGTCCCTGGAGGCATTTAAGGACAGGTTGGATGGGGTTTTGGGCAACCTGCTCTAGTGAGAGCGTCTCTGCCCATGGCAGGGGGCTTGGAACTAGATGATCTTTGAGGTCCCTTCTAACTCAAAGAGTGCTGTGATTCTATGAACCTTGGGCTTCCAGCTGCACTTTTGCTGTCAGTAATGCTTGTAGAGCTTGGCCTTTTTTTTTTTAGGAGTTCACATGTACCAATAATTCTGTATTTTGTAACTCATAGTATCAGGCTCTTCTTATAATTTCTATATTGTCCCAGGCAGTATACAGTCCAATCACATTAACACACAATAATCCTCCTGCAGACATTACAGCATTAGGAATTACAAAATTATCTTGTAGTAAAGAGCACTGCAGTAGCTTGTGTAACATAAACCTATATAATCCTCCCAGATACATTCTGGAAAGTTCCTGCAGAATTTGGAAAAGACCAGAGCCCGTGAACTGAAGTTGTTTGAGCAGTGTCCTAGCAGCAGGGGAAGACAGTGTCATATACACAGAATTACCCAAAATGTTTTTAGTATGGTGTGCTAAAATGATTATGCTTAAGTTATGTTTTGGTAGTAGACTCAAGTTGTTTGCTGGGATCCTAGCAGTGGTATTATGTTGAATCTTTTTATTTAAGTGGAGCTTTTGTCATATCCAGGTACGAAGAACAAATGCACTCTCTGAGGTAATGCTTAGGTTGCAGTGGTATCAGTTAAAAGATCAGCAGTTTTCTCTAATCTGAAATTTACCCAACCAGAGGTACAGGTCCGTACCTACGGAACCCGTTCATTCTTTAAAATACCATCCTTGAGTATTCTGCCAGCTAAGAAGGCAGGACATGCAGTATTTCCTAAATACTAAGAGGAATTATGTCACTTCAGTGACAGCAGAGTGAATCATGAAACAAAATATTCTTCATAGAAAAATCTGCCAGCAGTTCCCTCTGCAGTATCTGCCCTGTGAGATCGATTCAAGCTGGTTGCAATCATAGAATCACAGAATCATAGGATGGTCTGGGTTGAAGGGGACCCCAAGGACCACAGAGCTCCAACCCCTGCCACAGGCAGGGCCACCAGCCTCCAGGCCTGGGTCTACATAAGGTTGCCCAGGGCCCCATCCAACCTGGCCTTGAACACCCCCAGGGATGGGGCATCCACCACCGCTCTGGGCAGCCTGTTCCAGCCCCTCACCACTTTCTCTGTAAAAAACTTCCCCCTAATATCTCCATTCCCCCTTGTCCTGCCATTATCTACCCTTTTAACAAGCTGATTCCCCTCCTGTTTCTCTGCTCCCTTCAGGTACTGGCAGGCTGCAATGAGGTCCTCCCGCAGCCCTCTCTTCTCCAGGCTGAACGAGCCCAG
The DNA here is from genome assembly GCA_013400835.1 of Zapornia atra. Taxonomy (NCBI): domain Eukaryota; kingdom Metazoa; phylum Chordata; class Aves; order Gruiformes; family Rallidae; genus Zapornia; species Zapornia atra. The sequence goes on along the minus strand of VZTU01014443.1, from coordinate 79,733 downwards.
CTCCCTCAGCCTCTTTCCATAGGGGAGCTGCTCTAGCCCTCTGATCATCTCCATGGCTCCTCTGAACCCTCTCCAACCATCTCACATCTTGTATTGGGGCCCCAGCTCTGGACACAGGACTCCAGCTGGGACCTTGTGAGGGCAGAGAATGTTCCACTTCCTGAACCAGCAGTCACAAAGCTGCCCTATGCATTCTGATGCCCGGTGTCTGAGGTCTCTGTAGGTTTCTGTCAAAGCAGCAGGCCCCAGGATAACTAAACACTAGTGTTTCTCTACAAGTCACCGAGCTGCCTGCAGTGGTTGCCAAGGGACAACGCTGAGAAGCACTGAGGGATGCAAAAGAGCTGCTGCCTATTCCCAAACTTGTAGCCCCTTAGTGCCTGCAAGGAATATATATTTCCTTGTGTCAAGCATTCACGTGGCATAACCCAGCTCATTAGATGAGGTCCCCAAACTAGAGTACTCCCAGATGACAAACCAGGAACACAGTGGCCTTCATGAGTTAATAATGCACATTCTAGAGCAAGCTTGGTGATATACCTGTGGGACTTCACGTATATCCTATAACCTAAATATGCTTCTGCTTCAGATGTGGCCACCTCATGGACACTTCACAGCTAGTTGCTGTGGAGTAAAGACCCTCAAAAAAGTACCCTCCATCTCATGGACCCTGATGTCAAACCTGCAGTGTCCCACAATGACTCATTCACCCCTATCTAGTCACTGCTCTGTCCAAATAAAGCATCTTGTGCATGACAGAAGTACCAACTCTCACAGAATCACACTCATTGGATGTATTAGGTGGGAAAGGACCTTCAAAGGCCATCTAGTCCAACTCCCTGCAGTGAGCAGGGACACCTTTAACTAAATCAGGTTGCTCAGAGCCCCATCAAGCCTGACCTTGAATGTCTCCAGGGATGAGTCCTCCACCACCTCTCTGGGCAACCTGTGCCAGTGTGTCACCACTCTGAGAATAAAGAACTCATGTCAATCACAGGTTTGTCAGTGACATCTAACACAGGAAAAATCCAGCCTGTGTTTAGTGTCCTGGTAATTTCTGTGCTACTTACCACATTTTTCTGTCCTGCTGATATCTGGGATCTTTACACATAGATTGTAAGATATTTATCTTCTCCCATAAAGGGACTAAGGAGCCATTTGCAGCCTAATTCAGAATCTCTTCTTGCAGCAGACTCAGTGGCTGTGTCCCAACAGATATTATTTATATGACAAAAGCACCCAGAGATCCTGACTGAATTACATTCAACTCTGAAGTTCTGTCTCATAAGAGGGAATTCATGCTCCAGAAAATTGGTATTTTAAACCCACAAAGCCCTGAGATGGAAAGCAGCTGAGCCAAGATCATAGGCTGGTATTAGAGCAAGTACCAGGACCTGGGTGGGCAGGATGCTACGTGGCACCCCAGGCCATACCCTACCCTTCACACCCAGACATTGTCTCTTAGAAAGGGTTGATGAAAAGTGCCATGTTGCCTCACAATCAGGGTCATCCCAGTCTTCTGCTGAAAATACTGTGCCATTTTCTGTTCTGGGCTGTCCTGTTCCCACCCCCTGTATTAGCCATATGAGAGACCAACCCCTTGCTACACTCATCTCTTGCTGAGGAGGATACCTTGATTCTGAAAACCTCACGTAGGGCTGAGACACAGTTAATGAGGGTCTTGCCACCAGCTTGGCTTCTAGCAACAAAAAATGTGTCCTGTGCTCCCATTTGGGGAGGCTGCCTCCCTCTACCTCTGCAGCAGCTTCTTAGATGCCCGTTCTTACGTTGGACTAAAGTCAAAACCCATCTCGCTGTCATAATTCCAGTAGTTCATGTGTCTTCTAATCACATGTTTTATGGTTAGTAAAAATGCCCCATGGGAGCTGATTAAAGGTTTATGAGAACCAAGAAAATCTGATAGGATTTGGTTTGAATCTGACCAGTTTTTTAAGTTTCCTATCCATAAGCTTTTAAGTACTTGCAAGCCGTTATTTCTGTCTTTGATGCAGTAGGGTGCTTGTTTTTCCTGTTTTGTTTTGTTTTGTTGTTTGGTTGGGTTTTTTTTTTTTAAAGGGGGAGGGGGGGAAAGCAACATAAATCTCAGAGCAGAGATTTTTAAAAATGATTATCAGATTTGGGTAAGATTTATCTTCCTCTTTTAAAAAAAGCTTTTCACAATCACAATATAAATGCATTAGCACGAAAGCTGCCTAAACTCACATTCAGAGAGACACAGCCCTCTGCTACAGGGCTTCTTTAGCAGAAAGCACCTGGAACATGAAGGCAGCTTAACACTTTGCTTCCTGGGTCTTTGCCCAGCCCCTATCTTGGTTGTAGCCAGAGACACTGAAGATTCAGAATTTCAAACTCTATGAAGCTGCCTCAGTGGAAGGTCTTTGGCTACACGGAGCATTTGCAGTGCAGAAGTTACACCAGCTGCTGGTGCTCAGGAAGTTTGGGATGTTCTTCCCAACCAGTTTTTTTCCGTTCAGCAATAAAGCACAAGGCTTTTCTTGGATTTTCATTGGAAATGTGGAAACATCACCATTTCAGCCAGTCACTACAGTTGGGCAGTGCAGTTAGCTCTGGTTGGCAAATGTTATTTCAAAGACAATGGCCCTCCACCACATTTTTCTTCTGAGCTGATGTGTGCCATGGTCTCAGAAGATGCTCTGATGCAACAGATTTAGTTGCTCTTTAGTACACCCACTTGTTGAATGACCTGAAACTCATCACTTCTGCAATCACAGAGGGTCCATCTGCATGGTTGGTTCACTAACTCCCTCCCTTCCTTCCTTCCTTCCTTCCTTCCTTCCTTCCTTCCTGTTTTGTTTTTTTAAAAATGTTTATTTTTTCTTTCTTTCCCTCTCTCATTAGACCTTCATATAGCCTATGGGTCTAACGGTACTTGATCGGTTACTTATTTTCCTTGGCAGTCTTGGGCGCTTACCTTCTCACAGAAATGAAACAGTTTTGGTTCCTTCCAATCAAAATAATTCTGTAATTTTGAGGCAGTCTGTAGCAGACACACTACATGAGCCAAGAGGCACCACACTGGGCAGCTGACAGCAGCAATATGGGAGTCAGGATGCCTTTCTTTTGCATCGAAGCTCTTCTCTGAGAAGGCTGAGGTGAGCTTCATTTTACATTACCTCCTTTGTTCACCTAAAGAAGAAATGGTAAGACTGCTTGGTTAGTAATACTGGTGAATAACAGGACATTACAGCTGCCCAAGTGGCAGAATCTAAGTCCACATATACGTAGTTTCAGTGCATGGTAGGTGTAGGTAGGTATAAAGGCTTGCTGGTAGGTATAGTAAGTATGGAAGCTTGCTGACTAGTTTTGCTCTCACTGATCTCTGGGTTGGACTCAAGAGCAACTTCATGCAGCTCAGGATTGGAAGCCGCCTGCAGAAATTCAACAGGCACAAAAAGTGTCAACTGAACACGGTTTTAACAAAAAGTAGATGGACATGGGAGTGATATCCAATGCTAAGGACATGATGAAGAGACAAACACCTGCATAAACGTTCAAAAAGCTCTCTCAGGCTCTGCAGTAGTCTCCTCCAATCAGGAATTATTAGTTTGATATCAGTTACTAAAGACAGATTTCTAGTGGGTGTCTAGCAGGTCTTCATGAAGGACAGAAACATGGCCTGCTCCTAAAAATCCCCCTTTTTTTCCCCATAGGTCATTTACTCTTGTCCTGGTAATCCTGTAGCACAGTCTGCAAACTTCCACTTGTGCTGCTACAGAGGAGGGTCATGCCACTGCCAGGATGCTCCCTTCCCCTTCCATCCGTGTTGGAGGGAAGGTTTCAACCAGCACAAAACAGGGAGGGAAAAACACTTGTTTGCCCCCAAATACCTCTAGTCCAGCCAGAAATAGTGCATAAGGAAAAATATAAGATGATGGTCTTAAAGGTGGACCTCAAGATGTGCATTTCTGCAAAACATGCTCTTCCCATCCCTTGGTGACATTTTGGGAATGGCAGCACCAAAGGAAGAAGCTGGTTCAATCCACATCATTCCCAGCATCAAAGATACAGAAATATTTAAGCAGATGCATGCTCTAGCCTAGCATTCAGAGAGCGATGCTAACTTCTGGAAAATAGAAGAGCCCCAGGGCAGGCTAATAACAGCACTACTTAAGAACGTAAGACAATTATTACCTCCAACTGTGAAGGAGTCTGAGTAATTAAAAAGGGTTCTTTATTTTGATTAAAAAAGATTCCTTTCAGTCTGTTTGAATCTTTAGTAAAAGCCCTGAATGATATTTTTAGATGCTAGAAAAAAGACTCTGCAACTGATGCAAGATGCATAACGAACTCATTAGAAAAATTCTCCTATTATCATCTTATTGTCCAAAATCAATTAATTTCTTATTCTTTCACCCACATCACTTCCTGGAGACAATGCATGCCTAACCCAAAGCTTCCGAAACCTTATTTGGATTAACAGAAATCCAAAATTAATTGGGTTTAATTACTATAAATTTCCTTCCCAATAAAATCTCAAGAATTTCCAATCATGCTGATTTATTTGAGTAATTAGAAAGCCATTCACAGATGTCACACTGTTAGGTAGTGTGGATAATGTGGGGTTTGCTTAACTGGATCCTGAGACCACAGCGCTGTGAAGAATGACAACTAAAAAACTCCAATAAAAAGCAGGAGATTAAGGGAAGTCGAATGACACAACCTCAGGCTGTGCAGGCAATGCCAGTGGCTTCCCACAGGAAACCCCTTCGCCTCCACCATGCCTCCCTGTGTCTTCTGCTCCAAAATAACTTGCTCTTCTTGCATTTTGCATGGGTAGGCTTTCAGGGGCATTGTAATCATCCTGTTTTTACAGAAGAGGAACCCAAAGCTCCTGCAGGTGAGGCATCAAAATCAGGGTCACTCAGAAGGATGGTATCAAAGCTAAAGAAAAAAATTCTCAGAGGGTCAAGTAGGTCTTACTTCTCTACAGGGGAAGGTGGTGAAGACCCAAAAGATCCCATGTGCCCGTTGGCTCACTGTTTTTTGCACCTGTGGGACAAATAAGAAATTATTTGCTTTACAAATGTATTTGGTAAAGCAGGTGACCTGTGTCAGCCAAGGCAGAAATCATCCCAACTACCTTCAGACACTGGTGATACAGCTGCTAGAGCTGGACTAGTCACTCTGCCAATTCGGTGGAGAATAAAAGCTTCATGGAGGTGACTCTTCTGAGCTCATATGGGTCCTTCTTCTTCCTGTGGAAAGGCTGAAGAATCAGGGTGACTCTGGAAGAGAGCCTTAGTTTTTTCTTCCTACCTCTTCTCAGTAGAGCAAACCCTCTGCTCAGCTGGGAGACAGGCTCTTCCCTGGGAGAAGCAGCCCCTGGGTTTTCTTGTCTGTCCTGGGACTTAAAGAAATTTGAAAAGTTGGGGAGAGTAAGACAGAACTGAGGTTCTCCTTCCATCCAAGCAAGGGGATGAGACAGATATAATCCACATTCCCCCAAATGGAAGACACATGATTTTATTAGAAAGATAATTTCCTGATTAGGAAATGTAAAGAAGGCATGTCTGGGGCACCAAACTGCCTCTGGAAATATGAATAGAGTTAGTAAGAAGGGAAGAGCATATTTTTAAGACTCAATTGTGAGCTGAATCTAGCAGCTTAAATCTGAGCCTTGACAGGGAATTCCCCACACCCCTTGCCCCCCCAAATTATCTTGGGTTTATACATGCCAGTATTTGACTAATAACATAATATTTAAATACCACAGTAATCTTAGCACCATAATCCTGACACTCACAGGTTATCTTAAATAAGGGTCAGCTGAAGAACATAGTGTTGTCCAAGCCCCCCTGGGCTGTCAGATATCCTCAGCCATAAGAAAATCATCTTTACTTTTGGCTTGAGCCTTTAATGGGTCTGAAAGCTGCTGCTTTTGTCTAAATACATACATTGTGCAGCAGTTTAGGAAATAGGTGAAAAGGCTTTAATGGAGAGATTAGTGCTAGACATTGTGAAGCTTCAACTAGGTCGTAAGAGATTTCAGAGGTCAGGAAATTTTACAGGGCTTAAGTGTTTTGTAATGTAGTTTAGTTTGCCCCTGGACCAGGACATAATGGATGCTTCAAAACTTGATTTGCATTGATTAAAAATAACCAGGCTGCTACTCTGGGGTAAGAGTCACTTGACAAACTCCAGCATGTACCAGCAACTGCTCTGGCTTCTGCAATCATTTTAATGTGTTGGGGTCAGGTGGGGCAGAGAAGGCATTTCTTGCCAGACAAAGGCCACCAAAGTCAATGAATCAGAAAATCAGACAGTTAACAAAACCAGAAGCTTTTTGTCCCTCTCATACAGTCATAGTCTTGCTAGTCTTTGGTCAAATGGATTAGGGAACATCTCATTAAAAAATTATATGCCAACCATTTAAATAAGGTATTCATGGGGAAAGGAGGGGTTTAAGTGCAGAATGAGCCTTCCGTGTAAAATCAATGCTGTTAAACTCCATTACAGCAGCTTTCCTCCATGCCTAAGTAACCACCTTTCCAATACCAGCCAGACCATAAATGGTGACACCAACCAGCAACAGGCAGGAAAAGAGAGAAGTCATCTTTGAGATGAAGCATTCTGGAGGATTATTTAAAACTAAATACCTCAAAGATGAAGGGTGTTTGTCCCCTCCACTGAGAGCTGCACTTTAACCTCCTCGTCTGAGTATGCTTATTCTTTACTCTCCCACATTTATAAAATTCAGCAGAGACTTGAGAGAAGCCAACAGAGATGCACCAATATGTGTGAACATGAAATGAATGAATGTCAGGGACATAAGAAGCCACTGAGGTCAGCCAGCACCACAGATGTTGACTGCTCTATGCATTCCTACTTATATGTCTGAAATGACACGTTGCTGCAAATTTATTTGGGTGTGTAAAGGATGTGGATCATCAAAAATCCGTGCTCATTGCTGGAGAAAGGTTGCTCTGAAATTTGATGGAAAGCAAAAGCTGTGCTCATAGACAACAATAATAGCAGCTCTCAAGGTCTTACTCATGTCCAAAGTTGGGTCTCACTTTGGAGTAGCTTCTCAAAAATGTATCTATGAAATACTATGGATTTGATTTAAAATAATTTAAAAAATAATAATTGCCAACCAAATATTGCAATGAGTCATGGTCCCTCTGGTGGAAGCCTCAATACTGAGAAAACACCCTTGAGAGGAATGTATTTCATACACCAAGGAGGACTGATCCTGGACTCTGAGTACATCCCCCAGCTCTAAAACAAGTGAGATGCAAAACTTGACTGA
>VZTU01014443.1:42084-72433 GCA_013400835.1 Zapornia atra | reverse complement strand
AAAAGTGAAGGACAAACCGAGACTAGAAAAAAAAAAAAAAAAAAAAAAGCCATAAATTGTAACTGGAGAAAGCTTCTGACAGAGAGCCAGAGCTCCATGTGTTTAGCATATCAAAAGAAAGAGATGATTTATAACCCTCCATCATGAGACGAAGAACCTGCCCTTCCCAGGAAGAAAGTACAAGGTACTATAGGCAAGATCTGAAAATCTACCAAGACAGGCACAGCAAAAAAAAAAACCCTGGCTGGAAGCAAAAGCCAGGAAAATCATAGCATGGCATTAGAAATCATTGGTAATTCTAAATTTAATTAACCATGCGTCAAGTAATAGCAGGGTATCAAGGGATATGGTGGATTCCCCATTGATTGATGTCTTCCAGCCAAAAAAAGAGTGGTTGCCTCTCTGGAAGCTACACTTCAGGCAGACACAAGTTCTTGGCTCAATCGAAGGGCTGGGGAGGGTGGGGGTATCACTGGACCAAAATACAGAGCAAGCCAGACTGGCTGATCTGTTCTGGCCCCCATACGTTTCTGAAATCCTTCCACAGGGACTCACCCTGGGATGCAGAAGATACACAGACTAAGATCAAAGCGTGGGGTCAGCCACGTACATCTTCGTCCAAGACTTCTCTCCCTCCACCCAGCTGAGGGAAAGCAATGGAAGCTGCAGCTATCAAGCTGAGGGGCAGTTTGGTTAAAAACACTGATAATGCACTTCCAGTTCTTTCTTCGGCAGATCATGCGGTTTCTCGATGTGTGAGGCCAAAAAAGATGTGTGGCCCAGTGCACTCTTGACAAAAGCATAGATTCACTGAAGCTTACAATTAATATTTAATACCAACAAGTCTTCTGTGATGCTGTGCGGATGTAAATAAGTGGATAGAATGTGATATTTACCCCACTATAAAACATTCATGAGAGCTAAGCTATTTACAAAAGCTAAATACGACACTGTATTTACTGTAGGTCACCTCCTAGGGTTAGAGATGAAAAGTTTTTGGTCTAATGGAAAGTAACATAATACACCATAATAATACAACCACTGTCTCGTCTGCAAAGAAATATCTCCTGGCTCCTTCTTTCTATTGCAATTACAGGTGGGTAAAGCCACTACAGGGGGGAAAAAAGTAATAAGAAAAAAAACAAAAGGAAAGGGTGCCTTAAGGAGACTTGATACCTCGGGCAGGCTTGTTTTACTGTGTGCTCTGCTTGCTCATTGTCAAACATTGTCATGTTCATGCAGGAACTCAGGTCAGTAGACAGGTATGTGGGATGACTTCACTTTAATTGAAGTTACACTATCCCAGGATTGCAAATTAAATATCAAAGTGTGTCGAAGTGATCTGGGGCTTTCCTTTTGCTCCAGTGTAATTCAAATTCCCCCTTTGTATATACCAAAACCTGCAATCAATACAGATGGTTAAATGGGATTGTCAAAACTTAAAATGCCAATACCCTGGGAGTGAACTCGCTGATGCAAGTCTCATGGCATTAGGCTCAGGATTTATAGACCAGAATAGTTAGGAATTTGTTTCCACAAACTAACACCCACAGCAGACCCCCCACCAGCCAGCTGCATTATTTGCTATAAGTCTCAGAAATCACCAAAGAATTGTCAAAGCCAACGCAGAGTCCTGATTTAGGAAGCATTTGGGTGAAATTGTATTGTAAAGGCTAACAAAAAAATTGCTTAAAAAGACACGTTGATCTCAGAAGTTCGGCTTTTTGTTTGGTTTGACACCCAGAAGCGAGCTGAAAAATCCTATCAGTTGTTTCTAAGGTGATTGGCACTTTTGGTGGAGCAGCAATAAACATAAAAAGGTAAGTCTTTGGTGCATACGAAAAGAGAGTATGTGTCACTGTGAGCAAATTGCTCACCTGAGTATTTTCCAGTTGGTGACTTAAAGATAGCAGTCTGTAGCCCTTTGAAAGTTTTCCAGAGAAGGAAAAAATAGGATGGCTGGGTGGGTTTTCTATGTACCATGAATTTAAAAGGTAGGAAAACCATATATAGGGTCACATTTAAAAATAATAGACTAGTTCAGCTGGAGTGGGACCTGCAATGATCACCTAGTCCAACTACCTACCCAGTCAAAACTGCAAAGGCAAGTAACAACTGCCTTGTGCCTTAGATAAAATTTAATTCATTAAGAATGGAAGTGGCAGCTAACATCTCTCATCTGCAGGAAATGTCCAAGTAAAACGGGACCTCCAGCACATATTTGCGACCTGCTTTCCTTACAAACCGCTTCCCCACAGCTACCCCCAAGGTGCATTGCTCCAATGGACAGAAACATCCCAGTATTCACAGCATCACAGAATCATAGGGGTTGGAAGGGACCTTGAAAGATCGCCCGCTAGGGTCCAACCCCTCTGCCAAAAGAGGTTCCCTGAGATAGGTCACCCAGGTCGGTGTCCAGATGGGTCTTGAATATCTCCAGAGAAGGAGACTCCACAACCAGCCTGGGCAGCCTATTCCAGTGCTCCATCACCCAAGTGACACCTTCTCTTACAGCTCCTGTTAAGACACCCCCCAGCTTTTCTACCTCCTCCTGCTCCATCTCCAGTAGACTGAACCTCTGGACTTGAAAGGGAAGTACACACTGACTCAAATATGACACAAGCAAAGGGTCCACGTCCGCAATCTCCCAGCTACAAGAAGTTTGAAGTGCTCATGTGTTTTTGGTGATTTAAGAGAAAGTGACTTGCCCAAGGTGACTCTGCTTAGTCAGTGGCAGAACTCCAGAGTACTCTCCTTATTAATCTTTGCTCCCTATAAAACAGATCAAACCAATGGTGGGTGGAACCAGTGACAAGACAATTAATTGAGACAGCGGTCTTTAACTAAGGCCTGAGATCTATCTCTGGGGTCTGCTCTTGGGAGTAAATCTTACTACTAATATGCTCAGTGTGCATACTTCAGGATAGCTGATCTATCACTGTGTCAATGTCAACCCTTTGTGATACCTGCTTATTGAATTCTCCCCAGAGACAAAGATCGGTGAAGCAGAATTGGTAAAAATAGGGAGGTCTGTACAGTTTCAGATTTTTTTAAGACAGCTCACCCCATCCTCTCAAAATTTTCCACTAAGTATGGAAGATTATCCTTCAAACCTGGCATTTGGTGCTTCTAAAAGCATAGGCAGAGGAAGATTCTGTGCTGAGACACCAACAAAAGAACCTCCACTATTATCCTCCTTTGAGGCCCAAAGGTGATGTGATTTTGGACTCAACATTGGTCTCATTTGGGCTCATTGCCAATGTGGTGCAGGAGCTTCATGTAGCCTGGACGCTCAGAAATCTCATCCATCACACAATGGTGGAGGTCAGATGGATGTACTCTTGATGGATCTCAATGCATCCTCCAATCAAAAGAGGTTGGCCTGCCTCCCTTGACCAAATGGCAAAGAGGGTGGGAACAAGGTGCCCAAACACAGGTATCCAGTGCCAGATACCATGAGACTAGTCAAAATATCTCTAAGGGTATGGCAGATTGAAGACACAACCTTCAGGAGACATGCCTTGCACAGTGCCTGGTGATCATGCTGAGGGCATTGTGGCATCTCAGATGCAATTGACCACCTGGCCTTTCACCTGAATTCAGCTCCAGGCCCTGCAGACAGTAGTCTGATCATTGCCTACACAAGTGTGATAAATGGGGCAAACTGGAAGGGACTCCTGGGCCACAGAATCATCAGCCTTGACCTTCCAGAAGCACTTGCCAGAGGAACTAACTCCTTATTGAGATACCCACAAGTACAAAGAGAGAGAAAAATATTCCCAGTGAAACTGCAATACCAGTTGTCTTGCAAGAATGATGTCTCAGCCACACCAAGCAGATTAGCACAGTTGGGTTCCAGGTGACTACAGACAAAAAAACCCACGTAGAGATTAAAAGATACAATGTGGGAACTTTTCCATTGGAGCAAAGTGACACTCACCATGTTGGCAGCTCCCATCTTTGCTCTTTGAGCAGACCTAAAAAGGGAAGATCTAGATACCATGCTCAATTTACCATAGATTTCGTTGCTAGTGTATTAAACTCCCCTTATGTGCATGCACAGAACTGAAGAATAGCAGAATAAAGCTTTTGGAAAAGTACTGGATAAAGCTGAGGAATGGGAATTGGCAACATCTATGGTGGAACTGGAAAACAATCACAACAATAAGGAAGTGGGTGTGCTTTTTCCACTCTCCAAGAACTGCTGCTTCTTGGCCCAGCACCAATTCTCCAAGTTCAGAGTTTCACCTCCTTTCTACACAACCAGTCCCAAAAGCAAAGATCTTGGTTTCCAGAAATGACCAGCAGAACTCTGGCCACCTGAACTGGAGCGGGGGGAACAGGGGGTCCTACGGTGCCAATTTCAAAAGCAGAGTGGTCTAAAAGCTTCTTGTTAGAGAACATTTCCAAGAATCAATGCACTTCTGGCAATACTGAAGAGTTTCTCATACTGATTGCAACAAGATTGGTCGTAAAAGAAATGGAAAAACTTCTTAGAACACTGAAGTGTCTCTTTTCAATTATTTTCCAAACATTTTAATTTTACTTTATTTCGTGTCATCTCTTCAGCAGAAACACCCCTCCCCAATTTAAATTTAGGGGTTTTTAAATTCGTTTTTAGACCGAGTTTTTAGCAAAATCTCATTTCAAAAAAGGTAGTAAAATATTAGCTTTTCATCCAAATTTGGTAAAAATGTGAATTTTGAAATCTTGAGATTTTTAACCAAAAAAAAGCACCAAAATAATGTTTTCTTCAACCCACTTTACACACAAACCAGCTCCTCAAAACCAAAATGCTCAAAAACATTGCCATTTGAAATTTTTGCCCTAAGACACTGGTTTTGGATCTTGCTCCTCCCCTGTTTTTGTTGTTCTCTCAAAAGCTGCTCTGAAGCACATTTCTTTTACTTCCCTTTTCTCTACATTCCCAGGTGCAGTTTAGGAGAATTCAACTACAAACACTATGGCTCTCATGATTTACACATTGTATTTGGGTATATTCAGAGTGCAAGTTATTCACAGGAAAGGATAAACGATCCCAAATGGAGCAGGGGAGATGTTTGGCTGTAAGTGTTTTGAAGAGATTAATTAATTTGTGAGGAGATGATGGTAAACTCACAAAAACTGGCTGCAGAGCATGAAGGTGTGCAGAAGACCAGCCCATGAGCTGGGTCTCTCCTGCCCCGTGCAGCCTGCAGAGATGATGTGCAGGATTTACTCTTCTTTTCTCTTCTGCATCTTAACATCATTCTGCAAGACACACCAATGCTCTGCTACATCCCGTGGGAGGGAAGATTTCTCTATTTACAGTGTCCATCACCCCTATTAGATTCATGACTACAAAGCTTCTCATGCAATGAAACATCCTCAAAGGAGACAGGGTGGAAGAGAAGATGCCCCAAATTCTATTCCCACCTCCAAGATATGGAGAAACCCTAATTTTATCTTTCCATTCCCATCTTCCTTGGTTTACTACCCCATACAAAGATGAAAAGGAAAGCCACCGCCTTTAAAAGGCTGACGACTAGTGCCATGACATTATGAAATTGATAATGCAAAAAATGTTTAAATATCCTCCCTGCAGAGCTGTGCTGAGTAAGTCAGGTAATCACTAAGGGGTGCACAACCATTTTATGGGTCATCAAGTGATAAAGCTAATATGCTGCTTAAACTCCCCGGGAGAGAGGTCTCATTTGGCTGCATCAGGCCATTACACAGGGCTGTAAAAAATGCAATTGTTTGATTTGCCTAAATACAGGTGAGATGTAATAAAACCCCTTATTTGCCAACCCTTGCTGTGTTATGGCAATCTCAAAGCAGGCACTGACCTTTTTATTTGTCTGTGAAGCACCATTCTTACCTATAGTACCGTAGAAATAAAACTTAAGTATGTATATGTATATGCATACACATAATCTATTAACGGTATGGTGGTGGGGAATAAAAAGCAAGAGGTCCTTTCAAGATGAGGCCACGCAGATTGGGAAACATGATTTCCTCGAATTCACACCAGTGTCTTCAGGCTTGGGGGAAGGGAGGGAAGAGGATAAGGGAGGGAGGGCGCCGCGCTCTTGGTTAAAAGGGGGATGGATCCGAGCATCCCGAACGCCTGAGCAGAAAGGTCAAAGAGTGAGAAATAAAAGCGTCCGCCAGTGCGGTGGAGGAGAAAGAGAAAAAGAGAAGGTACCCCGAGAGCATTACATCTTGATCAAGGAATGACTGATAATATTCCAGCACACCATCTTTCAGGCCCCTCGTTTGATGACAAAGCACGGCCAACATCCCACATCCATTATCCGCTTCCCTCCCCGAGGCAAGCGCATCAATAACGCTCCCTCTGCCTCTCGGTGCCGCGTCCCCCCGTCTGTGCCGCGGCCGCTGCTGAGGGCTGGTGGGCATTTCCATACAGCCCGCGCGCATCATTACAGCCCACCAATCTTTCACCGCTCACGCAGCGGATCCTGCTGCTACACAGGAGTTGCAGCTTTAACCAGTTCCTCTCCTTCGGGGATGCTCCGTCTACCCCAGGAGGGTTAGAGGAAGAGCACAGAGGCTGCTCTTTTATCATGTAAGGCCCGTGTCTCCTCCCTTTGCACCTGATTACAGGTGGCCAAAAAACCTCCCGGCATTTTGGTTTTGTCTTGTTTTTCCTTCTCCCCACCTTTTAATTAACGAGCACCCTCATCCTGCCTAGTTCATCCAAGAGGGCGAACAGTTTGAATTTGAATGTGAACATCTTCAAACATCTGTTGCCATAATTTGGCTGGATTAACGGTCTAGTTTGTTCGACCATCTGCTGCTCTCCAAGAGCAGAGTTGGTTCCTGGCACATGTGGTCCCATCAGACTGCCAGCCCCTACCGAGGTAGGGATGGCCTTGTCCATGCTTTGGTCTCCTCCTGAACACCAGCAATGGGTTCTGAGACCCTCAGAAGTCAGGAGCAGGTCTGAACTCCTCACCTACTAGCTCTGGGTGAAGATGTAAGAGTTCAGCTTGGGAAGGAGACAAGTTGGACCTGGTGTGGATCTTCTTGACAGCATTTTGGAGGGGTGCTCAAGCCTACAAGCACCAACGGCAGGGATTCTTTTAAATAATTAACTATGGACTTTCCCCAGAGGTACAAATGGAGAGAGCTGCAACCGAGGTGTTGTCAATGTGACAGAGACAAGGAAGACACCAGGTGAGGGGATCTAGATCTGTTTGGTCAAACCTCTGGCTAGCATGAGGTTAAAAAGATATGAAGCAGATTTGGTTCCCCGCCTGGTTTCTCAGTAGCCTCGCGTGACTCCTGGCAGTTTCTTTTTGCATAGATATTTTGCATTTATTCAGGAGAAAAAGGTGCAGCTCCAGATGTGTGAAATATCAGCATGGAGACAGGAGCCACCCAGCCAGACCTGTTACAGAGGCAGTGCTTTCACCTCCACCAGGCTCTACTCCCAAATCAATTTACCCCTATAAAATGGAACCGGTAGCAATCCCCTTTCTCCTGCTGCTGAAGTCAACCACTACCTGACTGCTCTGCCTGATCACCATGGGTGACCCTACAAGTTGGCTGGCAGTGGAAAGCAGAGCACACCTAGGAAAAGCAGCACAGAGATTTTCTTCAAATTACTGGCTCAAATCCCAGCAGGACTGGTGGTGGGTTTTTGAAACTAGATCAAGGTAAGTTCCAGGCAGCTTCGTGATCTGCGGGAAAAGATTACTTAGGTTCAAGTCCTTTGAAAATGAAATCTCAGCAAATCAGGAAAATTTCTGTCTCTTAGCAGAGTCTCCCATTCTCTGCCAGGATAAATGAGGGCAAATCAGCCAGTGACCTGTCTAACAAACCTTTGACAGTGCAACAAAATAAACAGGGATTTTGAGAGGTGAAGCATCCATTGTAATGAGAGAAAGAAAATAAAGTTCTTAAAACCACCCCAGACCCACCAGGGTTGGGTTTTCTTTTATTTTTGGGTCTTGAAGGAGTAAAGGGTAGCTCAGCCCATTCCTCCTGCCTTCCCTATCATAGGATCACACTGCATATATGCTGCACTTAAGGCCAAGGATCAGTCATCACACCATCGGCTCTACGGAGAGCAAATTTCTGGCAGGAAAAGATAGGATATGTGGGACTCAAACCTGTGCTTAACACAGAGGACTGCAGGTCAGGCAGTCTCCAACCTGTCGCCTGCTCCAGGACAGGCTGGGAGAGGAAAAGGTCAGTTCCATCAAAGCAGCCAGCAAAGTAAGCCAGTTAATAGAAAACCTGTTTCTAATTGCTTGCTGTATTATAGCTACACCTTCAACCACCTGAGACCACCAGGAACCCATTCAAAGCCTTGCTTCCTAGCTTACACATAAGCCTTTCATGTTTTATTGTAACCCTGCCGATTTTTGCTTTCATTTATGTGTGGGAGAAAATGGCTGCTTTGCTAGCTTCAGCACACAAGGGGACTTTTTTTTTTTTGCCTTATTTCCACATACATTGCCTCCAGGAACCCCCAGCAGATCCCCTCCAGATTCCTGCAGTCTGATGCTCAGCGCACTAACGGCTGCGTGCAACACGCCGGGAGCAGGATTTTCATCCTTTCTTGATCTGTGTTCACGTGGGCAACGAAACCACACCAGTGCTCTTCATATTTTCGTTGTGTTTTAAGTGGGGTCTTAAAACAAAAAAAGTCCCCTACCTTCACAGCTGCAGAAAGGACCAAGGCACGGAGAAGGTCCTCAAAGGAGCTCCACTGGCAGCTCTTACCGCAGCCTCTCGCCCAAATCCATGCAACCGCACATGCGGCAATGTGTGTGCTACCTCCATCCCATCCCAGCCTCATCCAGTTCCTCTGCGATGTGACAGGTCAGGAAAGGATTGAGATGCAAAGCCTGGGGAGCAACCAGAGCCGGGGAACAACAGAGGCCAGCCTCAACCCTCCTTTCCCAACTCATTTTGACTCTTGCCTATAAGAGTTTGACCTTGGGCTTTTACCCCCTGTGATAAACATGACAAGCTGGCTGTGTTGTCCTCTCCTCCTCCTGCCAGGCCCCAACCCCCCCATATTTCTTTAGTGGAATGGCATGTCCTGGCCAGGCACAGGAAGGGAATTGCCTCCCCTACGCAGTCCAGGCCCCCGGCACTGAGCACCTCTCCCTGGCACGATTCTCCTTTCCCTTGACAGTCTACACCACTGACAGTTAATTCCTCATTACCCACTCTTAATATTTCATAGTGGTTCCCAGCACCAGGACCCCACTGCCACAGTCGCTTCAGGAATATGGGTGGACCATCCAGATAGCCTGTTTGCTAAATGGGTTAGGGTCGCTTCAGCATCGCAGGGCATTTTCAGGAGGGAGGGTGGTGTGATTCAAGGTTATGGCAAGGGGCACCACCCATCGGCAGCCACACCTTGCCCTGAGTTTTCAAGCAGACATGGTGAGATCGCACTGAATTACAGCCAAACCCCACTCAGTGCTTAATCCCAGCTCAGCAGAGCCCCAGCCGCCTTGTCTCTGCTTTTTGCTCTTTTTTTTTTTTCCCTCCTTTTTTCTTTTTTTCTTTTCCCTGTTATTTAAATGATTTTGAGCAAGAAAGTAGGCCATGAAAAAGGGGGTAGCATTGTTTTAATAATTAGCAATTATGATCGCTGCAATATTAATTGCATATTTCCATAGCAAACACCCCCCTGGAGGGGAAAAGTGAGCGGTGGTTAGAGACCGCCGAAGCCTAAAACTGGAATTCCTGGGAACAGGGAGGGGAAAAGAAGGGAGAGAGAGAATGAACTTCTTACATTGAAGTAAATTACTACAGGGATTCCTTAGAAACCTTTAATTAGCCCTGCTCTGCTGTCGCATTGATTGGTCTGAAACTCATCAATTATTCAATGGCAGCGGCTCTTTCTCTCTCTCTCTTTTTTTTTTCCCCCTTCTTTTCATCCTTTAGGTGGAAGAACCTGTTCTTAACCTGCTGAGGCGTTTCTGTTTCCATGTCATTGAGCCATGGGCCAGGAAACTCAGCTTGATTTCAAACTTCCAGCTCAAACCCTATGGGGACCTGCTCTGGTCTTCCTGCTGGAGGATCAGGGTCCTGTGCCCTCACCTTTCTGGGGTTGTCTCTCCCTGGCAGGGCTGGGATGGTTCAGAGGTCACCCATGCTGGATTTTAGGGATCCCTCAGTAGCCCTGGCTGTTTTCCAGCCTCCAAAAGTGGTGTGATACAGGTGATGAGGTGCTGCTCATGCCTGGCATCCCTGCAAGGTGGCCGTCACCAGGGCGGATGAAGGCATCATAGTTCTTCCTGCATTTCTATGTAGGGAAAGCCATTCTGAGGAAAGGAAGAAAAGAAGATCCAGCAGACAGCCCTCATCAGCTCTGGCAAGAAGAAGGGGATCATGTCAATATGTAGCTAAATGTTCCCCAGCCAAATTTGACCTGAGAGGGTGAGAGTCATGCGTGGAAGGTGCTATTTGCACAGACTGCTGGTTTGTGGCTGGGAATCGGTGATACCCATCTCAAACTGTCCACTTTCTCCAAACGAGGCACAGCCCTCTCACACTAGTACTGTCCCAGCACCACTTTTCTGGGCTGATTTGCCTCACAAACCCAGAAGCAAACCCCTCCTCGGTACCTGTCAGCTGGGTACCGAAGGCACCATGGACCCCGTCCTGCCAGCAGCACCACACATCAGCTCCAGCTCCAGCACCGAAGCATCATGGATAATGATGAACTGCAACAACCAAAATTCATCCCTGGCTGCCTTGCACTATTTAAACTGTTAGGAGAGCAGCTTTGCTTCCCATGTGTGCATACATATTAGCCTGTGTATTTTTCGATCCCACTTATCCCCCAGAATTTGCTCTAAAGCTGGCTTTTGGAGACCCCTACATATGATGCAGCTTCACAGGCTGTACAGATGCAATTTGGGATTCAGCGATGCTGGCTCCTGCGTGGAGCAGTGGAGCAGATGAACGGCAGTGAGCGCCTGCTCACGTTAGTGCTGAGGAAAGGGAAGAACTTGCTGGGAATACAGGGCACAGACATAGGCAGGCTTCAGTTTTTCAGGCTTCCTTCTAACCTGCAAGCCTCTCCTTGGATGTGTAACTTTGAATTACGTTGGTTAGATATGCAAGATATGGTTGGCTCAATATTTTTTTCCCCCTTTAGTAGATGATATTTTAATATTTTTAAGCTTCCCCTCCCCACCTCCCCGAGTCATTTTTAAGGGGTGGAGCCCATTTGGGGTTTGTGCTTTTCCCACATCAAATATAATTTTTCTGTTCCCTCCTCTCCCCACACAACCACCTTTAGACTTGCAGGAAGATAAGGTAAAAGATAAAGGGCTCCAGGGGAATGAAAATTGAAGGGGAAAACATGAAATTCAAAGCCTTGACTCTGCCTGTGTTGCTGGAAGATACTGGGGGTGAAGCAGGGCTGTGAGTTGGCACACAGGCAGCTCTCTTGGGTCGAGCAGACAGCAGTCCCCATATTTACCACAACAGTGGAAAAAACAAAGCCATGGTCATGACAAAGTGCCCATAATAATTTTTTGAGTGGTTACTAATCGAATGAAGCTGGTATAACAAATGGTGATGACTGGCTTTTCAAATTGATGAACCTGTCTGCAAATGAAGTTTGGTTTTTTCCCTTACCCTAAGTAAAACGCTGAAGAGACCTAAATAATACTCAGAAAAGGCACAAAATTGGCAGCTAGATCTTCCACACTCAAAAAACCCCAACAATTTTCAATGAAAATCCCTCTGTTTCAGGGAATCCCAGCCACCTCCTGTGCCTTTCTGTAGTGCTCCAGTCCCATTCATCTCACCTCCTTGAGCAAAAGCCAGCAGGACTTCACACATTTCCCTGGCAAATAGCTTGTCCAGGTAAGACTGCTCGCCTTTTAATGGGAACAAGCTTGGAAGGGTGAGGATAAGTTTAGCATAATTTACCAAGAATTAAGATAAAAAGCATATTTATGCAATAAAAGAGGAAAAATGAAAGGCAAAACCTGGATGAACCCTCTGAGCGTGGTGCATCTGTGCTCACACCCCAGAAAAGGCTGCACTTAAACCATCAGAGAGAAAATTTGAGCAACAAAACCCATTTTCTATGGCTGCAGGTGAAGACCAGAGCCATCCCAGTGCCAGTCCTACATCCTCCCCCCTGACCATCCACTGTCCTATGGATCGAGTTGAATTGTTCTCCCTTGTTTTCCAACCCTTGAAAATTTTTGGAGAAAAACAGGTTATTTCACCCGTAAGCAAATTTCTTTAATTTTTTTCTCTCAAATCACAGAGCATTTATTTTAGATTAAAGGAATATTTAATTCGAGCCCAAATTGTTTTACTCGAATTCATGTTTATATTCCAAGAGCAGTGAGGACTAGAGCTCCACAGTTTCAAATTGAATTTTTATAGTTTCAAAATACTATTAAAAATTGCAAATATCTTATTTAGACTAATTTATAATGATACCTTACTGTTAAAATTTTAGGCCACTTTTTTTTTTTCCCCCGTGTGTTTAATGTGATGCCATTTTGTGAATGGCTTTGTTCACCCCCAAAATCTACCTTTTAACATGGGTATAATTTGCCTTCTCCCCCTCTCCTGATTTCATTTGCCTCCAATACACTCCATAGCTTCCTTTCAGTTAAGCTTGTTTTAAAATACCCTATTTACAACAAAGAAAGGCATGAGTAATTCACAATGGCAAGAAAAAGAAACCAAACCAAATCAAAGAAAAGAAAAATAAAGATTTATGGTATTAGCCCAAAATAGGACTTTTTGTACCTGGGAGGAACCCATCCCCAGCCTGGAGACCCTGGGAAGGTCAGGATGCTCCCACCAGGTACCACAGGGTCCCCCTGCTCCTACTCTCATGTTCAGGGAGAGCCGCAGAGAAGTCACTCTGTACGCAGGGAAAAAAAAAATAAAAATAAAATAAAATAAAAAAATCCAAACCAAACAAAACCTGAACCCCTTGCCCCAAGAGGGGGATAAGAAATGATCTATTGACTATGAATTTCATTTATCTTACCACCTTCCTCGGTTTGAACAGTTGCAGCAGCACCGCTCGTGATGCGTGCACACATATTAGCCTGTGTATTTCCCATCCTACTTATCCCCTGGAATTTATTCTAAAGCTCGCTTTTGGAAACCCATAAGTAGGACATAATTCGGAGGATTTGATGTTCTGGTCAATGTTTTGTCAAGTAGTTATTCTGCAAGCCCTGATATTGTGGGGAAAAATTTATTTATTTTGTTTTTAGGTACAAAACATACATTAATACATAATTTTACTTGCACAGGTGCAAAATCAGAACCATACAAAACACGAATACACAGAGAGACGCCAGATATTGGGTTTACCTCTCTAGTCCAGGCAAGCAATTTGAGCCCATTTTGCCCTAAAATAGGCATGTATGTGCTCCCTTGTTAGAGGCAGCTCTCAGAACTCGTGCCAGGCACAACTGTGCCACTCAGAATTCGCAGGAATGCTGACAGTTAGAAACTTTTTCTTTTATTATGGATAATAAATTCTATCCCCCTATTAGAAAGCTGGAGGCCAGTTGCTCACCCCCCACACTTGCTGCGGCTGGTGGGATGCAGGAATTCTCCTGTGTCTTACGGTAAAGCACAATATATGGCTAATAAAAGTCCTCAGAAATGTTCTGACTACAAGCTTTTTGAAAACAGCTGGATTATATCATCCAGTTTGGGGGGTAGGAGGGGAAAAATGTGACAGGTCTTTCCTGGCTCTTCGTGTCTCACCAACCCCTGTCTGTCCTCAGAAAGCAAGGGATAAGGAAGAAAAATGGAAAATAGTATTTTTTCCTCATTTGTCGAATTTTGTTTCCTTTTTAAATCTCTAATACAAGTGGGAAGTGTTGCTGCTTTCTGTGGATAAAGAGATAGGGTGCTTGATTTCTATCAAAGTCATGACACTATGTGAGAAATAACCAAAGGGCATTGATCAAAAAACTAAGCAAAACTGTATTTTCTGCTTGACAAAAAAAACCCCAAAACCCAAACCCAAACAAAACAACAAACCTCTAAGGTCTCTTAAGAAGAATAAGTTGTGCTTTCAGAGAAAATATTTCATTGGTTTTTTTATAGGATATATTGAAATATGTTTGCCTCAAGTCTGGTTTTGTCTGTGCTGTAGTAATTTAAATTTCCTTGCTTAGAAAAGAAAAAAAAAAAAAAGTCACAATTTTGCATTTTCTCCCCCTTTTCGCTTTGGAGTACAATGTAATTCTTTAGAAACTTGTAGTTTCAGCACAAGCCTTTCTGCTGTTCGTCCATGAAATACATTCTGGGGGTCCCCAGGGTGACGTTGCAGGGAAAGTGGGGTAGCTCAAGCCTCTCGGGCAGCTGCCCGCCTCTGCTTGCTGGGATGCTGTGAAACCTCAGAGGGACACTACCACTTGCTCTGCTGGATCTTGTCCTCGATACGAACCCCAAAAAGCTCTGCTTTTGCTGCAGGTCAGCTAGCCCTGGGTAAAAAAAGAACCCCAAATAACCCTTATGGCAGCAGGTCACCCGGTCCTACAGCTGTGGGGTAGAAATCAACGGCTGGTAAATGAAAATGTTGTGCATCAGGGAAGGTAAAGACAAAATCTTTAAATCCTTACCCTGCACCAGACAGGAAAGTGGGTGGGGTTTTTTTTTTTTTTTTAAATTATTACTAATTTTTTTTAATGCCCTAATCAAGCCACCGTTGATGCTAACACTTTGAATTAGCACCAACCTCTTCCCAGGAATGCCAGTTTACACCCTGACTGCACCAAAGAAGGGTTTCATGGGCCACAAAACTTTCTCAAAGGCATTTCAGAAGCTGGGAAAAAGGGCTGAGGGTGAAAATCGTCTTCCCAACCCTCAAAAAAACCTTTTTCCCTGGGATCAGCCTTGGTGCCACAGCCCTGTGCCGCAATGCATAAGGGCAGGGACAGAAACTCTACTTGCCTTGCAAATATTTTTCCCTTCCACTGGTGGGTTTAAGGCTGGATCTCAATAGTATGTGAAAAAAGGCTTTTTCTTAGGGCTTTTTTGAGGGGTTTTTTTTGGTTTTGTTAAAGTTCTCTCCCTATCACTAAAGCAGACACACATGTGCACACCCCTGCCTTTAAGAGAATGCTCACTGCTTCGCCCCTCTCCTCCCCCCCTGCCAAATTTCAAGGAGAACGTACAGCTCATGAAAATTTAATGTCATATGTAACAAAGCAAAATGAATATTTAATTGGGGCTTTTATGTGAAACCAGATAACAAAACCAGTTACACACAGGAAAGGGAAAAAAAAATATATAAAAAAAAATTCATCCCTTCTAATGTTTGATAAAAATTGGTACTGAAGCAGTTAAGCTATTGGCAACAAGCGGCTCCTAATAAACACTCAGCTAATTCTGTAGGAAAAGCACTAATTAGAAAAGCAATAATAATCGGTGTAATTGCTCTAAATTACCCTCCTCACCGAGAAGTGTGTTTGGATACTGAAACACAGCTGCTCCTGCTCCATCCAGGCCCTGGCAGCCAAGGATGCTCCGCTTTTCTCTGCTGCCCTCTCCAGGTCCAGGAAGTTGGAAGAGCTATCACCTCTCATCCCAGAGAAAGACATGGGGGGGGGAAACTTGCACCCTGGGCACACTTGTGTCCTACCCTGCCTGGGATTAGTCTGCGATCCCCGGTAGCATCAGCCGGTTGTTGCTGGCTCTGAAAAACACAGCACGGGGCTCCAGAGCTGGGGTTGGGGTGGCTGAGGACATGCAAGGGGGGTTAGCATGTCCCTCTGGACATCAAGTTTCTTACTTATCCACCTGAATAGAAATAATAGAGCTTAGACAGGCATTGGACAGACCAGGGTTGCATAGACATTGCTTGTGGCATTGTAAGTCCACACATCAAAACCCAGCCAGGGCCCTGGAGCAAGAGCTGGAGAGCAGCATTGCTTCTTGGGGTTGTCAGTGAGACACGGGGACCCACAGACATGCAGAAGCACAGGAGGGGTGAAACCCACAGCTCTGGGACAGCAAAGCTCAGTGGAGAGACCAGAGCTCAGCTCTTGATGGAAACCCAGAGATAATAACTCGTTGGCTGCGGTGCCCAGAGGAGAGGTGGGTGAAAGGGCGTGAGAGGGTGGGATGGGCTGTTCCCCAGCAAGGCCTTCTCAGTGTTTTATTTTAAAACTCATGGTTAGGGAGATGAGGGCACTGAAGATGCTGTGTTTTTTATAGATCTGATTACAGTAGATTTCTGCCATTGGGATCTCCAACCACTCCCCTGTGCTGTACTCAGAGCATCGACACTGTTAGTGCAACGATGCTCTCTTCTGTGGTGCTTCTGATTGCTGGTAAATATGTTTAAGCCAACTTGAGCAATAATGAACAGATTAACAAACTTTCTTTGCCCATGTTGTCTGTAGCAGCCAGTAAGGTTGCAGTAGAGTTGATAGCCAGCATTTTGGGGGCAGTAAATTACCTCCCCATGCAGTAATGAGACGTTAGAAGCAAGCACAGAGTGGCTGGAGAAGGCCAATGTGTAGACGGGGCTTTTAGCATGACAACATCCGTCTCCCCCAGCTGTGATGCTGAGCTATCCCTTCTCCACAAAAGCTAAATCAGCTGCAAGTCAAGAAGCCCCACAGATAGTTACCAACCTGCACAAATCAAAAACATCCTTATGTGCATGCTCTGAAGAAAAGTAATCCCAGCAGCACCCTACGATGTTTCCTCTCTGGTCCCACCTGCCATAATAGCACAGATTAATTTAATCCAACAGCACTTAAACTGTAACCCAGTTGCATGCAACCACTAGAATTAGTCACCTCTTTCAGCATTCTGCAACCTTCACCCAGGAGCTTTGCCTTTCTCCATGTCCAGTCAGTGACTAGAAGATCAGGACACCCCATTCCCAGGTGACCACGGTGTAGCTTCTAGGCAGGGTTAGCCAAAACCAGCTCAAAGCTTGCTCACAGATGCTGGGATGGCCAGTGCTTGGGAAAACAGCCCTGAAAATGTATTTTTTTACTGTTTATGCTCTGAATACTCATTTTACACTGTAAAGGCCACACATCATGCAATGTTTTCACACACCCTCGTATTGCATAGACCTTCCCAGCAGCAGAGTTTGGCCTTTATTATTTAAAGTTAATTATGTAACACTACATCATTTCATGGTTTGGGCAGCTTTCCCAAATAGATCTGCATCAGCTCTGTGTGATGCAACGTCCTCAATAAATATAAAGGTGGGTGGCTGTCCCAGGGATTAGGGTTTTCTGGACCAGCGGCGGGGATGGCACAGCAAAGGCATGACCATCAGTTGAGTCATTGAGTTCCCCTTTGGAGCTTAAATCTACGGATTTGCACAAGGACAATTCCAAAATGTTCTCCAAAACTAGCCCAAATTGGCGTGGTGCTATTCTAACTTTACTTTCAGAAGCTCCTACAGATGTAGAAGAGATGGTTGAAGGGTTTTTTTTAAAATTATTATTTAATTTCATTCATCTTGATGGAATCAATACAGAGGAAATTATTCCAGGAACAAAGTAAGATGATTAGAGCCTGTCCCCAAATTTTCTCTTTCAGCAGAAATAAATGCAGAAACCTTGGAGAATCAAACCCCTCCTGAGCTCAGGTTAATCCCTTTACTTGGGTGAGGCTATTCGCGCTGCACCGCAGCTTCAGGAAGCGGACAGCCACGCTCCAAGTTTCCCTATGTAATTATGTTTAAACCCTGGTTGCTTCCACGCATGCTTCAGTGTTGTTTATACTGGTTTAACGATCCATTAAACAAATACTGTACTTTGGGAAGTGCTGTTTTGCTTATGAACAGCTACAGTTTCTCCCGCGTTCATTGATGCTCACCGCAAGGAAGATGACTACAGCCCAGAGCGGACTTGGAGTAGGGTCTGGAGGCTTTGGGGAGTGTAAGGAAGGGCTTTTAGCAACATTAACACAACTTTTTCTGGTTTTGTGTATTTTCAAAAGCATTTTAAGCATATTCAAAAGGGGGTTTGTTTCTTTGTTAAAAAGAACTTTCTGTAGGAATCCAAATTAATTACAACCTCATCACAAGGAATCAAGAGGGGATGCCTACCTGGTAGGATATCCTCAACTGGAGCCAAATCCTACACATAATTACAGAGTTTTGGTGATGCAGATAGGATCAAGGCAACAAAGCACATCCTGTGAGCCAATCTCACCTTCCTCATTGTAGATACTGCACATCCAGCCACGCACATTGAATCATGTTCCACGATGACCATGTGTTTGGCCAAGAGGGAAAGATGTGGTCCTGGCCCAGATTCTCATCTGTCTTCAGACCTAAGGTTTCAAAGAGCCCACAGATGCCTTCCAGAAAACCAGAGCTGCACTGGGACCATGGGCATCAATAGCAACAGGTTAACCCATAGAGTTCCTCTTAGCAGGCAAGAGGCACAAGGAAAGAAATACCAGCACCAGGGAAGAGATAGGATTTGGGTCACTGCCCGTTTCCAGGCTGATTTATGTTAGATCAGCATTGGGATGTAACAGCCACGGTGGTGCCTTGCAAGCCCATCACTTCAGCCCATAATTAATTTATTGGTTCTTTAAATTTTTGTAATGGTCTTCAGTTGGGCAGTTGAGCTTATTCTATCCTTCCAGTTTGCTGAACCCCAGCACAAGGGAGAAGGTTGAAAACGAGCCAGAAGGTATAGGTGGGCAGAGACCATCCCACAGAAAGGAGGTGGACAGGAGGGATCTAGGGGCACCATCCCCAACCCTGGCAGCATTCAGGGCTGTGAGACCCTGTGAGAGCTGGCAGCAGCTCAGGTCTGCAGGAGTGGGGGGATGGTTTTGTGTTCCACCTAATTAGGGTGGCTGGATCAGCCTGAAACGTGTGCTGATTCTTTCATGTGCCCATTCACCCTTTAGTCCTTTCCAAAGTGGTCTCTTGTGTCTTAAGATCTGTCTTATTGTGTATGGTCTGGCAGAGTGGAAAATTTAATTTTAAACTAATTAGTTTCTAAGTTGCTGAATATCCTCAAATTACCGGGCATCACCTTTCCCAAAGGGGGAGAACAGCATAACTCACCGGTATCCAACATTTGACACTGCTGGAGTCAAGAGCACAGAAACAAAGGATCCCCAATTGCTTATTGTCTTGGTTCAAAGGTTGAGAGTCATTTATGACAAAGCTCTAATTAATAGTTTATTACTCGTAACTGACCATAGTCTCTTTTGTTAGCATTTAATATTATTAGCTAAAGGTTTGCTCTGAATGCAGAATGAGGTTATCTTTGAAATCGACTTGTTGGGCTTTATTTGGTCTTCAGAGAAGGCTGCCCTCCAGCCTGCCTGTGCTGCCTTCCCAGAGCACAGGCCTATTGGTGTCAGCAGCTTTTTCACCCGACACCAAATCATTGACGTGCTGTTGCTCTGATTACTTGGTCACTGAAAGGTCATATGGATATAAATACTATTTTCCAATCATTTGGATAAGTGGGTTGGTAACCATGCAAAGACCAGCCAGCTCTTTAAAGCTAACAACAGCAGCAATTACCATCCAAATTCAGGTTTTTCTAAGTTCATGCAACATCTAGGCTGCTCTCCCAACATGAAACAGTTCACAAAAGATTATGGTGTGGTTTATTTTTTTTTCTTTTTGGGTTTTTTTTTTCCTTTGTCCCTTTGAAAGGAGATCCTGGGTATCTGGGTGTGGACACAGCATCTGCCTTTGGGATGTTGACAAGCTTCCAGCCACTGGTTGGTTTTGGAAGGGTTTTTGGGGTGAGGTGGCACCTTGTTTTCATGGCACTAGCCCAAAGCATTCTCTGACCTCAGCTGACTGCGACAGTGGGGACAACCTAGGGGTATTTGGGGAGGGAAAGGGTGTGAGGCGCTTCACACTGAACAGTGTGGCACCCAGTGGGTGCTTTTTAGCTTTCTCATGTCTCTGTACAGTCATTTTAGAGTTCCTCTGAGGCACTTAAAGATGAGTGTTATATACGTATAACGGGTAGGTGGAGATGCTGCTGATTCCCATTTGGGATCTCTTGCCATCTTCGCAGCACAATCCGCAAGAAGTTGGTGAGAAGGAGCAGAGAAGGCTTGAGATATTCCCTTTGCCAGAGATATTTCCTCTGCTAAAAACACCCTCTGCCCTCTCCATTGTTGCCTTGATGCATAAGGGATTTGCACGGGGCAAGAAGAGAGGAAAGCTATTCTAAGCAAAAAACCCAACCAAAATTCTGCCCCCCTCTCCCCCATTTCATGCAACTTCATCTCACTTCTTGCCACAATATCTGCTTTCTTAGTGTCAAATGTGCCATGAGGGCCCAGAGACAGCACTGATGGCTGCAGATGTGCAGCAGATTTTTCCATTCACCGGCAACTAAAAAAGATAATATAACTGGTGGTGTAACAGTGGAAAGTGCTACCAAGTTCAGAAGTTAACTCATGGGTCAACCCTTTTTTTTCAACTTCAGAGTGTTAAAGAATTTTTCCCCAGTAGAATGAAATTCAATATAAAAAGTAAAATAGTTTGAACAGAGTCATTTTGCTTTGAGAGTGAGATGTTGTCTAAATCTTTTCTTAAATTCCTTTTCTGTGCCCTGTTTGACAGATCAGACACTCAAAATCAAAGAATTTGGGTTATTCCTCAACAAGGGATACTTTCAGTCAAGAAGGTTACCCCAGGTTTCCTTTAATGAAATATGCCATGGATGGTTGCAACTCCATGGCACATGGGAAGATCCTCATCATTGCCTGTTCCAGCAAGTCTTGGGAAGATGCTGGTGGTATGGACAGAAAATGACACTTGTGCTATGCAGAAAGGTGTTTGCTCCAAACTGTGGCTTCTGGTGGGTCCCATTCCTTTCCCTGAGAGATGTTTTGGTACCATGACTTCTCCTGCTATTGAGAACTTCTGGCCCCTGTAAAACAGCTTCCCCCCTGTCGTCCCCCCTCCCCCCCCCTTCCATTTTGCTTCAGGAGCTCTCCCACTTGAACACCCTACAGCAAGATCCCACATTCCCTACCACATCCATCCATGTCCCATTGCCAGTCTCCTCCTGGCACCTCTGTCCACAGCCAGAAGTAGTGCCCACAGCTGAAGGGATCATGGCCAGATCCAGCACTACTCACAGGGGAAACCATGGATATCCAGCCTGCAGCCATCCCATCACAGCCCTTGCCAGCTGGGTTTTGGACATGCTGATGCTCAGCAGAAGTGATAGATGACAACAACGGGCGCCTCGTGCCGCTGGCCGCATTGTGGCATCCCCAAAAGCGGTACCTGAACCCTGCATGGACTTTTTGTCTCCAGGAGGGCATAGAGATTGATGCTGTTGATGAGCTCTCTCCAGGACAGGGGACATTGGCTTTCACCATGGGAAGGCCACATCACCAAACCATGGTCGGTATTTTAGAAATCCCCCGTGTGCATTTGGCCCTGGAAGGACAGTGGGGCTGGCCACAGCTCACCCAGCCCGGGATCTCTCCATTCCCTGTTCTCTGCTGCCATCACGTGGATATTTGATTTTATTCAGGATATAACTGAAAAATCCCAGGGTTTAACCGTCTTGGCCACAGGCAGTAGATTCCCTGGCCTTTGGTCATGCAGGCAAAGCCATGGGAGCCTGGAGACACGGAAATATCCCTGGTATTTCCCTCTTCCCAGTAACAAGCTGATTTAGGGCACGGGAGAGATCTGAACATCTGGCAAAACCCAACAGACAGCCCTGTTAGGTCTTGGTCTTGTCTTTAAGTCAACAGTCTGGATCCAACCCCACTTGGTTGACTACCATTATTTACAGTTTCCCATAGCCATGCCACCAGCCTCTCCTTTGCAAACCCCACCCTTGCTGAGGAAAGGTTTTAAGCAGCAGCAAGATTTAGCAATAGGACCCAGTTTGGTGTTACCCCAGGGCCAAAACCTTTTCTGCACGTGTTTGTTCTGTAGTCGGTGATCTCTGGTATGGGATGGTCAAGACAACAGAGGGCAAGGTTTGTGTCAAGTGGAGCACCACAAACTTTTAGAGACCTTCTGGTGCTGAATGCACTGGAAGTGAAGTTGCTGTCAGGGATAGAAAAAGTAATGCACATCTTAATTTACTGACCAGTAAGCCAGCCCAGACAAGGACCACCCCCATCTAATACCACAAATGCCTTTTCTTCACAACATACCAGCTTCTGAGGGTTGCTTCAAACTGCAGCATTTCTAAGGGTTTTTGGAATTGTGTAGCACGTGCTGTGGAAATCACTATTTAATCTAAAGGTGTAAAGCACTATTTTCCATGCCACAGAAGCAACACCAAAAGCCCAGAGTATTGTCTCAGTGGTGAAATTTGGACAGATAACACATTCGTGCAGAAAAACTTTCATAGTTTGATGGAGGAGCCAACCAACCTGATACTGCTGAGACCCAGGATGCTGCCAAGATGCCTGGTGCTGATGCAGTGTGCTATGAAGTGTTGCCTATAACTCAGGACAATGTGTTATTTTCATATAGCAGTTAGTGATGGTGCCAACTCATTCACTACCCCCACAAAGGGCTACACAAAACAAGCCCGTTTAGTGCTGCTTCCCCAGCACCACAGGAGCATCCACCTCTAGTATTTTATTCCTGGATCTTCCACTGAATTGCAACCCCTTCCATTGCAGAAAGAGTCCCTGGTGAGAGCTTTCCCACTAATGGCATCTCCTTTTTCCAGGCTGCACTCTCACTCCTCAGCGGGTCAGAAGATAGTGGTTCACAAGTGGTGGACCAAACAGAAGAGAAATATCAATCTCACTTTGCAGCAGAGCAGTGGTGTGGATCTTCCTTCTAGATGGCCCTATAAGATCTAGCATAGCTGAGCATCCTCTCCTGAATGCAACCTGAACTAGTGAGTAGGTTCAGAAGGTGATTGGAGGGGAGAGCATGGACTGACAACAACATGGATGTGACTGTGCAAGCTGAAAAAACACAGGAGACATTTTCAGGGTAGGCAGAAAGAATGTAAAGCAGAAAATTGGGATATTGAGTAAGGTATCTTAATTCTCTCCCAGTAGATTTTGTTCATCTACATGACATCAAGCACTTTTCTTCCTGTTTCGGTGGAAAGAGTAGGAAGGAACACAAAGTGATTGTGCTGCAGGAGCCAGCACCACTTCTTGAAGAACCAGCATCTGCTGAGCCACAAGCAGTGCCTGGCAAAGGCAACAGGAGAAAGAGATAAGGAGGTTCCTGCTTCCCGAGTATACAAAGTGCTTGTGGCCTGGAAGTCCTTTGTCAGCTCCCGTTTTTCCTCTGTCCCTAAAGTAAATAGGATGCTCAAGCATTGACAAAAGACTATCAGCAGAAAGCAAGGTTAAAAAAACAATAATTCAGCCACTTAACTGCCATCGTTGTTCCCTCCTTTCTCTGCATTCTTGATAAACAAATTCATAACAAGATTTTACTGCTCCGTTCCCCGGAGCAGTCTATTAGTCTGTCGTTCAACATGCACTACCAGTTGAAGCCGAGCTCCCACAATACAATATCCCTTAAGATGATCTCCTTTGCATTTGCTATGATGTAATTATGCTAATTATCCAGCCAGCTTTGATATCCTCATATTTTCCAGGAGGTTTATGATCAAACCTGTTCCTTTAATTTACTTTCCCTGCCATCAGAGCCGGGGTGTTTTGACGCGCTCTGCCACACGTACTTGTCTCTGTGGGCTGTTATGGCTTGTCGAGGCCACGGGGAGCTTAGACATAATTTTGCCCCAGATGACAAGAAGTTTAACAATCACTTCTCCTAACTAGCATTTAGCCAATGTTTGATGGCTTCTCCCGTCTACAGCAATACACCGATAATGCCCGTGCATTTCAAGGTTTCATCTTTTGCTTCTGGCAGCATAGTAAATTTCCCAGGAAACCTTCACATATTTCCCCCTTTTTCACTTGCAATGAAAGCCCTGCCCTTCCACTTGAAAAAAAAAACAACCAAAAACTAAAAACAACCCAACCCAAAACCCACCCTAGAAATTTTGGAGGTCAGGTCCTAGCTTTATATTACAGCTAATATAAAACAAGTGCAAAATTGTGCAACCAGGGCAGCAAGTAAGGAGATGACCTTTCAATGTCTGGAACGAATTGTTTTAAGTAATGGATATGAAAAATGTTACTTGACATACAAATCTCGTTACCTTCTCCAGCAGCCTGAAAAAACAGCGTGGTTCAAACCCTACCAGAATGGATGATAGAAAGTCCTGCTCTTTCAATGAGTATTAGCTTACTTAAGAATATTTTCTTTCATGTTTATGAAGTTCCCGTGCAAATGCTCAGTGGAATATGGGTTTCATTAGCTTCTTTTTTTTTTTTTTCATTTCAAGTTTTGCTGCGCGCTTTCTTCTTTAAAAATAAAATAAAGTCTGAATTTTCATGGCTTGAGGCTACCACAAATTTTTCTCCCCATTAAATGTGATTTAAATACCAAGAATGGTTGGTCATAATCGCAATAAAATAACCAAACATGACCCAGATTCCTTTTATGGAGGGCTTTCTGGTGTGCTTCGTTTCCATAAATTCCCGGTGTGTGCGGTGGCCTTCGGTGCTTTGAAATTTGAAAGTGTTTTCACAAACTGTTTCCTGGGTTTTTCCCCACTCCCTTACTGCTAGGCTGAATTACCTCACATCGTGAAGTGAAAAATAACGATGCGCTTAGCAGCATTTCATAGATTCATTCATGGGCTGTGCTGAGGGCTTGTGTCACAAGCACTGTGCGTCCCTGCCACAGCACCAGCGAGGCTCTGGAGATAGGGAAATGGTGTGGTGACTTCTGAAGAGCCTGGTCCAGCACGAGAGCTACTGCCAACTCAGTGCATGGATGGATGAAGGTCTCTTTTGTTCTCCTTTCTCACGTGGAAATACAACTGTGGAAGACTCCATGCAAGCAGGTGGGAAGAGGTTAACCAGCATGCACGTTCCCTACGTGCAGTTGTTTCACCCACACTGGATCTTATCTTCAAGTGACGAAGCTGCTTAATCCAGTGTTGCATCTGATCTCCAGGCTTCAGAGATGGGATGCTGCTTGGAAAAGATATGGAAGATAACCTATGATGCATGCAAGAGAAGAAAGCACCTCAGCTCCTTTGACTTGGATGAGACGACCTGGCAGCTGAGCCGGGTGGTGGACACACCCCAGCAATACGGCAGCAAGCCTTAACGCACCCTCCTCCCCTTTGCTTGGAACTGCCAAATTCTTACCTGGTAGCAAGTTGCCAATGACCCACCAGAAAGACTTTCAAATTGGAGAACATCCCTGGTATGAAGGGTGTGAAAGAGAGAGTCTGAAAGGTGTGAGGTTTGGGGAAGGAAAACAAAATTAATCCTTGGCTGAATTAGACCCAGTCTTAGGGAAAAATCTGGGTAGGCTATGAAGGAATGCTCTTCCCTTGAGAGCTAAGCTCCAGCAGCCATGAGGAGTTAGGTTTCTTCTGTCCTTTCACCACAGAAGATGGAGATGAAGGAAACAGATGCCCAAGCCACAACCAGTCACAGGGGTGAGATGTGTCTTAAAAGAACCAAAGGGAAAACTCAGGCTGATGGCTCCACTGAATATGCTCAAGTAGTCAGAAGCTGCAAGAGGGATAGAGGAAAGCTGCTCCTAAGCGACCTCCATTCCCTATCTATGACCTCTGGTACTACAGGGAAAGAGGAGTGAGCAAGCAAGGAGACCTGAAGGTCATCCCAGCTGTGAGAAGGAGCATTTTAGAGTTTGGATGAATCAAGTGGGCAAAATTGTCTCAGGAGGTCAACAGATATCCCAATGGATTTCAGGGACTCCAACAGTCTTTACTGGACTGTGGTATGACGACTGCCTCCGACCTGCTTCAGTGACTAGAATCATCAGAGCATCATCCTGTCTTCCACAGAGCTTCCACAGAGCTTCACAGAGAAACAGTGAAGCTCAGGAGATCAACTCCAGGAGAGTTCAATCATGTTATCTGAAAAACCTGAGAAAGACCCTGGGCATGAACTCACTCTGAAGCAGAAGTACCAATGTTTCCTGGTCACATGAGAAATAAGCAGGCTGGGTTTATTTACACTGGGCTAACCCCATATCACATGCCCTTGAACTAATTTCAGAATAGATCTCCTACCTGAGGGGGAAAAAGCAAAACTCCACTCAATTCATCTCCTAGAGCGTTCGAGGACAAGCAAGAGGAGAGCTGCTGAGACAAGCAAATCCTGTTGTCTTTACACCAAAGCCACAGGGAAATCGGGACTGCCTGACAGAGGAAAAGGGAATCTTTTTGATATAGCAAACAGTGGTTGACAGACCAGAAAGCTTTGCATGAATGCCTTTCAAACCAGCCCAGAGCTTTAGGGCATGAATGTGGAATTTCTGTGTCTAGCAGGCCTGTACCAAGCCTACTAAGTTGCCTATAGGAGCTACTCCAACCCATATTTGCAAACACTAACCTGGCTTTTGTTCCCAAAGATGGAACAGGTCTTGCCACAGCATGAAAAGTGACCAGGTGGTTGGAGGAAAGTCTGGCAGGAGAGTAAAGAGAGCGTGGCTCCATCTGGCAACACCTGAAGTGAACCTTGTATATGAAACCTCACGTGAAGAGCAAAGACCATGTGCACAAGAGTGATAGACACCATTTGACCATAGTGGTTGGCTGAAAATCAACTGCAGAAGCAAGTTTAGCATAGCAGAAACCTTGCCCATAGGAAGTCAAGGCTGTTTTGCTAGGGAGTCACAAGATGCACCAACAACCTCCATGTTCACAATACATGACTCAAATCAAGCTTGGCACCTATTTGAGAGGGCAAAGTCTTACCTGTAGCAACTTTAGGTCTTCAAATAATGGTTGTGTGGCCTGTTTTTCCAGATTCCAGACTTTGTGAAACCTAGAGTTTTGCACAAACCACCTCAAGAGGGGAAAATGACACCTCCTGATGATGCAGGTCAAGAGATTGCTTCCCCAAATTGTAAGATAGCAAGACCAGATTGTTAAATGACAGCATAGTTCAGGCAGTTTTTGGAAGACAAGACAATCCTGATGTTAGGAGGTCAGTAGAGGAGTGAAAATCATAAAGGGGTTTAGAAGTGGACTGAATTCATACAACAGCTTTCAGAAAGGGAAACACATCCAAACAGAAGTTATTGTGCCATATGCAACAGCAGCTGGAGGAGCTTTTGAACTCAATGTGTAGAGAGAGTCAAATAATTTTCATGTTATCTGGGAAAGGAAAATTCAAAGTGAGAAATTTTCAGTGGAAGACTTGTCAGAAAAAAATTAGTTTTGGAATAGCTGGAGCCCCATGGTGTGACATAAGCTCAGGGAGGTTGCTTGGCTGGAAAGATGACCAAGGGACCTACTTGTCTGCTTTGCTTTTATTCAACATTCCCATGTAATCAACACTTTTTCCATGTAACGTTTCAGCTCTGTCAAAAGTGCCTCACTCTTTTAAAAAAAAAAAATCCAATGCTGACAAAATACGGTGACCTCTTCTGCAGACAAGACTAAACCTTTCACCTAACACTGTGCACCAAAGGCTTTCTTGGTATTTTAGCAAGCACTGTATATTAAAGCACTGTAATCAACAAAGGTATCCCTTTTTTCTTTTTTCTTTGTTTTTTTAAAGAGTGGTAATTTTCAAAGGATTGGGTTGTTCTCAAGGCAACACTAAAGCCAAGGTGCAAATTTGGCTTTGTTCTTTCAAACTTCTTCACTCTTACAAGCACCAGATTATATTTAAAACCCTGCTTGCTGTGGAACAGCATGTGTCACTGGACACTCTCACCCACCTTCTCTGTGAGGTGAGAAGTGCACAGATTGTTTATCAGGCTGCTTTGGAAACGTGTCTTGGGTTGATGCCTAAGGTCAAATGAGCTTGTCTTTCATAAAGAATCAAGGTCAGTGAGGGTCCTCAGACCTCTCACAAAGTAGATTTACCCTTACAATGAGCAAGGTCAGCTTGTAGTACTGTCACATCTGCAAATTCCAAGACTACTAAGAACAAAAATAGTCGGTCAACTGATGTACAAGTAGTTTCACAAATATCAGCACCTGTTTCTCATTACTTTGCCCCTTTGAAGAAGATACTTCCCTATTTCAGCTGGTCAGAAGGCCAGCCCCATCTTGAGTTACAGTCTGGTCCCAGCACCTCCACCACTGCCTCATTAACTAAGGACAAGAGAGCCACCCTGATGGCTCTTGCTGTGCTGAAAACAGGCCAATTCCACAAGCCACAGGAAGGGGGACACAAAGGAAAACACATCTGTGCAGTGGTATACAAGTCATTTCAGTTTCCGTGACTCAGAGCTTCGGGCTGTACACAGTGGTACCCTGTAAAAAACCTACTGTGGCTGAGTGAAACCAGCCTGAGGCTGGAAGGCAGGAAGACGTGGGGTTTAACGCTGCCTTTGCTGCTGCATCATTGGCCAACAGCAACCAAGAAATTCCCCATGAGTTTAAACTTATTTCAAAGTATGTAGGGTTGACACACACAAGAAGTACCTGAGGAGTGCCCAAACCAAAAGGCATAAAGGACCACCCACTGATGGTACTTATCTGCTTTCCATCTGTACTTAGATACCGCTCACCATCCTCTATCTCTGCCTCCCTTGGCACTCCTCCACACAAACTTTTAAGAGATCACTTTCCCCCTACTCCTCCATAGTTGTGGAGGTTGGACACCCGCGTTGAGAGAACCTGATGCCTCTGCTGCGTAAAGCAACCCAGGCAAACACTTTTCAAGGGAGTGAGGCTGAGATCTCCTACTTCTTTTTTTTTTTTTTTTTAAAAGAAACAACATCAAACTTCTGAAATAATGTTCATGTAGCTCCATCATACTTGATATCAGTATTTCATCCCTTTTTAATCTTCACACTTTATTAGTTCTTCAGACAAGACGGTCTAAGAGACTGGGCTTATGGTAGAGTTGCATTGCCTTGACCACAAGGATAACAAGAACACAAAAGTGGAAGTCTAGGTTTCACTGCCGCCAGCTAGAGCACAAGGCATTTAAAAACATGGAAAGAGATGAATTATCTCCCCTAAACCATGAGCAGCATGTCTTAGGAACTGTTCATTTTGGAATTAGCTCCATCACAGCTGGGGAAAGCGCTTCTTGCAGAGCTCCATGGCTGCATACATGCCAATATTGGCATCTGATAGATGAATTTGTGTTTGAACTGGAACTACCACTTAAACATCCCATGACATGGGAGGAATTCAACCAACTCCTCCCTGTTCCCCTGCTGTTTTTATCCAGCTATACGTTCTCTTCACTAGACATCTTTCGATGACTGGGCCTACTATGAAAGAGATAGATACAAACACATTTCCACACCTAGCTAACTTATTAAGCTGGCTCCTGACAGGGCCATAGCAAATTTAGCCTACCAGCAGCCTCTGCAAGCAGTCTGGAGCTCCTGAAGCCAGCATCTGAACCACAGTCAAAGAAAGTCCGTTAATCCATTTCTACCTGCCTCTTTTTTGTTAGCCACCCAGGTGGACATAACAGCCCCAAAGTTAGCAATTAGTGTGGCCAGTGCTAAGTACTGCAGCGCTAATTAACAGCACCTTAGTAGTTCTAAACCTACCCACCTATTCTGACAGCACAAGCAATAGGTGACTGGGGGAAGGCAGGGGGAGAATTATCTTTGCTTACCCTCGGTCAGAGATTCAACTTGTCAAAATCATGTTCCTCCTCCCAGTGCCACCCTAAATCATTCTTTCTGCCTTTAAGCATCTCAGATCTCAAGAGCACATCCTGGGGAAGTACAAACAATTCCCACAACTCTATGGTTACCTTTTCTTTCCCTAACAAAGACAATGCTCCAGGGTCTTGACTCCAAACAATGTCTACCCAAACAGCCGCAGCAGGTAGAGCTCAGGGAGAAGATGGTACACATTATGGTCATTACCATACAATTATGGCATTGCTACAGCAGCCACAAAGGCCTCCTGTTAGTCCTGCTTGATTTCAACTAGATGATCAGAAATAAAGGTCCAGGAGTGTACAGGCGAACGTACACTTGAGAAATGGGACTGCTGAACTTTAGCTTGTGTCCTCGGGATGGTACCAAGACCAGAACTGCCTCCTCCTGCACCCCAGATGCACAGAGTTCATTTCTCAATGTCACACAGAATTAATGATTCAACTGATGGCTGACCTGTTTTCAAGTGTTGTCGCTGGAGACAGGGTGCCTTTGCCCGTACCGTTTGTCAGCCAAACGAAACTACATGAAACAACAGCCCCTGTTGACACAACAAACTAAAAATATAAAGCACATTTGTGATCAAGT
Source organism: Zapornia atra (assembly GCA_013400835.1). Classification (NCBI taxonomy): domain Eukaryota; kingdom Metazoa; phylum Chordata; class Aves; order Gruiformes; family Rallidae; genus Zapornia; species Zapornia atra. The sequence goes on along the minus strand of VZTU01014443.1, from coordinate 42,201 downwards.
GTCCTACACTTGAGATTAAGCATCTTCGAGCTTAACTTCAACCAGGCTTCAGTCCATCAGCCAGGCAAGTTTCAATGTTCTCAGTCCAAACACAGTTAAAATATTTATAATACTAAT
>VZTU01014443.1:5409-29814 GCA_013400835.1 Zapornia atra | reverse complement strand
GGACACCAAAGCCACGGTGGTGGGGAAGCCAGAGAAAACCTTCTTCTTGGAGGCGCTGCGGGGAACGGACTGTGCCCCAGAAGAGGCCGTCATGATCGGTGATGTACGTGCGGACTGCGTGCCGCCTCACCTGCCTGTTAACACAGGGCTCATCTCCACTGCCTGTCGTGCCTCCCAAATCCACAAATGGGTCCTTCTGAAAGTGCTCTGTGATTGAACGAGGGGGGGAAACCGAAGCATCAAAACTTGCAGGATTTAGTGTGTATTCCACGGGGTTCTCTTACTTCAGGGGTTCTGGGGAAGCCCTGCCCATCCCCTGCAGTCTGTTGACAGAAGTGCTTTGCTGTCTGTCTCTGAGGTCCTCTCTAACAGTCTCACTGTTTGGTGAGGCAAAGAGCACGTGGTGAAAGCGTTTCCCTGACAGTTTGTCTCACGGGTCACTACAGGATTTGACTCGCTGCAGTCGCTTATAAGCGGCTGGTTAGCGATGTGCAGTCAGCTTGTAACTGAATTTGAGTCGAGTGAAGAAAACTTAACATTGTGCCCATGACCACTAACCAGCTGATCCGATCTCCTGTTCTGTCCCAGGACTGCAGGGATGACGTGGGTGGTGCCCAGGACGTGGGCATGCGTGGGATTTTGGTCAGGACGGGTAAGTACTCAGTGGGTTGGTCGTTTCGCCAGGCAGCGGTGCCTTCAGTGACCCTGCCCTCTGAGCCCAGGGTCTGGCCCTGCTGCTCTGCAGAGACCCAACATTCCTGTGGGTTGTTCTCTCACCATTCTCTGGCTGCTGGGAGACCCCAGGTCCATCATCCCATTCATTTTGGGGGAATTCAGCACATAAACTTCCCCAGCTCAGCACAGCAGCCTAGTAAGCAGTAGCTTGCAGTTAAGTCAGGATAGGCTGTTACATGTGATGTTTCAGTGGCAGGACTGGAGCACAGACCCCACACTGACAGCAGGATGATAGGAAGTAATGGATGGGGGTGGCTGATCTTGTAGGTTTGAATTTTTACTTGAATGAGTCTTAAAATCCTGAGCACTAATCAAAGAACAGAAAGAACTGGTACCATGTCATCTTAAGACTGCCAAAACCAGTTGTCTCAGTGTCACCTCTGATCATTCAGGAACTCCTTAATAATCACACTGGAAATTATAGAAGAAATTCTGCATCAGGCAAAAGCAGAACCTGAAGGGACTGACGAGTATTATCAATGGCACCATGGGCTGGGTGAGGTCTTCCTGAGGTGGCAGCTGCTATGCCACACAGCCTGTTATGTTGAGAATGAAAGCAAACAATCCTACTCACTAAAAACAGAAAGGAAGGTAGGTGATAGCATTATTATTTCAAGAACCCACAGCATGAAATCTGAATAGTCAGTGAAAGAATAGCAAGTGAAACCATTGCATCAGGAGCTCTAATTTTGAGCTGGAGCTGCCTCTGGAGGAATCCTGGGTAAAGTTTGTTTAGGGAAGTGTTTGTTGCAGGAGAGCGTGAGATGGGCATTCTTCCTGCTGTGCCTGGTTACTGCTGATCTGAGGAGGCTGTAATTTCCAGGAGAAAAACCAGGATTCACTTACCAAGCTCATTTGGGTATCTTTTTGCTAATCTGTTACAGGTAAATACCGACCAGCAGATGAAGACAAAATCAACCCGGCTCCTTACTTAACCTGTGAGAGTTTCCCAGAGGCAGTGGAACATATCCTAGAGCGTCTGCTATGAGACAGGGAATAGTTAGTTTGAAGAAACATCAATTTCACGTAACTTCCTTTACTCTAGCTTCAGAAATTAAGGTCAGCATGCATGTGTTGCATCAGAAACCTAGCTGTGAGCTCCTGCCACTCGAGCTGTGAAAGGGCAGAGGATCGGTGTGAACCGGGTGCAGTCCATGGGTACCCAGCAGGTGAGACAGAAAGGCTCCAACCCACACAGCTGCTTTTCCAAAGGCAGTGGGCAGAGTTCTGTTTGTTTTCAGTTTTCAGGGCATAACTGATGAAAAGCTCTGTCTGAAAGGCGTCACATTCCTCTGCTGAATAAGCTAAATTGACCCCCACACACCTGGAAATAAGTAAGTCACCTCAAAGATTAACTGAGCCTGTGGTGATTCTCTGAGGATGTCTTTTCTCTAATTTAAAGGTAGATGTTAGGCACACTTAGAAGTGACTTTTAAAATACCAGCATTGTTTGATAACAACTACTCTTGATGCCTTTCCTCTCATTAGAACAGATCCTGGGTTTTGTTTTTCAAATTCTACATAAAATTAAAACTGTCAGCATTTTACAGATGTTTTAATTAGATGCTGTTATTAAAAAGAATGGTACAGAAACAAAAATCTGGTGCTAGATGCCTTAGAGATGGTGAATTTTTGAAATTAGACCTCAGCGGGGTCCTATTAATGCTACAGTTGCAGGATTTCACTATGGTTGGGTTGGGTTTTTTTTTTGGGCTCCTTTTTAATGTTACAGGGAAAAATCCTTCACAAGCCATGGGGACAGATTCCAGTTTTTACACAGTTGGTTGGCAGAGCTGTAAAATGAAATTTAATTCTGTGGTACACGGGTGATTTTCCCATGCACTAAATCCCCCAATAGGAACCAACTTCGTAATGATGGTAAATAGCTTTTCTGGTCCATTTGCAAGCCATAATAATCAAAGTCCTTTACAGTTGTTTTACAGTGCTCTTGAGTGTTAAATTATTAGATTGTAATTATACATTGCTGGAGGATTAACCTTATTGAAAATATAGTTTTGTGTTAATGAGCCGTCCTCGCTCTTGTTAAGAAAAATCAGTGTGATGAATGAGTGAGAAACTCTCCTTCTGTGAGGAACTGTCTCTGTTGGTGGGTGGCTCCCCACATCCAGGTTTCGTCTCTGATTAATCATCCATGGGGTGGACGTTGCAGTAGAAGTAAGAGAAACAATAACCTGGCCTGAAGAGCAGCAGCTGTCTTCAGACACTACTTGTGTGCTCTTATAAATCACACCCCAGGGTTTTGAATTAATTCACACATCTGGCATTCGTGCCAGCCATTCTGAACCTGCCTGGGGTACATCAGGGAGGCTTTTGGCCACAGTCAGGTTCAGGAGGTGAGGGATCTGTAAGTAAAAACCTGTGAAGAACACATTTCTGACTGTGTGAGTGATGCTGGAACAAAAGACACTTTCTTTTTCCTGGAGTGTTCTGTGAGGCTGTGGTACTTCCAAAAGAGGCTGCACACAAGCCCACGCAAGGAGAAACACTGGACAACTGCAAGGAGAATAATGGTCTTACCAGGGAAGAGGGAGGGGAATAGAGGGACAGTAATCAAAAAAAGAGTTAGTAGAATTTCTGGTTAGAAGCCCAAAGGACATTGTCGCAGTCCTGGCTGGTGACATGACCTGTTTGTAAGCAGAAAGGTCTGTGGCTTGGCCAGATTTACCCCTGTGCTGCAAAGACTCACATTTCATGGCTGGTTGCAAACCAGTGGGTTACTGCTAATCCAGTTTCTAGTTGGATTAGCCTAAATCTGCAGATTTTCTACAATGTCTCCAAATTCCTCTAATCCCTTGCCTTTTCCATCTTGGAAATAGCCCAATCCAACTGGGAAGCAATACCTTTGGTACATCAGGGCTTGGATCTCACCTGAGAAGGGTGACAAAACTGTGTTACAAGGCACTGCTAAGGGCTGGAGTTTCACTGGCAGCAGTCCCTTCCTTGGGTTTCACTAAAAGGGGTGCAGGTCTCTGTTGGTAAACCTCTGCTGATGCTTTACTGAGTCTGGGAAAGGGAGAATTATGCTCATCATCATCATCATCTGGCTGTTGTTAACAAGCTTCCTTGCTCCAGGTCTGCTCCAAAGCTGTAAACAAGTGTTGTGAATAAAGACTGAGAAGCATGCAACCTTTTAAGTCTTTATACGTAAGATTAAGTCTAGAGTCTGCATTACATAGCAACTGCCATCACGTTATTTCCATGAAGGATATTTTTGTGAATGGCCACTGAAAACAGCCAATAAAAAATTCTGAAAGTGAAGGTTATTCTTTTTTGTCACTGCAGCCTCTTCCCTGGAAATAACTCTTGCTTCCTTCTCTGCCACCTCTCAGTCCTCTGGAGGCAAGGCGATGCCAGTTTGCATAGCAGAAGCCTTGGAAGTTTGCAGTCTTCTGAGAGTTTTTCTTTTCAAACTGACTCAAACTCTCTCTGCCAGGCTGTGTACTTCTGGCTGAGGTTCTTTGCTGAGGGCTTGGTGTGGGCAATCACATCCAGGAAATCTGTGGTGGTGATCGTGTCTAATCGGATCACGGGTAACTTACTGTTACCTAAAGAGAGGGAAATCATTAAATACCATTGTAATTACCAAACAGACATTCATTTGTGTCCCTGCCTGATGCAACGCTTCATATACAAAACAAAAGAATCTAGAGAAATAAAAGAAAAACTACTGTTTGCCCACTGAGCACAGGGACTGACAGCTTTAAAGGCAGTCCCAGTTTTCAGGAAGCTTTGGTACCTGTTTTAGAGATGCGGTTTAAAACTTCTCTAGGCAGAGAACAGAGCTCCACCTGCTGGGGTTAACGTGATTTATCTACAGTTACGGCAGTTACGCCCTCCCAGGGGCGGTTCTCTGCTCGGAGCTGCAGTACCTGGCTGATGATTTTCAAGAGCATCGAAAATTTTCCTCACTGGTCTCATAGCTGCTTCCTTGCACACGAGTTTAATGTCTGAGCCGGAGTACCCCTCTGTTTCCTGTGATGGGATCAGAGTGACACAGCTTACAAACGGGACAGGGATGGCACTTACAAGCATATCTATATGAATTTATATAAAATACCTGTATGTGTCTATCTGTAGACACACACATGCATACATATTTTTGTGTGCATCCTGCCCCATTGCTTGTTCTCGTTCTGAATGCCCACAGCACTTTGTAGGATCAAGGAGAACACCATGAATTTTCTTCCTAAAGAACAATTTTCCATCTGGAAATAAACCCCACCTTTGTCTGTGCACGGCTTTCCTCTTAATAAAATAACTGTATTTCCTTACTGACATGCATGAAACAAAAACTGAGTGGTGTTGTCTCTCTGAAGGGCCAACTGGGTAAGCTGTAAGGTATTTTCAGGTAATTTAGGGTGTGACAAAGGGCTACATGAAGAGACCCCAAGATGTGGTGCATCTCTCAGTGCCTGCAACGCTCCTCTCTCCCTCAGCAGTGGAGCTGTGACAAACCTTCCCTACACAATTAAGTCTTTGTTACCCCGATGGATTGGAAGTGCTCCCAGCCTGGTGAGGAGAGTGATAAAACACGCTGCTGCTGGAAGTCTCTCTGTATTTAAGGCTGGAAAGTTGGCCCAACAGAGGAGATCAGAACACACCATTTTGGCACATGGGGCTGGGTGATTTCCACGGCCAGGTCTGTGCCTGTGAAATACTCAGCCTTGTGTCTGGCTGGTGTGTCTCTGGCAGGAGCCTTGTGCTGAGCTGAGCTCCTTCCCCCCAGCTCTCTCTGTCACAGCTGCAGCACACAGAGGTGCTGTCCCAAGCCTTTGGGCCTCTTGCCACACTGTGACCTGTGGCTGTGGGTGACGTATGTCACTCCTGCTTACCATTGCCCAGCCTGGCACACCTCAAGCTCAGGGTGGGTATTGTCGCTGCTGCAGAGTTGTCTCACCTGGCCCAGCAAACCGTAGTCCAGATCTGTCCTCAGCTCCACTCCTCCGCTGTTGCTCAGAGGGGGCAGCCAGTGCTGGATCATCACCTGACGTGCCTCTTCATTAGGGAGGCCGACCAAAATCCTCTTCTCCAGCCGGCGCAGCATGGCAGAGTCCAGCTCCCTGCACGGAAAGGAGAAGAGGAATTTTCTAGGCACATCTTGTGGTGCAGACAGCTTTGACAGCGAGCTCTTTGCTGCAGGGAACTGACATTTTCCAACCCCCACCTGTAACTGTGTCAACCTGACTTTGAAAAAAGCCAAATTACCCAGTGTATTCCTCTCCAGTACGTTACCGAGACGCTGACACGTGGCAACAAAGCTCACAATCACAATCAGAAGACAGTTGCTGTCTGCCCTGGCTCTGGTACTCAACTGCAATGTGTCTCATCAGTAACAACCTCTCCCTTTCTCCTTTGCTATTAAGGAGACATTACAAATTGTCTGGGGCACTGTCTGGACTAATTAATTGCTACTTTTAAGGGATGCTTAGTAGGTAAGAAACCCCAAAAACAGACTGAAGGTCTTGGGTGTGAGGGTCCATGTTTATGGGAGAAGAAGATGTTGATCTGAAACTGCTCCTGCAATGCAGATGACAAATAATACAGCCACAAAGGAAAATATCCTTAGGAAAGGACCATGTGAAAGATGGACAGGCTTGATAAATGTGTCAGTGAGCCAAAATAACCACGATGCTGTCAACATCAACACTCACACCCACACACACACCGAAGTCTAGGAAAGATAGGGACTACTCTCCATTTTTACTTGGCTTGTGATGCACAAAGGAAACCTGAATTAAAACTACATTTCTTTCTGTTCCTTTCTCAAAAAATTTCATCCTGGTCCTTTCTCAGTGCATTTTATCACCATCCAGAAACAGCCCTTCTTGCCTGTGCCACCGACTCTGTGAAGTGTCAGGAGCCCCGGTACTCCCAGCATGCCAGATCCCACAGGCACACGCACAATTCATTTTCATCTAGGTTTTTCTCCAAGTGCTTTTTGGTTGTTCACATCTAATGGTAACACAACTGACCGAATACAAATTCCTACTCCAGGTTCATCCCAACACTTGTGTAACGGCAACAGTCTGCAGGTACCTGTCACCCAGACAGTGTTCAAGAGGTAACAGCTGCTACAACGTTTTACTCACTTCTGTATCTCCCTTCTCCTGCTGCACTGTGGGGTCCCACCCACAGCAGACAGCCGNACAAGCCCCCCCAGCAAACCTGCTCTGGCATGGGTCTCTCTGTCTCTCTCTCTTTCCATGGGCTGCAAGTGCTGCCAGGAGCTTGCTTCATGCAGGTCACAGCACCTCCTGCGTGTGTCCCCCTGCTCCAGCCTGAGGCCTCTCCACAGGCTGCAGGTGGGGGCTGGGCCTTTTCCATGGGCTGTGGGGGGACACCCGCTCCACCATGGGGTTCTCCAGGGGCTCAGGGGCATCTTTCTCTGCGGCCCCTGGGGCGCCTCCTGCCCCCTTCCCTGCCCTTGGTGCCTGCACAGTCTCTCCCCCTTCTCACTCCCTTCTCTGGGGCACAAAGCGGCCGCTTGCGGTTGTTTCTCCTCAGGGGGATTCCCAGAGGCGCTGTGACCGGCGCTGATGGGCTCGGCCTTGGGCAGCAGCGACTCCGGCCTTGAGCCAGCTGGTGTTTGCTCTGTGGGGCCTGGGGGAAGCTTCTAGCTGCTCCGTGCAGAAGCTGCCCCTGCAGCCCCCTCCTCTGCCAGAAGCCAGCCATTGAAAGCTACAACAGCCTTCCAGGAGGCAGAGCTGGCTCTCAGTTCAGCGGGAATAGATGCGTCCCTGTCCCCAGAAAGGACTGATGGGTTTGGGAGAGCTTGTTCCATGTGTGCTGAGCCAAGGGCAATGAAAGCAAAGATGAGAAGATCAGATCCATAGGGATCCACTGGACAGCAGGAATTCACTCAGATCCACCCCAGTCCTGCTCATCAAGGACTCAGAAGTAAACACCAGAGTTTGCTAATCAGTGGCTGTTGTTGTACTGATATTACTGTTGAAGTTTTTAGGCTGTTTAAGATGCTGTTGAACATTTGGTCTGTCACACAGGTCCCACACAGAATGGAAAAAGAACCATTTTAGTCCCCAGTCTCATTCCAAGGGTATTTCCAGCTCTCCTTCTCCTCAAAATTGTTTTCCTTGGCTGCAAATAATGACTCTCTGGCTGACCAACCCTGTGGTGTTATTTTACCATCCTCTGCATAAACAAGGCAAAAACTCTCAGGGTTTCAGAGGTGCCCACACAGGTACTCTTAAACCACCCTTTCAGGGAAAGGATACCCACAGCCAGAGTCTCTGCAAATAGCCTACAAATCGCCTAAATGTTGACTTCCCACCACTCCTCCTGCCCCAGAGCCCTCCTGGAGCACCCCAGCAGATCACAGCTGTGTGAGCTCCCAGGCCATGTTGTGTAAGTCAGTCCTGATAGACAGAAGTTGTTCTGCTTATCAGAAAGGTTACTGTCACCCTGCTTGGTGGCTAAAAAGGAAAACAGGATTTTTGTTACCTTAAGGGTTTAGGTGGTTTGCTGATTTGTTTTGTTAGTGATCAAATGCAAGGTTAAGTGGCATTAACTGGAAGGGAATAATAAGCACCAAGCCAACCAAAATATTCTCTGAACTAACAGCCAATGAAAGTGTTAAGAAATGCTCATGAGAAGATGCACAAAGCTGTACAGGACCTATGAAGGAGGGGAGCTTTTCAGAGCTCCTCCAGGTTCACATCACAAGGCATCACACCATGCTATCACTCCAAATTTCATGGAGATAAACAAGAGAAACACCCATTTTCATTTCCAGAAGAGTAACAGATGCTGTGTAGGCAGAGATGAAGAGACCTCAACAATTCCACAGGTGATCCCAGAGACAGCAACAAGGGCTGACTGGTCTGTAGCTAACCCTTGCCTGGTGCAATCATCACTGCGGTGCTCTAGAGGAAAAGGCACCAAGAGTGAGTGAACTTCTCTCCCTTCCCACCTCCCAGACCACCTGGGGAGAGACCCCACAAGATGAGGGCTTGTTCTCACTCCATGTTGCCTTCTGCTCCTCTTCAGGCTTCCCTACACTGTCCTCCTCTGCTCTCTTTCCTTGCTCTCCTCCACCTATGTGCTGTGCACTGCTGAGAGCAAAGGAAAAGACTCCTACAGGATCATCCCAGATCTGATGGGGCTTCACATCCCACCTCTCCCTGAGTCCATCTTGGCCATGAGCTCTCAGCTCTGACAGGACTCAGCTTGGTCAGAGGGAAGAATCCATCAGCCTCCACCAAAGCTTCACCCACCCTGAGGAAGGGGAGGGAGAAGAAAGCAGCACTGCAATGGAAGTCAAATGCACTAACACATTAGGAAACATCCACTGTGTGCTTAAGGATCACTGATATTTCTTCAGTAATGAGGCCTTTATTTTATTTAATTATATTGGATCACTTCAACAAGTATTCTGTCAATAGGAAGTGCCTTGCTGATGGGCAGCAGGAAGCGAGGCAGGGCAGCAAGCACTGGCTGAAGAGGAAGATCAATAGCTGCAGTGCAGCTTAGGACAGCGTAAAGAGCTTTGTTTAGGCTTCTTGTCATTCATCTAAAAGCAGCTTGGTACAAAGGGGTTTGTTTTTGGTTTTTTTTTAGGATCAATAAATATCCAAGTTAAACAAATCTCTTGAAATCCAGCTTAATACCACATGTTTACAAGAACATGGGGCTGTGCTGTGAAGCCACAACCTCGGACTGCAGTTGTAGGTATTTTGAAAGCTTATTATGAAACATTCCTATGGAGCTGAAGTCTGGAGCCTTGCAGTAGGGCTGGACACTGCCTAATATACATGGGAATACTCTGTAAACATACAGTTGAGATCACAGAATCTCAGATTGGAAGGGACCTCAAGAGGTCCAACCCGAGATCTTAAAGGGGGTTCAACTGCCACTGATGTCTCTGGAAGCAGGCACTCCCAAATTGTGTAGGGTGCTCATGGCTCCATGGTGTAAGATGCTCATGGCTTTCACTGGCTTTCCATCTCCCTAAAACACCTTTCCAAGCACACACTCAGCCGTGTCTTCAAGCATATTCTCAGCAGTAACACATTTCTGCCAGACACCCTGGTCGTTACACCCAGAGGTTGGATTTGCTGAAGAGAGAATCATAGAATCATAGAATGGGCTGGGTTGGAAGGGACCCCAAGGATCATAGAGCTCCACCCCCCCTGCCACGGGCAGGGCCAACAACCTCCAGGCCTGGATCTACACAAGGTTGCCCAGGGCCCCATCCAATCTGGCCTTGAACACTTCCAGGGACGGGGCATCCACTACTTCTCTGAGCAGCCTATTCCAGCACCTCACCACTCTTTCTGTAAAGAACTTCCCCCTAATATCTAATCTAAACCTTCCTTCCTTTAGCTTTAGTCCATTCCCCCTTGTCCTGCCATTATCTGCTCTTTTAAAAAGTTGAATCCCCTCCTGCTTATAAGCTGCCTTCAGGGACTGGCAGGCTGCAATGAGGTCCCCCCGCAGCCTTCTCTTCTCCAGGCTGAACCAGCCCAGCTCCCTCAGCCTCTCTTTGTAGGGCAGGTGCTCCAGCCCTCCGATCATCTTCGTGGCTCCTCTGAACCCTCTCCAACAGTTCCACATCTTTCTTGTATTGGAGGCCCCAGCTCTGGACACAGGACTCCAGCTGGGGCCTCATGAGGGCAGAGCAGAGAGGGACAATCCCCTCCCTGTCCGTGCTGCCACCCCTCTGCTGATGGAGCCCAGGATCCCATTGGCCTTGTGAGCTCCAAGAGCCACTGCTGGCTCATGTTAAGTTTCTCATCCACCACAATCCCCAAGTCCTTCTCAGCAGGGCTGCTCTCAAGAAGCTTTCCTCCCAGTCTGTGTCTGTGTCTGGGATTCCTCCAGCCCAAGTGCAACCCCTGACACTTGGCAGTGTTGAACCTCATTAGGTTCTCCCGGGCCCATCTTTCCAGCCTGGCAAGGTCCCTCTGGATGGCTTCCTTTCCTTCTAGGGTGTCGACCACACCACTCAGCTTGGTGTCATCCCCAAACTTGCTGAGGGTGCCCTCAATCCCATCATCCATGTCATTGATAAAGATGTTAGAGCACTGGTCCCAAGAGAGGGCAAGATCCAACCTGCCCATCTTGAGGAAGTCCCCACAGGGGATTCTAAGCTTTGAGGTATAAAACTTCCAAAAGTGAGGGCCGGCTTCTCCCCGTGGCTCAGCTGACACCCTCATACCAACAAAGATTGCCAGCTTTGTGTGGGAGCAGCTCCCCCAAAACAGAAATCTTGTGATTCTGGATTTGTTTTTAAAAAGCTGCATCATTTTTGTTTTGAAGACGCAATTTAGCAGAAATCAGCTGAAAAGTTATCCAAGATCAAACATGTAGGGCTCTCAAAACTCTACTGTGTGACTTTCCAGAAAGAATTTATCTGTTGTGTAAAAGGCAGACAGATGGTGCCAAGACACATGCAGGAATTTCTCTGCAGCAGCAGCAGCACCTCATGCTTACACTAACACATCTCCAAGACCCCTATATCCAGCACCAGCTGAGCATCAGCTTCAGGTGGTGAGAAACTGTGCTGTTCGTGACCTTCAGACCAGTTGCTCTCTCTGAAGTCATCCTCAGTGGGTTTCAAATACCCAATTTTTCCTTTCAAACCAGTGCACAAGGGTAGACAGACAGGGATCTGATCCCTCCCAATACCCCCATGCTGCAGCATCACATGTGGAGCTTAGTGGCACGCAGGACAATTTAAGAGACCACGGGAAGGTGAAACACGCTGCTCAGCTTCTCTTTCTAAGTGAGTAAGGATGCTACAAGAACATAAGCACTTGCAACGTATTCCTAATGAACCATAAAGAGACGAATGGGTTATTAATGTATTAATTATCTTTCAAATTTAAATGCTCACAGAGTACCCATTTATTTTTCAGAATTTTCTTACGTGGCCAGAACGTAATTAAATTCTGCTCAGTTCCTGTCATGCAGATACTGTAACACAAAATGGGGTGGATTTTATACTGATTTAAATTCATGAGCTCGCCCAAGGCATAAATCCCCCAAACCAACACACAGACTCTGTTATTATTACGGCTATATAAAGCCAGTAATGGCTTTGTACTCAAACTGTTGGGCCAAGGTAGGAACCAGCCTGATGTCTAAGTGAACTTTAGGTTGCCCACACAGCCATTCTCCTGGTTAAAGAGCCTGGAAGCTCTGGGCAGGCCATGGTGGGAGGCAGATGAAAGCAGAGAGAAAGCCAGGCTTGTAGGTAGGAGGTGGACTGGAGGGAAACTCCAGCCTTTACATCAGGGAAGAACTGTGTAATTCTCAAGCAAGTTCTTAAGATGCTTATTTCAATTTACCTGATTTTAATGAGGGATACTGAAGGGTAACGTGCTGCCTGTTTTTATGCAGCAGCTGTGTCTCCATGCCTAGCTTAGGAGACCGTTCCCCTTAGGCTTTCTCACCTTCAGATGAAAGAAATACTTTGACTTGCTTTCACAGACCCTGGGTTAGGCCCCTGCTTTGATGGCTGAAGATCATTTAGTCAACCCTCCCCCTGCTCAAATCAGGTTTCTCAGAGTCACATCCAGTTGGGTTTTGAGCATCGAAAAGGATGGAGACTCCACAACCTCCCTGTGCAACCTGGCATCAGTGATCAGCTGTGCTTGAGCTTTCATGGAAGTCCTGTCAGCTCATTCCTCAGCAGGCCAAGGTCCCTCTGAATGGCAGCATGAGCCTCTGGTCTATCAACTACTCCTCCCAGCTTTGTATCATCTGCAGACCTGCTGAGGGGGCAGTCTGTGACATTGTCCAAGTTGTTGATGAGTAGGGTAAACAGCAGTGACCCCCATGAGTCTCCCAGCTGCTCCAAACTGCTGCATCTGTTCTTTTGCTGTTACCTCAATGGCTTTAAGCTGAAGTGAGGTAGATTTAGATTAGATATTAGGAGGAATATCTAACAGGGACAGGTGTGGGCTTTGAGGTCCCTTCCAACCCAAACCAGCCTGAGATTCTATGGCTGTCTCATAGAGAAGGGAATCTTGCCTTCTGCCTTAGATGCCATACTCAGGTAATGTGAAAGTTGCCCATGAAGTTCAAGAAAGATGGTGGGCTGGGGTAAAACACCACTCTGCTCATCATGCAGGAAATACTGCAGGGCAGACCCATCCATGGAGACCTGGGGACACACATCCTCCTGCATCTCCAAAGGACTCTGGCTTCTCAGCACCAACCTGTTTTGAAACAGGCCAGGTTTACAGGCCACGTGGGACTGACTGGAAATATTACCTTCAGTAACACCTCACTCCTGTTTGTTAGATTATCTTTGGCTGATCCCTTGGCCTTCCAGCCAGGGCTGCCAAGAAAGGGGATCAGCTGAGGAGAGCAATAAAGCATTACCACAAACTTTGTGAGAGAACATCAGCATCACAGAGTCAGAGTCAGGTAGTTTGTTGGGACCAAGAGGTGCATTTGTATGTTACAGAAAACAAAATATGCACAAGGAGCTGAGGGTGTTTGATAAGCTGTGAATACACAGGGTAACTCAGACTCAGACACTCCCTACAGCCAGCTACAGCCCAGAGCCCTTCAGTCACACAGAGAGGCTTTTCCAAGACATCTCCCTATGGAAACATCATGAGATTTAGCAAAAAAAAATATTCACTAATCATGAGAAAAAAATCCAGAAATGAAGCTTGTGCTGTTGTGGGTGCAGAGCCCTCTCTTGCTCCCAGCTGGTTTTGGATGCCCTGCTCAGTGGCTGTCACACTGCAGGAGCTGGGCGAGTGTCAGGTCAATGAGCTCTGTGCCTTTCAGCCAAATTTAAAGCACCCCCACTTGAAATGCTGCTGAGCTGCTGCTCACACAAGGTCATTCCTGCAAACACCTGTCATTGTGCTCCCCCAAATGTTTCCCAGACCATGGTTTGCTGTTCCCTGGAAACAGGACTGCTGCTGGCTTCTCAGACTCCTGGCTTGACCACCTCAAACATGAGTGGTGAATTGGGCCATGAGGTCTGTGTGCCTTTGGGGACCTGGGTATCAGGACAGACCTCAGCTCTGTGATGATTAGGAAACTGCAAAAACATGAGCCATTCAATCTGCCCTCAGCAGACACTTTGTATTTCTCTGCTTCATGCATCCCTCAGGGAGGCCAGGAAGCATGCATGGAAGGAAAAAACCAAACCTTCTTGTGCCTAGCATGTTTTTTGCAGGCATCTGCCTCTGTGACTGCCCCTCACCTCGTTGCTGGGGTTCCCATCTCTGCTTTCAACACGCAGATTTCTCAGCAGGAAAAGATGTTCTACTGAAGAGTTCATAGATTGGTAGCCCAGGGATGGGGGAATCCCTGGGCAGGCAGAAATCCACAGACTAATTCCAGACCTATGAAAACTAACTTTGAAAACAAGCCCATCATCCATGTGCTTTAATTCCCCATGGAGGCCGTCACTGGGAAATCAGACTGTTAAAATATCTGTGCTAAACCAACATCTGTTGTTTTCCCCATGTATTGTCTGCAACCATTTGATAATGTTTTGTATGAAAGAAGATATACTATACTGGTTCAGATGAACGATCAAGCCAGACCAACATGCTGGCTCTGGCAGTGGGAGGATACTGAAGGAGATATAAGCTGGCTGTTTTCTGCTCTGTTGGACTCCCCAGAACATCCTCAGTCCTTACACTACAAAGGTGACCCCCCTTCCTCATCCTCTCCTGTCTGTCTCATTCCCAATACCTGTCCTGAACATTTTGAGAACCAACATGTTGAAGTGCCCTAGTCCCAATCTTAAACTGTTTATTTTTCTGTTCTAAATTATGTTAAAGAAACTGAAGAATTTTGTCCCTCAACTTTTAAAAGTCACATTTGATACCAGTAAAATCCAACTTTCCTATTTATGGAGTATCCTTCCAAGCACTAGATGTTTTAAGCACCTTACAGTTCCAGGCTGAAACCCTTCTTAGCTTAAACATAGTAAATAACTTGCCTGTAAAGTCAAATACTCCATTTTAAATATTAGCAGCTGGTGGCACCAGCATATGTTGACTTTATTATGGATTATTCTCATGTGGCACAAATAGCAAGAACTGCAGAGTTTAAAAGTAAAAGCTTCAAATTAATCTTTAAACGCTTTAACCAAATATCAAGGCTTTTCCTGCAAAAGTCTAAATAAAATCTTTATCTGTGCTTAGAAGCTCATGCAAATGTATTCAAAACGTACTCTCTGGATCTCTTACCATGGCAGATTGGAAGCTGCTAAAACAAATACAAGATCATCAGATCGGGCCAAGCCATCCATCTGCACCAGTAATTCTGTTTTCATCCGACGACTTCCTTCATGTTCACCACTACCAAGATTCAGAGAAACATTATTTGCTCAGTGCATTAAAGTAATCATCTTTATTTATACAGTGTCATTCACAGCAACTGAGCCCTTGTCACAGTTTTGCCCCAATTCAAAGCATGATTAAGCTCCATTAGCTAACATCTAAGCATTAAAATCAAGCTTTCTGATGGTTACTTAAATGGGCTCTTTTCAGTGCTTTAAAGTCAGGAGAATTTACTATTACTGAATCCAAAGGAAATGCTGGTTTTTATTTTTTTTTTCTTCATATTAATCCCCACACAATGTTGACGTTTACTGGAAAGCAGCTAAGGCTTTGACTGGTTGATCTATAACAGGGAAGTTTTGTGTGAGAGTTGCCACTCCATAACTAGCACCCACTCCATAACTAACACCCCCTCCATCACTAACACCCCCTCCATTACTAACACCCACTCCCTAACTAACACACATTTGGGGCAACTACTGTCATTTGGGTGTGAGAGAACGTGAAGTGGCCACACAAGGATACAACGACTTCTGAGCTCAGTATTTTGCAAAACATTCTATCAAAAGCAAACAGAAAGATGTCCTGTACTGAAAGGGATTTAAAAACAGGGCAGAGACCACCCAGAAAAAAATGAGAACGCGAACTGAAAGCGCTCAGGATTCTGACCCTGAGACAGGTAACCAACTTAGCAGGAAAGCAGCTTGACATCTTGGCCCCAGACGTGGAGTTTTTGGAGACTCCTGGATGAAACGCAGAGAAAACGTCAGGGCCTTGGATGGCAAGGGCTAAAATTCATGTGGAATGGCTTGTTTCTGCAGAGGCACCTGCACATCCATGCTATGTCAAGGCTTAGTAAGGATATGGAAGAATGACTAGATAATCTTACACTAAAAAATCCTCATTAAAATGTGTAATCCAGTGATGTTAATGAGAGCTTTTAAACTATGTATGTATGAAGGCAAGAATTGGCCCCTGATTTATAGCTATTAACTGACAATTATTACATGTTGAATCTCTATGATGTGGTGTACTCTATTGATACATCTTTGTGCACATATAATTTGCAGTACATAAAACCCCCCTGTAACGGGCTCCTAACTGTTAGAGCGACCTTTCAATACCTCTCCTGCTTCTCCCCCATCCCTAACCTTTCCAGTCTGTTTTTAACTATAAACTGTCTACACAAGGGATGGCAATAATAATATTACCGTCCCTGCATCTGGAATTCCTGCCAATGCCACCAAAATTTGTCCCATTAATGAAAGTGATGTTCCACTGTGTCTCCATCTCCAGCCATGTTCCACTGTCACTCCATCTCTTACCCTGCAGCACCTAAGCCTGTCCAAAAATCAGCTGCTTCTTACCCCCTTCTAACAGGTCATCTGTTGTTCCCCTGCCACTGCCTTTATTCCTACTTCAAATCCCTTATTTTGAAGAACAGCACTGCTGCTTGAACGCTCTTGCACCTCCCTCCTCACAGTCTTGCTGGACCCATAACTCCTTGCTGATCTTCACACAACCTGACTTTCTCCCTTGCTTCTCTGCTGCTCTCACCTGCTGTGAACCAAACCACCACTGTATCTCACTCTTTCAATCCCCACAGTGTACGCAGCTCCCATGGAGCAGTACTTCTGGAGCCAACAGGCATTCTGACAACAAGACACTGCAAAGCTGAGAGCAGAACTAAAGAAAAAGTAGCTAAAAAGTCATTAAAATTACTATTCTCACTCAAAGTAATTATCAAGTCAATAACATCAGAAGGACAATACTTTCAGGGGCCCAGCCACACTCCTGGTGAAGTTTATAGCACAGCCTGTGGCTTTAGTTTAGCTGAGGCTGGTTTCTAACAGGGACACTGCATGGTTAAACGTTGGTCAGCACATGAACACACAGCTATTGAAAAGATGCAGTAAAAGAGGGAGAAATACTCTCCCTAAAGCCATAAGAAGGGATCTCATCAGTTACCCAGGAATAGTGCCTCTTTGACTCATAACTGACTCCAGCTCATCCAAGAAAATTGTGGAAGGAGCATGGTACCGGGCCAGCTCAAATAATACCTGTTCAGAGAGAAGAATAAATGTGAAAGAAATGATAAACTAACACACACACACACAAAAAAAAAGCATTCAGGACTACTGGCATGGAAGATAAGTAACAGTAGCCACATTCCAAGCTTCTAGGACAAAAAGGGCTGGGAAAAAGCTCTGGGTAGGCTGAGGGTCCCCGAATCCTCTCAAATTCTGAAAGGTTTGTAAAGGAGATATAAAGAACACAGGCTTGTAATCCTGTCTTTATATGTAAATCTTTCTGGCTAAATCCTATCAGAGTACCCTGTGACTAATGGGATACAAGAAAATGATCCATCAGAGGATTCTGGGAACTCCTAAGTTGTCACCAGAGATTAAACATCTGCCTTTTGTTGTTGGTCCATTTGTGGTTTTTTAAATAAGGATTTGAGAAAATAAAATTTAAGAGTCAGCTGAACCACAGAGGAAGAAAATGGGCTGATTCTCTTGATAAGAATCAAGCAGGTTTGTTTGGGGTTTTTTTTTGTATTTTCCTGGTGAAAATAAACATGCACTGGTTGAACAACCAAGGTTAAAAAATGGAATATTAAGGTGATACAAAAAATCTGGGTCTGTCCTTGGGAGAAAGAAGCTTCATCTCTGTTTCTGTAGACATTGAGAGGCAGCAAGAACATACTGTTGGGTCTTCTTCAGTGAACTGTTCCTTAAGTTTTTAAATAAATACCCTTCACATTACTTATTAATCCAGCCCCTTTTAATCCAAACACTTAAAAAATTAAAAATAGACTATTTTCTGCTCTTTGGATATGAAGCACAGAGTTTAAATTATTTGCCCAGAGTCATAAGCAGTTCATGACTGGTCTACACTTCTACTACAAACCTAAAATATAAGATCATACCAAGACAATTAAGAACTGAGGAAAACAGGGTGAGCAGACATGCCTCCAAATGACCACAAAACCCACATATACCTCAGAAAACGCCTGCACCAGCCTCACATAATTTCAGGATACAAATTCACACAGTACTTTCCTTAGAGCTGTCCCAACCCACAATCTAAACTAAGGGAGAAATGCCACAAATTCAGTGTCATTGCAGATGCTGCAGCATGCTCACAAAGCTCCTTCTAGATCATGGTGTCAAAAACCAGACCCTCCTGTCCCTACTCCTGCCAGAAGGGAAACTTCTAGGAAGCTACTGAGACAGATGTCAAGAGGATCAGTGACACAGGAGGTGAATGCCAGAAGAAAAATACACCATTTTAAAAGCCACACAGAGAATAAGTATGTTGCAGACACTGCCTAAATTTCAAGAGAGATTAACAATGCTTGCAATGCTGTTTGCTGGGTGCAATCTGTTAGGATTATTCATTTTCAAGAGCTCTCCATCTTGTAGTGTAGCATAAGAGATGAGAGTGAAGGAAGGCCCAAAGCTTGTGGATTTCTTACACTGAAATGGTGGGCATTGTAGGGATTAGGATGGGCATCTTAGGGCAAAAAGGCTACACCTGAACCTCTGAACTGTTCTGTACCACAGCTGAACCATGCACACTGCTGGTATTTGAAAAAATATATTTACCATCAAACATCCTTCCTTAAAACATTACATTTGTGTTTGGCTGAAAGATCTTAGTGACAAGAGAACTCTAGAAGGCTAAGAATAGTAGGGAATCTGGGAATCTAAATAACAGTTTGTAGGGAGCCTAGGAGCCATCCCTTTCAGATGTGAAGTGCTTTGAAGGGGTCATTAAGCACACACTACTTTAGTTAGGAACTCTGCTTGCCTGTCTCTTATTCAGTGAGTCAAAAATCTTTGCTGCCTTCAGGACATCTCCTTCCTCTTACATTACAGAACTAAAATTCCATGGCAAGAATCCATTGTGAGATTCCTGCAGAAGTGATGTGATTCCCATGTTAAGAGCTGGATACTCAAGTGATTTGTCCAAGATAGGAAAGATTATGAGTACCAGAGGAATGGTCACTGTGTTAAAGTCCAGTTCTTTTAAGTGAGAACCTGATGTTTGTTAAAGCATAATGAATAAAACAATTCTTACCCTGACAAGTTTTTCTGAATCACCCCTCCATTTGCTGACAATGGTGGATGCTGATATGTTAAAAAATGTTGTATTGCATTCTGTGGCAACAGCCTTAGCAAGTAAAGTTTTTCCAGTACCTGCAAACAACAGCATTGAAGAAATTCAGTTTCTAAGGAAATAGAATGCAAATGTTTGGATAATTCCCCTCATCCTACGATCAGTCAGATAAAACCACTAAAATAGAAAATTCATGGAAGCACAGAAGGGTTTGGGTTGGAAGGGACCTTTGAAGGCCATCTATTCTACACCCCTGTCATGGGCAATGACATCTGCAACCAGATCAGGCTGCTCAGAGCCCCATCTAACCTGACCTTGAACATTTTCCAGCAATGGGGCATCTACCACCTCTCTGGGCACCCTGTGCTGATGCTTCACCTCCCTCAATGTAAAAAAATGTCTTCCTTAAACTTAGTCTGAATCTCTGCTCTTTTTGTTTAAAACCATTACCCCCTGTCCTATCACTACAGGCCCTACTAAAAAGTGTGTCCCCATCTTCCTTTTAAGTCCCCTTTAAGTATTGAAAGTCTACAACAAGGTCTTCCTGGAGCCTCCTCTTGTCTTCTTCAGGTTGAACAAGCCCAACTCACCCAGCCCATCCTGACAGGAGAGGTGCTCCAGCCCTTGTATCACTTCTAGAATTGTCTGGAGAAACTCAGATAATACAGCACTGCAAATGCATTCCCCAAATTCTGAAGTACTACGTGGTTGAAAGGGTCAGATGCACTCTGTGGCAAGTACTTCTAAACATTCACAGGAATAAATGGAGTTTACTGCTGCAACAGCCTTTGCAACCTGGCTCAGACAGCACCTGTGCCCTCTGTCCCCTCCGAGCCACACTCGCGGTGGCAGTGCTTGTCTCAAAGTGGAGCAGAGGGAGCAGTGAAACTGTGATGAGATGGAAAACACTCAGCTAGCACATTTCCAAAACAAATCCCAAATGCAGGACATTTTCCTTAAGAAAGGGAGTCCATGCCAGGTTTATTCACACTCTGTACAATCAGGTCAAACCAGACTTGAGTTAAATGGCCCAAGCTGAGTAAAAGCAGAGATACAACATGAGTTCTCCCTCCTCTAATTAGTTTAAGTACTGGCTTTTTTTTGAAGATTCACATGTAAAAACAGCCAAGGGTTGTGAGAAAGGCAAATGGGCAGGTTTTAGAGTGAGAGACAGACATCATCATCCACCATCATCTTCTTTTGCTTCACATTACAGAGCATGTCCTTTATCAACATGTTTGATCTAATTATCATTAATGATTTATCTGTGGGACAAAACCAGAAGTAGTGACAAACAAGTGGATATGGCACAAAGCTTTTCCTACCTGGTGGTCCATACAGCAATAAGCCTTTCCAAGGAGACAGAATGCCTGTAAACAGCTGTGGGTACTGTGTAAAGGAAAAAGGGATTCAGGGATTAAAAATGTATCATCTGTAACAAAATGCAAATGATTCTTAGCCCCCTAAGCCCCCACTTCTCCCAGTGCATTCAGGAAACCTAAGAAATGTGTGAAGAGAGGCAACCCCCCCCCCAAACTATCTAATATGATGTGAGTACTGAGAAGAATATTGTATTTACCATCTGAAATTAAGTGAATTATTCAAATGCAATTGGTTTGATATTCTATAAGTCATTTCCCATTCAATTAATATAGACCAAATTCAGCACCTCACACATCATCAAAGGGAACAAAGAATAGATGCCAAAACATAGGAATTTCAAAGTGAAAGGCAGTTTTCCTATAAAATGTGTATGCCATTGTCAGATGAAACAGGAACAGGCCTAAAATGAACTGCCTACAAAAGGACAGAAATAGTGAGAACTCTAAAATATCACTGTAATTACAAGGAAGACAGTAATGAGCCCAACACTAGTTTTCTCAAAGCTGTTTTGTGCCTTACCCTGATGGGATAAACAACTGCTTCCTTGACTAGTCTTTTAGCTGCATCTAGTCCAATAATATCACCCCACTTCACGTTTGGATTATGGAGATAAATGTCCTGCAACACACAGAGCATCCTGTTAATAAAATATCTTCTGCACTCAGATAACAACCTCTGGCAAAGTAAAAGCATCGACTCAGTTATAAAGTAAGAGTGCTATTAGGCAGTATAAACTCTATTATTTAACCCTACATACTAGGGACCTCCCAAGAGGAAAGCATACACAGCAGTCATTTCTACAGAGCTGTTACTTAGAGCTGTTACTTTGTGCCTTGCTTTGCCCTCAGGCACCTGGCTTCCTGAAGAGCACAAACACAGCCAAATGTGTATGTTGAGCAGATCTGCCTCTCAGATCTGTTTTCTGTTAGTTGGTTTTAGTACCCAACTGACATAGGAAGAGCTATCATGGCAAGAAGGTTCACCAACCCTAATGTTTTGTCTCTGGTGATGGCAACCATTGAATGTTTAAAGAAGTAGTATATTACTGGGTTCACATTGACATTCACCAAAATCTTCAACCAAGGGACTTTGATAGCTAAAATTACATCTTAGTCTTCGAGTTCAAACATCCTTTGAGGTGCATTCTTCCCTGAATTTCTCTTACCTCTTTTGTGAACCTGCTCATTCTGTTGTAGTGAGCTCCACACCTTAATCATGAGTAGCATGAAAGTACCTGTGCTTGCTTTAAACTCAGTGCTCTGTAACTTTATGGCTGCACCTATCACTTAGGTCATTACTCATGTTCTAAGTAACAGTGAAAAAACACTATTTACTCCACACTATGCAAGATTTTATATGCTGCAAGAAAAGGTGCAAGAAACTCTGTAACAGGAGAAAAATCTCCCCCTAAGCACCTATCAAAAGATAGTTGGTAATTAGTCTATGCCCTGAAGCTCTCACTAGATTAATTTCATTTAATTCATCAAACTTTCCAAATCTTGTGTGAATCTTTCCATTTGCCTTAGTAATATTTGGTGGCTTTGTGTTCCAGAGGCTAATTATTCTGCAGAAAAGCATCACATCCTCAATACAAATACTCGGGATAAATTCTGCTCTCCAATAAAAACAGGCAGCCCCCAGAGACTGAAGAAAAATTACATGCTTATATCCATGGGGAAAATTTGATTTAATACAATTAGAAAAATTATCTAGATAGAGTAGATTACACTTTCCCTTTCTATTAACAGTAAATTAAGATGAATCAGATTTATGATACTAAGTAGAGACTTCCATAACTGTTTCCAAATTAAATTATACTGTGATGTGAAACAGATACTACATGCTATTTATTTTTATTGATTTACACAGTGTTGATTACCATAGCAACTAGGAACATACCAGCACAATTTAAAAAGCACACTGTAACAGAGGCTAAAGCAATCCCATTGCTTTCTGCTGAAGTAGCAGGAAGAAAAACGCTATTTTAAAGGTTTACCATAAATTAACAACCAAGAGGAAATTTAAATGAAGAATTCCCAGTTTGTCCTGGGATACAGTGTGTTACTGATGCTGCCCTTGCAGCTCCTGTACTGTAATGAGAGCCTCCAATAAGAGGATCTCTCAACTGCACCAAGCAAGAAAAGACAGGGAGTTCAGAACATGCAGGCAGAGCAACACTGGCCTGGTGTTAAAAAGTCTTGAAAAGGACTGGTATTAAAAAGAATGTGGGAATATCAAGTTCTAATAAATTTGGTACATGATATCTAGTAGACACACTCAGGATCAGAACCTTGCTGTGATACCATCCACACTGAATATAGCCCAATGCCTCAAATGGAAGCAGCACCCAGAGTTGAATCAAGGTTTTTCTTATCATTTGATGAGAAAATGATAACTAATTAGGATATCTTATTTATATTAGAAAATGAATACCTAATTAGGATATCTTACCTAATGTTAGATAATACATTAGGTAAGAGTTAGTATTAGCTAATATATTTAAATCTCTCTTTTTCAGTGAGGTATTTACATTTTCTGTAGCAATAAGAACAAAGGGAAAAGCTGTGACAGTCTCATGGGTACAGCATGATTAGATTACACCTTCCCCATCAGAAAGAAATGGTCTTAATTACTTCCTCAGATGGTGTATCAGAAAGACACATTGTTACATATGAAGAAATGACTTACTGGGAGTTGCAGGGTAAGAAAAACAGCTTGCATGTCGAAGAACAATCCCAGTGACAGTAAAAAGAAACAAACAGCATTCTCAGATGACAAAGGTAACCCTATGTAGCTGAAACAGAGATCTGATCTTACTTTGCTTACAACTGTTGCAAGTTCTCTCATCTCTTCAGTCATGCCAATAAAAGCACCAAGGGGCTTCAGTAATCGTTCCTGAAAACATAAGTTCTTGTCAGACTTCAGTTAACTTTAAACAGACAAATTAGGGAATAGTTTAAAAAAAGCTGGTAGATCACAGAAATATCAACTTCTGAAGCTGTAAAAATAGAGATAATAACAAAGACTTGGAAGTAAGCCATATTTGCAGTAACTTTTCACCTGACAGAATCTAATAGGGAATAAATGTTTAAGTGAGCAGCTCTCTTTATGCACATGTAGTTCTAGACATGCCCTTCACAGATCAGGAGTGAAAAAGGTAACTGTGGGTCACTGCATCATCACACTCTGTTTTGAAAGTCTCTTCAAGTACAGCAGTTGCTGAGCAGGCTGGCACCAACTAAGTTGGATGCCCTGTCTAGTCTCAAGGAATGGTTATGGAATGACACTGCTTGTGTCAAGGAATGATTATGGAATCAAGGCATGATTATGGAAAACTCCTCTCAACCATCGAGCCCTGTTCTTGTCTCAGCTAGGATGATCACTATATAAGGTACTGACTGCAAAGAACCCAAAATTTCATCCTCAGAACTTCTCTTGGTTTCTGCAATTATATTTTTTTGGGGGGTGGCAATCATAAGGTATCATTTGTATTTGTTGCCCACTTCCATGTTCAGAGAGTAAATAACTGTCAACAAATTAGACTGGTATCAGGGATGATTGCCCATTCAAGAAGGAAACACACTACTTGGAAACCCAAGCCCCTTTTTAGCACTTAGGAACAAAGACAACATTGTTGCTGTACTTTACTTCATTCCCAGTTAGTAAAACTGATTCTTACATTGATTGGATGGGAATACGAAGAGAAACACTTACTGATGGATCTGGAACACAGTTCAGGCTGTTCAAGGCTATTCCATTCAATGATATTTTGGCAGCATCCTGAATTGTCCCATGGATGTCGATCACCTGGCCCTAAAGAAGAGAATAATGATGCAATATGCTTTACCACGATAGACCATCGGTAGGG
>VZTU01014440.1:7334-20953 GCA_013400835.1 Zapornia atra | reverse complement strand
ATAAGGCAGGGAGATGGGAGAAAAATCATGAATAAAGTTAAGTCTGTGAAGAAGGAAGGGGTGGGGGGAGTTGCTTTAAGATCTGGTTGCACTTACCATTATCCAACTCTGGTTTCACTCTGTGTGTATGTGTGCAGTGTAATAAATTAATTTTTTTTTAAATTCTGTGTTGAGTCTGTTTTGCCCATGATGCTGATTACAGGATGATGTCTTCCTGTCCTCATCTCAACTCCTCAGCCTCTCAATATGTATTTTCTCCCCTGTCCAGATGAAAAGGGGAGTGATAGACCGACTTTATTGGGCATCTGGTCTCCAGTGAGGGTCAAACCACTACAAAGTTTCAACACTATAGGACCACATCTACTAGCTGCACATGACAGTAAAATACAGAGTAGCAGAACCCCGGTTTTATTCTATTTTGTATTGGTTTTGATCTGGTAACAATAAAAGAGAAGACTGCTATACATAGATAGCAGCAGAATAAATTTTATTCATTGCCATGGAAGGATGGTTTTGGTTCAATCTATTACAATTCAGACCTTTTAATAAGTAAATTAGTGTCAAATACATGTTTAACTGTTCCTGTCTTCTTCATGATAGTGTATGGAGGAACCATGCTGTCAAAACTAAGTATCACTGGAATTGAGTAGATAAGAGAAAACTGTAAGGTCTGAAGTGATTTTGTTCTGAAATAAAGTCTTACATGTCTGAATTTTAGGAAGAAATATATACGCTCCTAGTTTTCAGTCTTTGAATTCTGGACTTGGCCCTGAAGATAGAATTTCAGGTAAGTCACAAGTATGACATTACTTAGCTTAAACCAGACTAGTTAAAAACAGTTTTAATCATTTCACAAAGAGACGTGATCTTAATTCATCATTGGGATCTATACATTTAGTTTTTATGGCCTTTTATTAAGCTTTAGAAGTCCATTGATTTACAATTTGCAAGAAGAAAAGCTTGTGATAAAATGTTTACTTAATCATCAATTAGCAAAGACAAAATCTTTAGCTTCCACATTAAAACACAGTCCTCAGAAAATATTATCAATCTCAAGAAAGCTCCTTCAAATCCCAATGTCTCCAGTCATCTGGCCTATGAAGAGAATTTGTAGCTACTCAATAGGTGGGAAAACAAAAGAATAGCACTGAATATCAAAGGGAACTCAACATAAAATTCTGCTTAAGATCATTTTAGTTTGAAATCCAGCAAAGGGAAAACAGTCTGAGAATAAAATTTTATTCCAGTTTTGTC
This sequence comes from Zapornia atra, assembly GCA_013400835.1. NCBI lineage: Eukaryota > Metazoa > Chordata > Aves > Gruiformes > Rallidae > Zapornia > Zapornia atra. The sequence goes on along the minus strand of VZTU01014440.1, from coordinate 19,699 downwards.
CATATATTTATGTCTGTAGGGATGTATGCAAGGTGTCTAGTGATGTGATGTGGTGCCTATACATGTTGGAGAATCCCACTAGGCATGTAGTAACATGAGTATTTACAAAATGGTCATGTTAGACTCAGGTCCTGCCGTCCTTTATTCACTGACATTTTGCCACCTGCTCCCAGATTTCTGCCAGATCCAGAGACAACCCATAGAGGCTCAGGAAGAGAACAAATAAATCAAGCTATATGATCTTGTCCAGATGAATTTAGGCCCCAGTCTATCTTCAAACCAGCAAGTCACATTAAAACCAAGGTAGTGCCTAGCCAATACTGATGATTTGGGTCATTCTGTCCTAGGTGAAGGATTTGTATTTGCTCTTGATCTTTCATGGAAGGTATTTGTTGAATATAAAGTTGTTGCAAAAGATCAGTGCAAAACCAGATTGAAATTAACTTTTTAAAAATAGGGCAGTGGGGCAGAATTCAGTACTCATCTGGTATTCTTAACAGAGTTCTTAAGCACATCACTTCAACTACTGAACCTCTGGGAAGCACCTATCATAGAATCATAGAATTGTCTGGGTTGGAAAGGACCACAAGGATCACAGAGTTCCAAACCGCTGCCACAGGCAGGGTCACCAACCTCCAGGCCTGGATCTAGACAAGGCTGCCAAGGGCCCCATCCAGACTGGCCCTGAACACCCACATGAATGGGGCATCCACCATCTCTCTGAGCAGCCTGTTCCAGCACTTCCTCTGATGTAAGAGAAAGGACTGTCTGGATTAGAATTACACTGGGTAATGTTTAGTGGGTTTAAAGGCAGAGTAGATGTAGGAAGCATTGCATTAAACCAGCTAATATGCAAACTGGCGAGCAATGCAGAATTGGTAGGCATATGCCGGTTGCCCCAGACTAAAAATTACTTCAGCACAAGACCTACTTAATGCCTCTGATATTTTACTTCCTACAAACTTTATACAAGACATAATTATTCAATTCTGACAGTATCAGGGAAAGCTTCAAGGCATTATTTGACACTAAATGTAGCATTTCAGCAAACTGTTGCTATTCAGATTTCCAACATCAGCCCAGTGATTTACCACAATACTTGATTTTTTAGATGGAAGAAACTAATTGGTATGGTTCAACAACTAAGAATAACTTTTACATATAAACATTATTTCTGGCTTTGTTACTGTACTACCTACGAATCCTTCTCAAGGACTAGGATAACAAACTGCTTAACACAATGGTAAGTACACAGAACAAAAGAAGGCTATTCATGCTCAAGAGATCATTCAATGTAACTTCATACAGAGGATGATACATGGTGTATTGCTGCAAATACCAACTCGTGGGAACTGGAATGAGTGGTTTGTCTCAAACAATCTGTCTAGCAAGACAACAGAACCCGCAGAGGCAGGATGACACTTTGTGGACTAGGGCCTGCAACCTCCAATGTCCGTAAGGGCCTGTAGAGTACTGGTCTCAAGGCAGGCACACTGACAGAGTGAACATTGTGTTCAGATGAGGTCCCCATTCAATAAACCATCTGGACAGTGACCTTGCAAGGGTAGCCCCTCATTCACTAGCCACTGTGATAAACAATATACTGTCCTTATCCAGTAAGGAACAGTGACAGGCAAGTGTCACTTGCAAGTAAGAGCAAGGAGATTATCAGGGGGTAGCAAGGAAAGGATGTCAGTCAGAGCATATGAGCCAGTTGTCAGGTTTTGTTGGTGTGAATGCAAAAAAAAGTCTAAAGAAATGAATCAATCCTGAAACATTTGTATTTATTTTTTTCCACAGTGTTGAGGTAATAAAATGCAAAGAAGGTATCTGTCTGAAAAACATGCCAACTGGTGCCATGAAGACTGTGTCATGGACATGCAGGAGTCAACCTTCATCTGCGGCTAGCAATGATGACAACAGTGCAGCTGTCAAGGGTCTTGCACATGAAAGTGAGCTCTTACAGGTCGCATGGGAGAGGGAATGAGAAGAAGATCAGCAGTGACATGACATCCTGAACAGATTTAGCTGGGAAAGGGTAGCTTTGCCTAGCTTAGGGAAAATAATGTTATATTATTTCAGATGCAGAGGTGCTGAGGAAAGAAAAAGCCATAATGTAAGTTTGATAGGAAAAATCCATGAAAAACTATAAAGCTAAAGAACAGTCTTCATGCAAGACATAGAAACAAAGTTATGTAGAAAAGTACACCCAAATCAGAGCCCAGAGAATGAACATAAAATACATCCACTTCTGAGCTACGTGTAAAATCAAATAACTAAGATGTAAACAGGAAAACAGTTAAAATAATGCCTTAAGGCCTGAATCTACAACCTTTCTGATAAAAGTATAGTTCTGCCTCATCGGTGCCAGAACCCAAGAAGCCAATATGGATTGACAGATGTGCAGGAGTTGACAACTACAGCCAGCTTATGAAGCAGGGAAAGGAGGCCTTTCCCTCACAGTTAGTGACATGTCACTGTAATCTTGGAAGAGTTTAAGCAGGTCAACTTCCTTATTTTTAATAAAACAACTGCTTGGACATGACAAAAAAATGTATTACTTTACAATTTAACTCAAAGGCATTGAGAAACCAGTTCATTATTCTGATCATCATTTTTCACGTGACTTTGTGGGCTTTGAAATCAATCAACAGTGATGTCAAGCTCATAAAAAGGTCAACAGGGAGGGAATCTGGGAAATTGTTCTGGTGCAAGTAAATTAAAAAAAACCCCACAATGCACAACAGGGAGACTCTATGAATATTGTCACATGCTTTTAATTAGCCCATGTTCTCTAGCAAACTATCATGGCATGACGTGTGAGAATTTAGTTTTTACAACTGAGTAAATGAGTGCTTTTTCAATGACAAATGAACAAATTCTTAATGTCTTAACAGTCTTGACAATCACCTAAAAAGAATATTGTGTATGTGTACCAATTCCACCTTTTAACTCCCAGCACTGGTCCCATGATTTCAGTTTTCAAAAAACGTTACAGCCCTCTGTATTATGGAATTACAATCATGAAAAAAATATTATGCCTGTCTGGAAGACTTCAGTTAGGATGTAATTATGATGTGAAGTCACAACAGTAAAATAATTGAAATGCATGGCTGTGAGGGCCTAGTTATAATCATATAAAAATGCTTTCACTAAGCATTATTATAGCCCTGATGACTATTTTGTATCACTGGAATTAAGGTTAGGCTGTCTGCAAAGGCTATATATCTACACTGGTTATAAGCAGTATGTACATCAACGTACTGACAAATTGCAGCCTACAGTATATTTCTATTAGCAATGGACAAATAATATAATTTTTGTAAAATTTAAGTTCCAATGCCTTTAATGCACACTTGGAAAGAACCTTCTCTCTGTTCTTTCCTGCTTTTGTATGTTAATCTTTTAGCAAAGAATTGTTTGTTATTACCATAACACAGAGACCAGTACTACTACAAAAGGAAGATACAGGGATATCCATTACAACTTCTCTGTTTTAGGCATGGTAATACATTGCTTGCACACCTAAGCCTTACAAAGTCATTTTCTTAATTTTGTCAGCGAGCGCATTTATACACACACATATATACACATACAGATATATGAGGTATTGAGCAGCTTCTGACATTTAGTTAAACAGTGACAGAGTCACTCCAATATATCTCAAGCCAGCATCTTAAGGAAATCCCTTAACCCTCATCTTCACATGGATCAGATCTTAACAGGTGGCTGCAGATACTCATGGCCACCTGCTACTGTGGGGATGATACTCCTCACTCCCAATTCCAGACACATCTGTAATGCTTACAGCAACTGTTTAAATTAAAATAGATTTTTAGAAAATATAATGTATTTGCTCCTTAAGTTCAATTCTATATAGATGTGTAACAAAGGAAAAGCATTATCCACACTTATAACCTGACAATCAAAGTCACTGAAGTGCTCAGAATGCCTTAATTATGAAAAGATCTATTTCCCAGTTTAATGCCTAATGTAAGGGGAAGCAACTGAATATTGGTTAGCTACTGGATGTGTAAGAATCAACAAGCTCCCTCTCAGGGCTGCATAACCTTGTTCTTTTCCCTAACCCCATAAAAACTAATTGCAGAGAGATTTGGTGACTACCCTTGTATTTTTATCATCCTGGAGAACAAAGACAACTTTGACCATTCAATTTGTTGGGAGGGGGTGCGTGGTAAAACAAACAGCATTTGTTACACTGCTTTTATAAACTATATTCTGTGTTATTATCTGCACTAATACACTAACATTAATCTACAGATACATTTTGGGTGTCTTTCATTTCTCTTCTTTCTCTCTACTCTCTGAATTACTTACAGAGCTCCAAAATGGCTATAAATAGACATATTTATGCGCAGTCTTTAAGTAGATTTGAAAACCCACAGGTCCAAGCACAACAAGTATGATGAAGCAGTACCAAACAGGTTATCTTCTTGCAGCCTCTTGAACCATAAAAACTTAATTTATTTTATTAGGAGTTTAGTCACTGCACTGGACAAGAACGTACACAGTTAATTTCTAACAACAAAAGATCAAATGGCAAGAAAGGCCTCAAAGGAGCCAGCCATCTGAGAACTCAGTTCCCATTTCAACTCACGTTCCTCTGACACAGAGGGAGTCTTAAAGATATAAATGAGGTTGACTCTGGTCCACTTTATGGAAACCTATAGAGCCAAACTGCTAGTTTCAATATGTCAGGAATCCAATCTGTCATGGGATTAATGGTCTACCAGGAAAGCTTCTGTTATTAAAATAGCACTAATAGTCTTGTGCTACTGAAAGTTCTGAATCTAATTTTCACGCAGTTGGTATCTTAGGATCCTTCTAGTTGAAGGAATAAAGGAGAGCAAAGAAATAAAATCATTAAGTTAAAACAAAACTGTTGCACATGTAAAGATGCAGTGAATAGCAGTACATCTGCTAGAAGACAAAATTTACTACATATTTTTTAAGAAGCCCTCCTTTACTGTAATAGCATGTGTCCTACAGGTCTAAACTGCTTATCTATGTTATGTGTTCTATTTTCTGCCATGTCCCAAGCCCTACCTCCCCTCTTCCTTGAGGGGGGGAGCCCTACCTCCCCTCCTCCTCTATACCCTTTCTCCACACCCCTGCCCCATGAACGCCTTGCTTCATCTGCTGTGCCTGGGCATGCCCACGGAGGGCAAGCATGGAACTGCTCACAGCACTGCTGCTGTCACCAAGTCACACAAGGCTGGCTCAGCCAACCTCTTTGCTGCACCATGGGAGGAAAGAGGCAACAGGATGAGACATAGCCCACCACCATCAACAGAACGAACATGAGAAGCATACCCCAGGTTCATCTTCAGTTGTTTGTTGTGTTGACTTCTGCCCCCTCCAACTCAATGTAATTTTTGGATGGCTAGAGAACAGTCATTGCGATAAAAGGAGTTTAAAAAAAAAAAGACACCAAAAAAGACACCAAAAAAACTAGACACCATTTTCCCTGTATTTCCTGCATATTCCAGATATCATTCCATCTAACTTTTGTGGAGTACAACAATGCTGCTGTATAGTTGTATTTTTTATTATACCTGTAAAAATGCAGCAGAACTTTGGTACTTCGACTGTGTTTTGGTGGTTTTTTGTTTTGGTTTTTTTTCAAATTACTTCATCTGGATGTCTCTCTATAAGAGAACAAAATGTATCCCTTTGAAGTTTTACCGAGCAGTCTTTATTTTAGCAATTTATTTCTGCTTAGCGATTGAAAAAGAAAACAATTATTTAAAAACAAAATTATAATCTTCATCGAATCCGTTATTAACTGTTAATTCAGTCTGTGGATTGCTTAGGTACATTCAATAAAAATATATTTTTGTTTAACAATTAGTTTTGACAAATACATATTTAGGTGTACTGTGAGCCACCCTTGTAATAGCATAAAGAGCAAAAACTTTACTCACCCAGCCACCCTGATCCAGAATTGGGTATACACATATCAGTTTCAGCACTGGGCAATACAAATCCAACAACGAAGACTTCAACCCCGTCAGCCATTAGTGCCATTCCCAAGACAAAGAAGAGAGCCCACTGGAAACGACCATGGCCGCATTCTTGTATTATCAGTTCATACTGCTGTGCTAGCTCTTCTTCATCAGCTTTCCTCTCTGTTTCCAGTTCATGACGATCCTTATATTCATCATGAGTGGTCTGACCTAATGCCACTATGCCATCCTTGCCCTGCCCTATATTGGGGATTCCCTGATACTCCCCTTCATAAATTTCATCGTCTTCATCATGCCCTTCAGTTGCTTCACTTGATCCTTCATCATCATTGGCTTCCACACCATAATTTCCTCCTTGGACATAGTAATCATCATCATCTTCTTCATCCTGGAATCGGCTGTAGGACCTCTGTGTGTAGCCATCCTGAGCTTTGTCTACAGCTTTATTCACTTTTTTTACTGCTTGCCTCTTCACCTCTTTGGCAATATCTTTTGCCCCTTTCACTAATGAAGTCCTATCTTTGTATGTATCCTCCATCTTGTATCAAAGAAGGATTGCTGTTATGCTGCTAAGGGACCTGCTGAATACCGTTTAGAATAGCTGTTGCTTGTTGGTCATCAGTAAAAAAAGCCCAAGTACATGTGAAGCTGTAATATTCAACCTGCAAAATATGAGAGAAAAAAGTTTACACTTTGTTCTTCTTAGTTACTTCTTCACAGTGATGTGATACCATACCAATTTTCATTTAAGCACTGGACACCACAGTTCAGGGCTTCAAATATACAAACCTGGATTTTCTTCAGAGATGCAAATATCCCATGTTACAAGGAAATACTCTGAAGTGAAATCTAGTACCTCTACTGGTTTTCTTAATTAAATTTATTATACTCTAGTCTTTCACTGGTTTTATTCTGAAAGAAAACAATCAATTCCATGCATCATACTCCACGTGGACTGTCTGCAGTACCCTTCCCCATGTAACTCTGCTGTGTAATAAAGGACTAGAGATACTAGCTTTTCTCTCAATGATTTACCATCAAATACCTGTCCTCTGTCCAGCATCCCACTTACACAAATCTTGTAGAGAATTAATATCCCTGAGATCAGTTTTCAGTCTCTCAAAGCTGACTGATCTTGGTCCATGCATTCACAGTGCCTCCACGCTGAATGACATGGACCTCATGAAGTGTTTTCAGACTATGGCCACAAGGATGATCAGAGGGCTGGAGCATCTCTCCTATGAAGACAGGCTGAGAGATTTGGGTTTGTTCAGCCTGGAGAAGAGAAGGCTCCAGGGAAACCTTATAACAGCCTTCCAGTACCTGCTGGGGCCTACAGGAGAGCTGGGGAGGGGCTATTTCTAAGGGCATGTAGTGATAGGATGAGGGATAAGCGTATAAACTGTTTAAACTAGAGCAGGCTAGGTTTAGATTAGACATTAAGAAGTTGTTCTGTACTATGAGGATGGTGAGAAACTGGAAAAAGTTGCTCAGAGAGGTAGTGGAGGCCCCATCCCATAAAATATTCCAAGTCAGGCTTGATGAAGCTCTGAGAAATCTGATCAAACTAAAGGTGTCCCTGCTTACTGCAGGGGGGGTGGACTAGATGATCTTTAAAAATCCTTTCCAACCTAACACATTCTATGAGTCTTACAACACAGTCCCACCCTGTAAAAAAACAGCACAGGGAGGTGGGTGGATGGGCATGGTGCCACTTTCACACTCTGGAGTCCAGTACCTAAACCATGAACAAACACACCCCTCTCTCCCCTCACTACAGTGAGAGTAGAGGCAGCCTGGAACAACTGTATATCATCAGGTAATACACCCCAGAACGTATTAGTTTAGCGTGAGCTCACAGCAGTCTGGACCCATGAAAGTACCAAAATTTTGTTCCAGCCCCCTGTCCCTCCTCCCCTGCTGCACCTTAGCAATTCTCCCTTTATGCAGCCACAATGAGGCAAGAGCAGCTTGTTTATTTGACCAAAACCTAACTATTTCCTTCTTTTCTGGGCGGTTTTCAGGCAACATGCTCATCACACATCTACATGATCATTAGGGGTAGTAGAGAGAAATGGCAGCAGTGTGCAAACAGAGGGAGGGAAGAAATGCAGGAGCCTTCTCTGGCAACAGTCCATAGTTAGAACAGATGAAATCAATTACAAAACTGCACCATTACTCATGTGTCTAAAGTTAAGTGGGGGTGCATCTGGGCACTGCAACAGGATTGCAGAAGCCTCACCTCTGGCAGTAAGCAGACTAAAATTTCTGTAATAGTGTTTCTGAGAAAACGCTGCCTTCTTGCAGCTTGGGGAGAAGGTTTATTTTTAACCATGATCATTTTAATGATCTGTTTTCCAGCACAACCTCAGAAGAGGCTGCAGTAGTACAAGTAGGCACTGAGACATAACACAGGAGTAAGAATAAATGGATGGAAATTTCTGAGGTAAATCCTATTCCCCTTGCTAAATTAGTCAACTGCCCCCCAAGCTCCATGGGTGAAGAACAGGGTAGTGCTTTCAGAATCTGTCCTTTGCTCATTCAGTTGTAAACAAGATCCCCAGAAGTATGTTTCAGACATCAGTTTGAAGGCTGATACTGTTTTGAGGGATAGGAAGAATTACAGAATGAATGCATTAGATAAACTAAGGACATGATATACTTCTGATAAAAGAAAACCAACCCAAAGATCACACATACACGTGCAGGTTATACAACTTAAGAAACAAAAAGGTATCTCTGTAGCTTTTTTAATAATGTCTATAGAAATTCACCTATAGTGGAAAACATCTTTATTTTTAGTCCCATCCTCTGCATTAATTTCATACACTGCATGTTTCTCAAGGAAATCAGATGTGATAGCAATACTCAACTACTCAGTGAAAACCACGACATTTACTGGAAGTGAAATGCAGCCTTAAAAAAGCTAGGATGTAATATTTATGACTGAAAACTGTAGCCTCATTTTACGTATATGATGATCCTTCTAAGTAGGTCATCCTGGTTAATCTTTTATGCGAAGGCAGTTTTTCTAATTGGGGTTTTTCTGTTTTCAAGGTGCTCCTCAGCAGTTACTCTTTGTGTACGGATCCTTTCTGTTACCTGTGTGTGACTACAGTATCTACTACCTGTTGTGGAACATTCAATGCATAAAAATGCTCAGAGTGTGCTGTAGCTTTCTCCAAACATTTTTAACCACTTCATGAACTCCTAACAGGTATTCTTCTGAGGTTTACTGATTACAAAGTGTCCCCAGATTTTTACCATTTTAGGTTACATATGCACACTATTTAACCTAAACTCTGAATTCCTCTGATTCTTAGGTTACTATTTTTTGGTTTTGGGCTTTGGTTGTTTTTTGCAGTTTGTTTTTTTGGTTTTGTTGTTGTTGTTGTTTGGGGGTTTTTTCTAATGAGTACAGTCTTCTTTTACAGAATTTTTATGTGTCAAATTCCATTCAACTGTAGGGTATGTCTATAGAGGGAAAACAGCCAGAATTCAGGAATACTGCATGAACATAAAGTCAAAATCACAGAATCACAGAATTGCAGGGGTTGGAAGGGACTCAAGAGATCATTGAGTCCAATTCCCTTGCAAAAGCAGGTTCCTTAGGACAGATCACACAGGTAGGCATCCAGACAGGTCTTGAGTATCTCCAGAGAAGACTCCACAACCCCCCGGGCAGATGCCAACACTAGCAAACCTGTGCTTTGTACTCCTATAGTTCAGCAGGCTCTGAAAACATGGATTTATTTGCAAAAGCAACTGAGCTTATGCTGTAGATCATGATAGACTAGGTATGTCAATAAGGAATTAAATCCATTAACTGCACACCTCTGCCAGAAAAAAACCTGCACACAGCCCTAGTCAAGTTTCTGTCTAAGCAGACAGAATGAGTACGAAATCAGAAATTTCTCTTTATCTTGCCTAAGTTTCCAAGCAGCACAATTTGAACACTGTTCTTTTAAACAGCTTCACCTTCTCAATGAACTGAAATCCCTGCCTTAAGGGTGATAAGTACAAAGAGGAATTATTTACAGCCCATGCATGATAGATTCCCACCCTATTAATTATGTTGGACTGACTGACTACAAGTAAGCAACCGGAAAGTCTGAAAGAGTGAGGATTAATGACTACCTGAGTAGCATAAAGCAGCAAAAGCACAGATGAAAGCCTAACCAACATATTCTTCTTTGTACCATCCAACCCAACAAGACTGCCTATGTTGATTAATAACAGATTCCTATTCTATTCCTTCAAGTTAAAAAAAAAAACACACCAAAGCAACAAAACAAAAGCAACAAAAAAAATCCCAGGAAAGTAGTGATTTCTCCTGAAATAAATATACTATTTCAAGAAATTAATTTTTTTCCCCAAAACAAAGATGCATACACACACACACAAAACTTATTTATTTTCCCTAATGCTTATTCTTTTTTCCATTCTATTATACTCACATCTCTCAGTATAGTTACCACTGTACATATTGGGCTACAGCTGAAATAAAGGTTGGACTTTATGAACTAAATCAGTGAGGCCCCTTGAACATGTAAATCTATGAGCTGTCAGAAAACCAATTCTCACAAAGACATATCTTCACTTAATGTAATCCATCCGAACACTCACTGAAGACAACACATGGTATCAATTATATGCATATCTTCAGATAATACATTTTTACAATGGCATTTCAGATACACTTGGGGACCTAGTTTAGCATCTTTCCTGTGTTACTTTTGAATCTGTAATTCCTTTTAAAAGAAGAAGACAAGTTAAAAAAACATTTCTTATCTGTTGATGCCTCAATTGGTGCACATTTTAAGCCAACGCTTTAGTTCCAGTTTGATTTCTGTTTTTCTACCTCCACTTTTTATGGAGTAAAACCGTTTTTTATGTTTTTTCCTTTAACGATGAGTCAGAGTATTAAAGGATAGGTGCAAAGGTAGGATGTGGACCACTCTTCACCTCACACTTGCACTATATTACTCCTTCTTGTGTTACTTCTATGTTCTGAATATCTTTCAAAGATTATCCTGAAGGAGGCTGCCACAATGCTGATAAGTTTTATGAGCACCACCGTCCTTTCAAATAGTGACATGGACATGTCTAATTCAGCTGGCCATCATTAAATATACTCAGGCTTCTAAATCTCTCTGATTCACAGTTCCGCTTAAGGTCACAGTCTGGATTGAGGATTCATCTGTGGTCCACCCTCTCTTATTAAGATCGTTTCATGCTGTCTTTTGACTCAAAAAAATAGCTTTATTACTGACAGCAAGGGAAGATCCTATCTACTCTCTGGTTGTAATACCAACCCATCAAATTCCTTAGAAGTAGATTCAGCTCAATGTTCCTTCTAAGAGTAAGGCTAGAGAGTGTTACAGAACTGAAATAGTCATACTTGTTAATTAAATTATAGCAGCAAAACTGTAAAGGCTCTACAGTGGAATGATCCTTGCCTTTGATTTTTTTTTTTTTTAAATCAAAAGCCTCTTTTTCAAGGAAAAGGTGATTGAACAAAAAATAGGACATACTTCAAAATTTCTTGTTATCTTTTACACAATAAAACTAGTAACAAAGAATAGCACCTACGAAGAAAAATTTTAATACCTTGTTTTGCTTTTTAAACCTAATGCCAATTACTTTCTCTGTGTATTGTACTTAAATACACGAGTTTTAATAGCTTTTGTTGGTTTTGAAATCAGTCTGATCACTATCTGGCTACTTGAAGATGCTACTTTATATGGCAAACACTGAAAGAGTCATTCTAACTAAAGGCAAGGCAGGACCATAGTGATGCTCTTCCAGCTTTGTGGTTTTAATTTGCACTTTGAACACTCTTCTGTGCTTCCTGTGGACATCTTAAATGAGCACTTCCAGGATCTATGTTGAGTAGTGGTTACTAAAATCCATCAACTTGTTCAATAAGTATTGACAACAATCAAGCAAGGAGAAACTGCGGCCAGAATGGATGATGTAAAATAAATCTTGTCCATGAAAGTTAATGAGGTTGCATACTGTATGCACACCAGTGCAATGACTAACCAAATCTTGGGGATGTTGAAATTTCATGATTTTCAAAATTTTAAACAAACATATTTAAGTGTATTTCTGCACTTTTCAGATTGTTGTAGTAAAAAAAATATTGTATTTCCCACTAGACCCAAGAGCTAGACCTTTTCTCATACCTACCTCTCTTGAAAATTCTCTTTCTTTGTAGGGGTATGTACATCAAACATGCTTTCTACTTTTCAGTTGTCAGAATCACAGTGAAAACAATTTCAATTGCACAAAGCAGGTGGTCAAGCAAGTTTTCATTGCTCAACCCCAAAAAACTAAGACCACCAAAACTACTCCAACCAGCATTTGTATCTGCCA
>VZTU01014439.1:3935-30798 GCA_013400835.1 Zapornia atra | reverse complement strand
CTTATAGTGGCCTTCCAGCACCTTAAAGGTGTNCACCTTAAAGGTGTCTATAAGAAAGATGGGGAAGAACTGTTCATGAGGGCATGTAGCATTAGGACAAGGGGTAATAGTTTTAAACTCAAAAAGGGGAGATTTAGGTTGGATGTTAGGAAAAGTTCTTCAATATGATGGTAGTAGACCACTGGAACAGGTTGCCCAGAGAGGTGATAGAGACCTGATCCCTGGAGATATTCAAGGTCAGGCTTGAGGGGGCTCTGAGAGACCTGATCTAGTGAAGATGTCCCTGCTTAGTGCAGAAGGTTGGACTAGATGACCTTTAAAGGTCCCTTCCAACCTTACAAATTCTGTGATTCTACTATTCTATGTTGAATTACTTGCTTGTGTCACAAAAAGGGTGTGTGGCTGAGGGAGGCACTCCCATTGAGTTGTGAGGTTCCAAAAAGACCCTCTTGCTTTTTAAGATCCTTCTCAGTTTAAGGGCATCTAGGTCCAGTCTTAGTCCCAGACTTGGTGAATGGTTAATGTCTAAAGGATTATATATACATAGCCACATATTAGAGTCAACATTTGCCTGTCACAGCCCCCAAAGGACTTGTGCTGAGACAGTTTCACAAAACTGAAACAGATAGAAGGTTTATCAAAGCACCAGACATAATGAGTTCAGAATTGGCATTAATAAATTGGACTTAGTGCAATAGTGTTAATATATGACTATGATTATAATTAAAATGCTAGCAGAATCCAATCCTAGGTATGGTTACCAAAAGGGTGAAATCACAATTGCATACAAAGAAGGCATCCCTGTCTTGAGTGGAGGAGAAAGAGTATAGTCCATCAACTGCCTCTTTCGGATCTTCATTTTCCTCTTTCCTCCCACAGGGGTAACTTCCTTGGTATCCGTTAATAACCTAGTCTTAGCTGTTCTCTCCCAGAAGTGACATTCAACATGATTTGGGTGGAGAGTCAAGTACTGTAGTCATCCATGTTTATCATGTACTGATTTTAGCTCATTATCTTATTGAGCCATCAATTTTAATTTTCACTTCATGTTTGTATAAGAGATAAGCAGACACCAATTTTTTTTTTTTGTTAACCTCTTATGTGCAATTCCCACAACCCGCTTAGGAGCAAATTCAGGCCTTCTAAGTTCCAGTCTGGGACTTAAGAACTAAGCACCTAAGCAACTACTTTGTCAGCATGATTAGTCTTCTCCTAATATCAGAAACTGTCTACAATTTCCTTCTCATAGAGGTAAAACTGTGCATCATCCCAGGCAAATTTAAGAGCACTTAAGTTAGATATCTCAAATGTCTGTTCCTATAAGCAGTTTGTACAGCAGGGTCCCTGGACATTTTTAAAAGGAATTTGACTTTAAATTCAATCCTAGGTATGGATGACTATGAAGGAGTTCCTTATATCTGACTCAACTATCTAAGCTTTCATTAGATCCAATGAAGGTTTGCTGGATTGCCAGACTCCCTGTCTGCTTGATTAAATTGTATCATCCTTAGTCATTAGAAGGCATTCACTTGTAGAAAGTTTTAGGTCTTAATTTAGGAATACCGTCGGTGGTACTAAATGGTAACTTCTAAGAATAAGTTTATTAGGATGGTAAATTTCAAATAAGCACATGAATATATAGTTTCAGAAACTCAGGGTATTGTGTTGGGGTAGTAAAAATTGCTTAGGGAAATGACAAGAATGATTTCTCCAGTATGTGCATTATTTCTAAATATTGAAATCTGGAGAGGGACTTGTTACAAGGACATGTAGTGATAGAATGAGGCACAATTGTTTTAAACTAAAAAAGGGTAGATTTAGACTAGATTTAAGGAAAAAAGATCTTTACTGTAATGCTGATGAGACACCGGAACAAATTGCCCAGAGAGACCGTGGATGCCTCCTCCCTGGCAGTATTCAAGGCCAGGTTGGATGGGGCTTTGGGCAACTTGGTCTAGTGGAAGATGTCCCTGTCTATGGCAGGAGAGTTGGAAAGATGATCTTAAAGGTGCCTTTCAACCCCAACCATTCTATATTTCTATGGTTTGTCTTTAAAAGGACAAATTAAAAAAAAAAAAAAATTCTAATTGAAAAATATGTTGCTAGGCATCTTTGTCATCCAGATACGTAGTAGAAGCAAAACTCAGTCCTGAGGTAATACTGCAGTACATGAAAGCTAAAAGAAAGAAAATGTTTATCTAGAAATGTCATGGCTTCAGTACTGAAAAGTAGTTGTTTTTCTTTTCCCAAAATAACATTTCACTATTTCACTGGAAAAATTAGAATTGCATCAGAAGGCTTTGTAAGCTCAGAGTTTCATCTTTGTTTCATCTTATATTTTACCTGTGAGTTATTAAATTAGCATATTAATTACCTGTGGTTCTTTTTTTTCACTCGATTAAAAAAAAACCAAACCAACCCATAACAAAACTGACTGAAAATAAAGCATAGAAAAACCCTTACGAAATAAATTAATTCCTAGAATCATAGAATCATAGAATCATAGAATCATAGAATCATAGAATCATAGAATGGCATGGGTTGGAAGGGACCCCAAGGATCATAGAGCTCCAACCCCCCTGCCACAGGCAGGGCCACCAACCTCCAGGCCTGGAGCTACACAAGGTTGCCCAGGGCCCCATCCAACCTGGCCTTGAACACTTCCAGGGATTGGGCATCCACTACTTCTCTGGGCAGCCTGTTCCAGCACCTCACCACTCTTTCTGTAAAAAACTTCCCCCTAATATCTAATCTAAACCTTCCTTCCTTTAGTTTTAATCCATTCCCCCTTGTCCTGCCATTATCTACGCTTTTAAAAAGTTGAATCCCCTCCTGGTTATAAGCTCCCTTCAGGTACTAGAAGGCTGCAATGAGGTCCCCCTGCAGCCTTCTCTTCTCCAAGCTGAAGCTCAACTCCCTCAGCCTCTCTTTGTAGGGCAGGTGCTCCAGCCCTTCTAATCATCTTCGTGACCCTCCTCTGAACCCTCTCCAACTGTTCCACATCTTTCTTGTATTGGGGGCCCCAGATCTGGACACAGTACTCCAGATGGGGCCTCACGAGGACAGAGTAGAGAGGGTCAATCATCTCCCTGTCCCTGCTGGCCACCCCTCTTCTAATGGAAGTGAAAAGGATATTGCATAGCTGAGCTGGAGACAAAGTGAGTCTTAAACAAGAGAAGTATTGAGTTAGTAAGTAAGAAGAGTTTTCTTCCATGAGTTCTGGAGACAGAGATTTATCACATGCTTGTTGAACCTGAATGACCGTGAAAAGAAATGAGTAATTTCTCCTCAGAGACAGCACATCTTCAAAATTTAGTGTGACACCCTGACTTTCAAATTTGTAAGTCAAGTCCTCAGACAAGAGTCTTATAAGTCCCTTTGCCAGAACTCAGGCCCTGTGTTTATATGAATGCTAGAAGTGAAATTTCAAATTTTCAGCTGAAACCGGTCCAAAGAAGTCATTCAGCTTAATCCTGTCTCTGAATTTCATCAATTTTACATTTCTGTTAACTTGTTTTACTGGCTTTATTGGATGTACTTCTTAATGTAATATGTTTTGAGTTTTTTATAATACTCTCACTCTGTTTCCCAATTCTAATCAGAAGTTTTGGGCTGCTTTGGTCAAGGCAGAGGATTTTTATTTTTTTTAATGGATCAGTGGGCTTCAAAAACAAGTCTGTGCTACATGTGCTACAGGGCTAGTGAGGTGAGATTTTATGCAGCTGCATTAGAATTAAGCTTCATGAGAGCTCATCCATTGAACCCTGCAGAGGTTTTCTGGAGAACACTTACAGAAAAATTATTTTCTTCAATTTTTTTTTCTTTTTTTTTTCTTTTTATGGTTGAATATCAAGAATCTGATTTTATTTCCTATGGAAGTCAGGGTCAATGTAAATGCTTCTTTTTTAGTATGTTTGGGATATGACAGGCCCTGGAAGGTAGTTTTTCAGTGTATACTAAATCCCTGCAGGGGATACCATAGAAGCCAAAGGAAATATATAATCATTCAAATAAAAATGAGTTTGCCTTTTCTGCACATTCTGTCTGCTTCTTAAAAATAAATCATACTTTATTTTTCCTTTTCATAATAGTGTGAGACACATACAGCATATATTACATTTAATTTCTTGTTGACTTTATTCTGTTCAAATAAATTGTACCTTACTGTCACATTATTTAAATTTGATTATTTCTGTGTATTTTTACCCAGTCTATGTATCTGAATCCAAAATGATAATTCTGTACTAATATTAAGAACACCTCAAATGTAATTGGGACCCTTTTGATGAAGTTACTTCTGAGCCTAAGGTTCTCAGATGTGCTGCTGTGTCTTGTTCTGACTTTGGACAGTGACTACTTTGAAGTTCTTTGCCAGGTGTAGAGTTCACCATAGTGCCTTTTCTATTTAACAAGAAGAAACATATTTATAACAGGAAAGAGGGAAGGAAGATGTAAGAATTAGCTTTCAAACATATCAAACAAACAGAAGCTGCTGCCTTTTGATTTTTTTTTTTCTATGAATCATCTAGCTCTAGTGACTGCTGGAAGAAGACTTGAGCACCCTATTACAATATTTACAGATGTATAATTCAAAGAGTACATGACACATCATAATGAAGAAAAGCATGTGGATTTAGGACAATGAGTTTATTCGTACAACAGGTGGAAGGATATGAACTTACGGAAAATAGGTTTAATATAGTGAGAAAATAGGTAAACCGGGAAAAGTGTTCTTGGAAACAAATACAGAAAATTAAGGAATTCAAGGTTTTCTATTAGAAAAAAAAAATTTTTAAAAAAATCCTTCCACAGTTTTTTTTTTTATTTGTTTGGTTGGTTTGTTTTGTTATTTCAAAGCCTCCCATTAAAATTATCAGCTAAATAATAACTTTTGGGCAATTTCTATTAATAAGTTGATAATCATATCTCTGTTTAATAAACTGATAAGCTGAGAAAGTAAACTACTATGCTGGTTTCATAGCTGAAACCAGCTATATTTGTTTATAGTCCCTGTGTCAAAAACATTTAAATTACTATATAGTAATAATAATAAGCATGAGGGATTTTTAAGATTTTTTACTAAAATGAAGTTACAGCTTGTAAACTGAAATTTAGGTCTGCACTAGTTCACCTGCTAAACAATTTTTAGAACTCCATTGTTCTGAATGTACCTATCAGAACTGTATTGTAATTAGGAATCCAGATTAGAGATCTCTGGATCAATTAACCACAGTGTGTATGAAAGTTTGTTTTCATGGGCATCCCTAGCTCTAACCGTATGATACCTTAATATTGAAAATTCCTTTCTTATGCAAAGACTAAATAAAGAAGTTGCATTTGTTTATTTTCAGTTAATGTAGACACTTGTAAGCAACTCCTTTTAGCACAGATTTCATGTCCCATCTATTAATTTCTAGTTCACTCTAGTTCACTTGTTTGCCATACATAGAAGATTTTTTGTATGTTATTAAAATATTATTGATCATATCCTGTCCAAATGTTGTGCTACCAATATACAGCAGAATTATGAATATTGATCCCTGAGCAAAGTCCCAGCAAAAGTGAGTTTCTAATCATTAAGAGTGAAAGTAGAATCATTGTTCTTTTATATAGCTTACTAGTAAAGATTTGATCTTCAGCAAATTCGCTGAAGGTATGAAATACTTTCATCTCCACCCAAGACCGTCTTATTCCAAGAAGTTTTTAGTTCAGATGTAGACAAGTCAATACTTTCCTTTTGTATTCCCAATGCTTTAGGAACTCATTTCATCAGTTAGACTTTCAGTTAGGAAAACAAGAGGAATCTTTTTTTTCTTTCATGGATGTGTTCCATTAAATTATTTGAAATTCTGGCTCAAACTATGGAGTGAGAATTCAGTCAAGTAATGAATACACTTGTTTATATTTTAAATGAATAACTGGCTGAATTTCCAGTTCACTATTCAAGAGCACTGAAGGTAAATGAACCAGTTGATAGCGTTTGCTATCAACAACCATGAAAACGCTATTAACTAGTGAATTGTAATGCAGGGTATCAAAGTGTTGCCTGGAAAACAAGCTGTGCTGTAGATTTTAAAATAACAGTTTTACAGTTTAAAAGAGGAGCCATGAAAAGGCCTATTCTTTTCTTGACTACAGTTCTGAGAGCTCCCTCCAGGCCTGAAACTGTAACTGTCTCTCCCACTTCCATGCCATTGTCAAAAGTAAAATCTCTCCTCCTTTTTAATTTGAGAAGTAAAAATAGTTTAAATACCACATCAGAAGAGAAGTTCCGCTCAGGGACACAATGAACTCTACTTTCTGCTACTATTAAAGATAACTAAAAAAAGACTATTAGTGATAAAGAAAAAAGGATATGAGTTTCTTCCTATGCTATTGACTTCAAAGGATGATCTTTGAAACTAAAATAAAAACTACGACACATATCTCATAAATTATTTTGGAGTGCATATGAGAAAGTAAGGCTTTTGTCTACATAGACACCAAAATAAAACAAGTCTAGACTATTCAGTATTTGATTGTTAGCTAGATTCAGAGAGATTCATTACTGACTTCCTAACTCAGTGATACTAAAGATCCTTTGTGGTAAATACTGAAAGTGCTAGTGTGTGTTTGGTTTTCAGACTAGTAAATATTGATGTTCACCTTAGCTGTAGGCAGTATGAAAGCCAAGTAAGGATGCTTTTTGATTTTTATGGGTTTTTTTTTCTATGGAGGTATATGCAGGTGTGAGAATAAGGGCATTCCTTTCTGTGACATATGCTGTGACAATTAATATTGTATTACCTTCAGGTTATATATCATCTTAATTTAATTGTCTATATTATTTTTGGTGGAAATGTTTATGTAAATATTGAATGGTAAAATGAACTGTATAGTCCAACATGCTGTCTTATGTCACAGAGGAGATCCATATTTGGGAGTAAATATGCAAAACAAGTATATAGTTGGTATGTGCTTCAGTGTGTGGAAATGGCCTCTCACAGCACCTTCACCTTCTAGTAGATTTTTTTAGAGTCAGTGATACTAACATTTACAAAGATACTATCCTTTTTATATTGATGTTACTTTGTGACTTTAAAAGCCCTCTCTCTGATGTCATATATCACTAGTTTATTTAGTCCTATGAAGCTGTAAATGTATATGCATGTATGAGTCAGTTTCATTTCTTCTGTATGAAGTAGATTATTATTTTATGTAATCTACTAAATCTGTAAAAGAGGATATCTTTATTGAAGAACTTAAACTTCTAGCATCATGATCCTATAGGTATCTCAATTTGAACAAAGATAAGCATTCATGTGGAACATGGGGGAAGATTAACAGAACTCTCAAGGGAAGCAAGATTGGATCTTAATAAGGATCTGTCACCAAAGCAGTTCATACTGTTGCTTCTTGGATCCTGTGACAACAAACCTGTAGAGACCCTAAGAAACCAGATCCTGTCTCCTCCTATAGGGATAAGTAAATGTCAAGCACAATTTTAGTGCTGGTAAGGAAATATCAGACACGTTTCAGGAAAAAAAAAAAAAAGAAGTCAATGCAGAAAAGGAAGGAAGACTTTTTCATTACACAGTTTTCTTTGGTAAAGAAATACTGCAGTATTACACTACACTGTTCCAAGTGGAAGAATAGAATCTGGCTCTAAAAATAGCCCAAATCCATGCTATAGGACTGTAAGTTTACTAGATTTTTCCATTAATTATTTAAAGGGTTTTTTTAATTAAATAATACAAAGTGTTGTAGTTGCTTTGCTGCTTTAAGAGTGTTCTCATTTTAAAAAAAAAAAACTTATTTCCAGATAAAGGGAAATTTCACCTGTAATACGTAAGGAAATATCAAAATGTATTCATTAAAAGAGTATTTCTGTTCTAAATCAATGTCACTGATTCTAAATATAGTTTTAAAAGTCCGATGTTCTGAAAAGCATTCAAAGAAGAGGAAATAAAACAGTTCAAATACATATGCCTTGAAATGACTTCAGAGAGGCTTAGCTAATAAGAGTAAAAACTTCCATGATATAAGCATGTGTTTGCCATCCAAATGAGGGCCTCATTAGAAAATTAAAAACACATGTTGGAGTAGTCTGCAATGCATTCTTTTTTATCACAAAGCATTTGATTATGAGAACTACACTATTGTGTCTTGATTATTCCCACAACTGATCAACTGTATAACTATACAGACATTTATGTAGTTACTGATTGCAAAAAGATCTATTTTGTGTGCGTAAATTAAGCCCATGATTACATTTGTAAAAGACCAGCCCCACTATAGGAGTTAACAATGAAGATTCAGAGTGCAAAACATAAACAGAAGAATTCAGACACCATACTCTAAGTGACAGTAAATGTGAGTTAATGTATGTGGTGTTAGATGAAAAGATTTCCAGACTTTGACTGTGAATACCCCAGACATGTTTAAAATTAATAGAAGAAATAGGTTCAGTAATAGCAGTCATTCACAAACAACCCATTTGAAGATGCAAAATGTAGTTGTGAAATGTTTACTAATTCATTTTTAGTAATGACCAAATGGAAAAGGTGATGTAAATATCTGCTATTGATCCTTAAGGAAGCAGAAGTTAAAAAATCTTAAAATAATGTGCATGTAGTAGCAGGGAATCATTGTTTCTGTGTTACTCTGAGGAATGACAAATATTGGAATAAACAAGGGACTTCTATAAATCCTTAAAACAATACAGTAAAACCCACCAGGTTATTTGGAGGGTAGTGTAGTTTCCCCAAAATCAGACAAGTCAGAAAACTAATCTGATAAATTCTGTAAAAAAATGGAAAGAGGCAGTAAAATGTGCAATATAAAAAATCAACATAAAAATAATTTTAAAGATGATGCTGGCGTGTTTGGATTGCATTCTGCAATATAGTTTTGTTTTAAATTACAGCCATTCATACAAAATAAAGTAGGAATATGACAGTAATGAAGGAAATGTAAGTACAGTGCTGTATGTTGAAGATGCTTTAATACTCAGGTTTAACACTGTGAAATACAGAAACATTTTTATGTGAGTAGTCAATATGGGTAACTTACAAATTAATAGAATGAAAAAATTGTTCTAACTTTCAAAAAAATAAAAAGGAGATTTTGAAAGTGACAGCTATTTCTAAATCTCAGATGCATAAGGCAGATCCTATTAAAAATATTTTAGGTTCTGATTGTATTATTTTTCTGTTTTTCCATTTTGGTCAAATGAAAAAAAAACCCACAAAACAAACCCGTTTAAACCCCTTTACTACCATGATACCTGTGTGCATCCTGTTTTTCCTTTCTATTTACCTGTCACATCAGGAAAGATTTGGAGCTGACCAAGGCAACTAAGAAGAGGTGACAGTGGTAGTAGGCACCTCTCTTCTGAGAGGTGTAGAGCCACCTATTCATTGCCCTGATGCACTCTAGAGATGTGGAGGGCTTACCAGGGGCTTGGATCAACATTTTCACTACAAAACTACTAGGACTCATACAGTCCACTGATTACTGTCTGCTGTTGTTGCTTAGTATGGGCACCAGTGATATAGGCAGGAGCAGTTTGAGGAGCATCAAGAAGGATTGCAAAGCCCTGGGAGTGGTGGAACACAGGTAGTTTTTCCCATCAATTCTCCTGGTCAAAGGGAAGGGGTTTGAAAGGGCCAGTGGAAACTGATGAATCAACAAATGATTACAAAACTGATGACAGCTGGGCTTGTTCAGCCTGGAGAAGAGAAGGCTCTGGGGAGACCTTATTGCAGCCTTTCAGAACCTGAAGGGGCCCTGCAGGAAAGATGCAGAGGGACTGTTTACAAGGGCATTTAGTGATAAGACAAGGACTAATAGCTTTAACCTGAAGCAGTATACACTTATTTTAGATAGAAGGAAAAATTCCTTACTGTGAGAGTGGTGAAACATTGGAACAGGTTGCCCAGAAAGGTTGTAGGTGCCCCCTTCCTGGAAAGGTTCAAGACCAGTTTGGATGGGGCTTTGAGCAACCTGATAGAAGGTCTCCCTGCCTCTATGGTAGAGTAAACGTTTAGAACCAGATGTTGCTGAAGTAAGGGGCTCTTCTGCTGACATGATCTGCAGCACAGAGACCTCCAGTTCAGTGTTTCACCAAAAAGAGGGTCCTCAGAGGGAACCAAGAGAGCTACCAGAGCCCACAGTTCATGAAACAGAGGATGACTAGACCTGGATGGGGCTAACCTACCAACACAATATGTACATACGAAAAAGCCGTTAGGGAGTGCCAGCAACCAGGGTTGCTGTAAACAGGGCAGGTAAACAGGGCCTGGTGCATCAGAAAGGGCATGCTGTGCAGCAGTGTGCAGGCAAGACACTAAAGCTCTGCCAGCTCAACCAGGGCACAATGGTATCCACCTCACAGAAAGCCATGGCCTTTCTAAGCTCTGCGCCTGTTAAAACTGATGCAACCTCCCAGAGCTGCAACAGGAACATGCTGCCACCCTGGTGCTAGGCAGCAGGGTGTGCTCTATCCTTACAGCAGTACAGGACAGCAGTAGTGAGCACAGCTGTGGGGCGTGTGCCGAGGTAGAGGAACTTCTCCACCTAGGGATAGAGCTCTGGGAGAACCTGAGTAAATTGAGTGTGAGAGAGATCAACCTGGCTTGAACAAATAGCTTTGGATGTAACTCAGGAAAAAAAAAAAAAACAAAAAAAGAAAGATTTTATTGCCTTTGGAAGAAGGGAGAGGAAATTCAGGAGCCTACAAAGATGTTTGATGCTATGCAGGGAGAAAATTAGAAGTGCCAAAGCCCAGCTAGAACTTAACTTGGCTAATGCTATTAAAGACAATTTAAACTTTTCTATAAATATATTAACAACAAAAGGAGACTAAGGAGAATCTACAACCTTTATTGGATGTGGGTTGTAACACAGTGATGAAGGATGAGTAAATGGAGTTAAGTCCAATTGAAGTCTAATCACAAGTGATGTTCCCCAGGGCTTGATACTGAAACGAGTGCCCTTTAATACCTTTAGCAGTGGTCTGGATGAGGGGATTCAGTGTACTCTCAGAAACTTTGCAGTTGACAGCAAGTTGTGTGTGAGTGTTGATTCTCTTGAGAGTAAGAAGGCTTTACAGCGGCATCTGCATGCACTGTATCAATGGTCCAAAGCTAATTGTACGATGTTCAACAAGGCCAAGTGCTGGATCCTGCACTTGGGTCACAACTGCTACTGCTACAGGCTTGGGGAAGAGTGACTGGAAAGATGCCCAGAGGAAAAAGACCTGGGGATGTTAGTTGATTAGCAACTGAATGATCCAGCAGTGTACCCAGATGGACAACTGAGCTTGTGTCAAAAATAGTGTGGCTAGCAGGATTGGGGAAGTGATTGTCTGCTGTACTCGGCACTAGTGAGGCTGTGTGTCAAGTGTTGCACTCAGTTTTGGGCCCCTCACTACAAGAAAGACATTGAGGTGATGGAGCATGTCCAAAAAAGGGCCACAAGTTTTATGAGGAGCAGCTGAGTGAGTAGGGTTGGTTTAGCCTGCAGAAAAGGAGGCTGAGGTGAGACATAATTGCCTTCTAACATTATACAGATCATGTGAAGTGGATTCCCACCATTGTAATGACAATAGTATCTGCTGTTATCACAGAATAACATGAATGTAGATAGTGGCACCAAGGAATCTTTAGTTTTAACTTTAAAATGAAATTAATTTTATGTACCAATCATACATGAATGCCATTTAGATTATTTTTTTTAAATCACGTTTTATTCTACCTCAAAGTGCATTTTAGTGGAAGCTTGAATGATGCTTGAAATGTCACTTAGGTAAACAACCTTTTATTGTCAAACCTAGAGATTCATTTTGCCTCTAAAAAGCTTTAATTGTACATGGAGACCATCTGTGTTTTGACACAGATATTAAAGTACATTTTCTTGTAGCGATTGTTCAATCATCTGTGAGCAATTCTTCTGCTTTGAACTGATTTGGATAATGGAATGATGTACCTTAAAAGTTCATAAAAAGAAAATGCTTTTACCATTTCAACAGAACCAACTAGTAATCTGATATTTGTTCTAAATAAAAATGTGTATGCTTACTATTTTGCTAATACTTCTCAATAATTATTAAACTGACTTGATATGTAAGTGTTCAAAAGAAGTTATGACTTTATCTAAATTGCATAGCAACATAGGTATATATGTGTGTGTAAGGTGGTTATTCTGAATTACTGTTTTTTAACATTTCTGTTATTCCTTCCTAATGAGAGACTTGACAAAGTAAGTTTCTAGTTAAACATTCAGAAACATTTGATACATATTGTCTTCCTTCCACTTCCTCTCCTTCTTTCCTTTCCATGACCTTTGGATTGTAACTATTGTGATGAAAGATCCCACACTGAAACTACTCCGATACATCCCCACACCTCATCTTTAAAAATGTATTTTCTATGTTTTATCCTAACTTGTTTATTCACTTTTATCTTCATGGAATGCTTCTAGGGAGTGGCATAGTTTCTTGATGCTTAAAAATTGTACAATGCTATCTTATAATAATGTAATAATAAAAATGATGACAATAACAGTAACAACAACAACAATAATTATAATTGTAATTATAATTATAATTTTAATGGTATGCTGGTTCTGGCTAGGGTAGAAATAATACCTTGTGTGGGGCTATGTTTTGGATTTGCACTGAAATCAGTGATGATAACACAGATGTTTTAGTTATTGCTGAGCAGTGCTTACACAGAGCCAAGGCCTTTTCTGCTTCTCACAGCACCCCACCACCCAGTAGATTAGAGGTGTGCAAGAAGCTGTGAGGGGACACAGATGGAACAGCTGATCTCAACTGACCAAAGGGATATTCCATGCTATATGACATCATGCTCAGCATATAAGGCTGGGAAGAGAGGGACATTTGGGTTATGGCATTTGTACTCCCAATGATGGGAAAATTAAAATGCTAAATGGTAAAAGTTCATCAATTTTTGTAAGGCTGTCTTGAATGTATATATACTTTCATAATTGTATCTCACACAAATATATATTTCTCGCACTTTTCACTTTTTTCCTGCTCCTCCTATTTTTTCAATGCCAGCAAATAGGCTTGCATTCTTTACATGCAGTACTATTTGCTTCTCTGAATTTCCCAAACAGATAAGTTGTGATTTGCAATGGTGAAGTTTCACCTTGAGAACTGCGTTCAGCTTTGGGCCCCTCACTGCAAGAAAGATATTTATGTGCTGGAGCATATCCAAAAAAGGGCAACAAAGCTGACAAAGGGTGTAGAGAGCAAGTCTTATAATCAGTAAGTCTTACAGGTCTTTTACAACGCAAGCCATTCTATGATTCTCTTTTCCCTTATGTAAAATACTTAAATCAGGATCAGTAAGAATAATGTAACCTTGGAATCTAGAAATGAGTGGATATTAGTTTTTTCTTCCTTCTTTCTTTTTAATTGTATAATGATGGCTAAGTGTTCATTTTCCCAATTTTTAGCAAAAATAAAGTCATGACATCTGTGGGAACCAATGTGCTGTGTCATTGGAAGCAAACTGCAGTCATAATACAAATGTGCCTTTTTTCATGGTTATTTGATCTATGGAGGCTTGGGGGTTATATATTCTGATAATTTATTTTACTAACCACTGAAGAATCTGCGCCATTATGTTGTGATATTTTCTAGAAAATGTGTGAGTTGAAAAATAAAAAAAAAATAAAACCAACCCTCATATGTGAAATCTTTGTGTAGGGCACATTATTTTTCTTTTTTTCAGCTGAATTTAATTGCTATAGAATAGGGAGTCATACTGGAGGAGAAACAAATAACATAAAATTAAAAAGTAATTAAAGATTCTTAGCCATCAGAGACAATCAAATCCAGCAAAACACAGTCAGTGTTGAAAGGACAGTGGATTTTTTTTTTTCAGAAGAATATACTGTTCACAACATTACTCTTTTAAATGGGATTTTATTGGAAGAAACAGAGTCTGTGCCTTTAATAATACAACACACAGCACTCCGGAGCGTTCCTGGGCCCTGAAATACAACTCCATTGTATTGTTGTCATGTCAGAAGGGCTCAGACCTGTTTTGTTTAAGGCCAATGTTTTTGTCCCTAACAGTTTCTGGTCACAACCTGGGAGGTTAAATTTTCCAGTGACTATTTAACGCAAGCAGTTCTCATGCAGTAACTCTATGCCAAAAGCAAAAAGAGCAGACGCCGACCACTCTGCTTATCCAGCTTACTGCTCATGAGCACTCCTGGGCATATTTAATTTACTAGTATAGACATAGTCAAATATTTTCCACCACAGTTTTCCAGTAAAATATTAGTGATGCTTGTTAAGGTATCTCCGAGTGAAAATAATAATTGTTTATTTTAAGAAAGATTTAACATTTGTTGCAGCCAAATAATTGCAAGTGGCATAGATTTACCCAGGCTCCGTACTACTGTTTAAAAGAGATTAGTTCAAAAAGGTTTTTGCATGGCCTATAAACCAACAGCAAAGTGCATTACCTATGAGGTCTGAAGACTCTGTCAGCAGAATAACTGCCAGCTATGACTACCAAGCAAGTTGTATTAACACTATCTTCAGCTATTTTTAGAATGACCCCTGACAGTTGTTTGTGGTTTGTTTGTTTGTTTGGTTCGGTTTATTTTTCTCTTCTTGAAACTCTAACCCTGTTCATTCAACTAGACTGCCATCACAAAATCCAGGTTTTACAAAGATCGCAATATATTTCAAAAATATCATATAGCCTTGTGCTACTTGCTTGTCAAAAAGTGCTGGTTCAAAGAACTTTACAGCTATGTGATCAAGGATTTTGCTTTTTTCTGTTTGAAACACAAAAGCACTGTAATCTATGTAACTTGGTGTTAGATTTACACTTCCGATGTTATCTCAAAATATATGTGCATAAATATTATAGTATCAAATATCTTTTTTTTTTTAATATACCAGACCTTTACTTTTCCTTGTTTACTTTTAAAATAAATAAATTAACAACCAGATATTTTTTAGACAAAATGTAGCAACCTTTTTGAATCTGCTGTAAACAACAGAAAGAAGAGTAAGAAATGTGGAAAAAGGAATGACAAGTTTACTTGTTAGCCCTATATGTGATAATTGAAATCATAGTTTGGGCTGTTTTCACCACCTACTTCAGTTCTTGAATACTGTTAAGAACTCAGATAAGTTATAGTAAAAAATGCAAAATAAGTATCCCAGAATCTTAAAATTATTTAGGTTAGAAGGGACTTTTAAAGTCGTCTAGTTCAACCCCCCTGTCATGCGCAGGGAAATTCTCCACTAGGCCCAGTTGCCCAAAGCCCCATCCAACCTCACACTGAAGAATTCCAAGGAGACAGAATACACAGCTTCTCTGGGGAACATGTTCTAGTGCCTCACCACCTCTATCATAAAAAATTTAAAAAAAAAAAATCTTCCTCATGTCCTATCTAAACATAATCTCTTTCAGTGCAAAAACAGTGACCCTTGACCTATCACTACCAGCCTTGACAGAAAGTCTCTCCATCTTTTTATCAACTCTCTTCATATATTGAAACGCTATGATAAAATCTCTCTGTAGACATTGATAGATTCAATATTTGTATGTTTTAGTATTCAATAAGACTGTTTAAATAATCTCCAACCTGATACCAAATCTTGCAGATGGATTGGACCGTGCATATTGTAGAGCAATGCCTACGTTTTTATGAATGAATTGTAATTAATTTGCATATCATGTGCCGTTTGCTAATTTAAAAAAGAAAACCAAACCTTTAAATAATTCATTTTGATTACTTATCTTTTAGGTATCATTGATGTGATACCATACTGGACATCAATTTCACAGCTTTAGTCCAAATGCAATTAAATTCTACATCCTTACCAATATCATTTGTTAATTGTAGTTTCACACTGGCTTGCAACATTAAAGAGACTCTGATATAATGACTTCAGACCCAGTATACTTGCTTTCATTTATTACTGAAGCATGCAATTGTTCCAGTTCATACTACTTGTTTACTAGTTTAAATCCATTCTTTAAGCATCTCTATATTCTCATTGCTTGCATCTCTTTCCTCCAAAATTCATATTCATAGTCATATTCAGCTCTTAAATGTCTTATGTACCCTTCTTTTCATGTTATGTACCCTTCTTTTCATGTTATGTACCCTTCTTTTCATGTTACATTTCAAATCTCATCCATTGTTCTCCTCTGATTTGCACCATCAACAGGGTTTTTTTTTTATATTGCTATTGAAATTAAAAAAAAACCCCAAAACTAAAAACTAAAAAGCACAAATATCTGAACGCAAACTCACAAATGCCAAAAACAGCTTCAGAAAGTGTGTCTATACTTTGTTCCTGTGTTGATTCATACTTACATATCTATACACACCCCTCCAGACGTGTTATTTTGTGTGTATATATTTCCAAATAACTTGAAGGCCAGAGACACAAGGTGATGGAAAACAACTTGAAAATTATTTTGCAAAACTATTTTGCCAAAAAGAGCACAACATCCACCTTGAAAAAAATAAAATAATTTGTTCTTTTCTCTATGCAATTAAAAATCAGTTTTTGTTCCCTTTTTTTTTTTTTGAAAAAAAATCATTTTTTTCCCAGTTCTTCACTATCTGAAATGCTTTTAAGAATATCTGTGAATCCTTGACCTTTGTACTTTGATTTTATTTGTACATATTCTGTTAAATGTTTGTAGAAAGTTTGAACTCTCTAATGTTATGTCTTTCTATCAGGTACTACTTTGTTCACAATCCCAAGTAGAACTACAGTCTGGGAGGAGAATAGATTCAGAGCAGACCTGTAAAGAAGGACTTGGGGGGGTGTTGTTTTATGAAAGGCTCAATATAAGCTGGCAATATCTGCTTGCAGCAAAGAAAGCCAACTGTGTCCTGGGAATGCATCAAAAGAAGCATGACCAGCAGGTTGAGGGGAGCGATTCTACCCCTTTAGTCCATTCTTGTGAAACCCCACCTGGAATACTGTGTCCGGCTCTGGGGTCTCCAGTTTAAGCAAAACATGGAAGAGGGTAGATTTAGATTAGATATTAAGAAAAAAAAAAATCTTCATTACTGGGATAGTGAGCACTGGTATGGGTTGCCCAGAAAAGTTGTGGATGCTCCCCCCCCAGTACTGTTCAATGCCAGGTTGGATGGGGCTTTCAGCAACAAAACCTAGTGGAAAATGTCCTTGCCCAATGACTAAGGGGGGTGTGTGTGTGTGTGTGTGTGTGTGTGTGTGTGTGTGACCCAAATGATCTTTAAGGTCCTTTCCAATCTAAACTATTCTATAATTTTCTGAATCTATAATATCATGGAAAGCTGGCCCAATATTTATCTACTGTCTAACTTCTGTAAAGGCCCCGAGAACATTTTCCAGTAGAGAAGTTAAAACCAATTAAGTGGGTGATTACTGTCAAAATGCTTACAGGTTTGTAAGAAAGAAATATCATTAGAATTTTAATCTGCATTTAGGACAACATTATTAAAAGGTTGGGACTTTTTTGTTTGTTTTTGTTATGGTTTTTTTGTTTTGTGGGGCAGGGGGGTTTTTTTGTAACTGTGTTTCTATGTGTATAATTTCATTTTTCAAATGTGGAAAGCTGTTCTTCCTTTATTTTAACATACTATTTGTTGTGTATACACTTCTTTATTCTGGACACAGTAATACTGATCATTCAGGAAACAAGATATTACCTACCTAAAGGACATCTACTGCAGATGGTTTGTCTTTGGCAACCATATGGCATACACATTTTGGCTAAAAAAGGATGTGATTTTTTATTTGCCAGCTACTGTTCAGTAGCCAGATATTTTTGAAGCAGATCTATAAATAATACATTTATCTACTTGCTTTCTCTCCCTCTGTTTCTCTTTCCCTTTATTTTAAAACTAGTAATATCCTCTATGCAACAAAACAAAACAACAACAACAAAAACCCAAAAAACAAGCATGCAGCAAAATTATGGAAGATGGATTTTATATAAATTCAAGAGAAAAAAAATGCAGAAAATGTTTTAATTATTCAGTGTTTTTTTTTTTAATGAATCCTGTTTCACAGAACATTGAACAGAAACATCTCAAATTTAATGATGTATAATTTCATGTAAGCAAACAGGATATGTTTCAATAAGGTCAAACCAGAATATTTTGCTTTGCAAGATATCTTTTATTGTAACAATCTGCACGCATATAACTGGACCTATACACCCAGCTCAAGAAGCATACTACAGTCATTTCATGACTCCATACCATGACATGGCATGGATACTGTCATCCCTTTTAACACCTCCTCCATGAAAATCATCTGTGATTCTAGCACCCTGTAATAGGTGTTCTGAGAAATGGTAAAGTATAAGAAACGAAGCGGAGGAAATACCAATCTATGACATAGACTTGCAGTATAATCCTTCTACTTTTTAAGGTGAATAGAGATCATAACCTCAAAATCACTAGAGCAGCATTATGGTTGAACATAAAATTGTTTGACACAGTTAAGCATGGGCAGTGATCCGATTTGTCTTTTCCTTTCTCTTTTAGTTTCATGGAATAATAAACTTATCTGTCCTGTATTAGCTGTGAAAGAGGCCGTTAGTGAGAGAGTGTGTTTATTTTACCTAATGTAAACTTTTGCAATGTACATCTGAGGTAGCTAGCCAGCCAATTTTTTTTTTTTTAATGGAGTTGACTCTTTAAGGTGCTATGCCTTTCTTACAGCAGATAGCTAAAATAAGCTAGGTTATTCATTCCATAAAATTGTTTTTTCCCTATATCAACACAAAGATGTTATGGTTCAGCAGTAAACCACATTATTGACTTGAACCCCACTGAGAGTGATCTAATTGCAATTTCTTAATCAATTGCATTGAAACATCTGCTTTTGATATAATTTAGCAATCAAGCACTTTTTGAGCAGCTACATTTCATAAGATGTTTTCTCAGGGTTTTTAAAACTGTAAGATTCATTCCACTGTAAGGCAGGTAGAAGTTAGAAGGGACACACCTGTAGGTACACATAGAGAACAGCTGAGTGCAAAAACCAATATTTGGTTAATGACCTTTCCTGAGGGAGAACATCAAGTTAAATTTGATTTTTAGTTGCAAATATGCTTATTTTCCAGATGGGTTTCTGGAGCAATTTAATACACCAAACAGAAATATCAGCTTCATATAAAATTTGCATAAAACACTAAACCCTCTGGGAAGATACATTTTAAGATTTTTTTTTTAAAAACTTCCACTCTTTCTTTTTTTTCCCCTGTTATGATCAAGCCCCTTACCAAGTTACTCTCCTGATTTTGTTACTTCTCCAGTTGTGTGGCTCCAGCATAATACTAACACATCCTATTAGTACAGGACACATTTACCTAGGAACCATGAAAAAGGCTGATATCTTTGTGAATTTCTTTGTGCTCAGATAGTTGTTAGAATAGAATTATTTCCTCTCCTTTTCAGGAAGCTGCATGAAATAAAGTATGTTTAAAACATGCAAAGACTGGAATTCAAACATGAGAAACTGTTGGCATATCATGCATATTGTTATGCTTCTCTTATGTCAAACTTAAGGATTTCTTAGCAAGTAAAATATGTATAAGTGAATAATAAACTCAAAGCCCATCTTCTCTGTTCAACCATCATGGCAATTGTCAGCTTCATTGCCATCTAGATCCAATTCATTGTTTCCAAATTGTATATTTATTAATCCCTCCAGGGTCTGCCTTAACTTGGATGTTCAGCAGAACTTGCTTTGACTGAAGATAGCCACCCTTCATTCTCTAACGTTGTCTCCAGCAAGTCACACAAAAACACTGCACTTCAGACTTGGGAGTTTCCTTTGTCTGATACTGATATTCTGCTATGTTTACAAAGGTCTTTCAATGTCATCCTGGACCTCACTTAAAAAAATCTTTAGCATCTAGGAATCCAATGCCTTAATTGCTTATTTGATCAAATCCTTGTATAAATGTTTGGTTTTTTTTTTTCTCACAAAAACAGGACATACACAAATAAAACAAACGAACAAACAAAAACAACCCAAAAACCAAAAAACAAATACTAGAATCTGAGGATTCTAGTGGTAAAGTTTTGGGCAAAGGAATACAGAAAAGATGAGAAAGTAATATACTTATGTTATTGCGCCAATGCCTATCTTGACCTTAGCTCAATGTTGAAGGTACCATCTTACAGGTGGATTTCTATAGAAGCAACTTTCAAGCATACTGGAAAGGACAGAGTGTGATTCTCTGTAGCTTTTTGTGACATGGTTGGATTCATTGACACCTGGTACAAATCCAGTTCAAAACTTGTTTCTTTGGAGTCTAATTAGGTTTAAACATTCACTGAAGTCTTAGTTTATGAGGGCAGTACTTAAGATTTTCTTCTAATTTAACTAGATGTTTTCAGAAGCTCAAAGCACATCTTGATGTTTATGATCTTTATAGCATCTTGATCATTTTGATCTGAATGATGTCTTGATCTTTCTTCCAATTCTGATTGAGATTGACCAACGAGTTCAAAAGATACTGAGATGAAGCAAGACAGTTTTGTGCATCCTACCAAGAACAGTATAATCACATAAGCCTAATTTCCTTATGCTAAAAGAAATAATACTAAAAAGAAGTGTTCACAGTTCAAATATTTCATCATTGTGACTTCACCTATATAAGCATAAAATATTAAATCTAAATATTATAATTGTCCTGAAATTAATCTATTTTATCATTTGACAGATTGTTAGATACTGAAGTAAGATTTTTGATGTTTAGCAAAGTATTAGTAAATCTTTATGCTTATTGAAAGACAAGTGCCATTTTGAAGAGGAGGTTTTAAAGACCCCTAACTATCTATGTATCTCTTTTAAAAACTGGCAGCATGAAGTAAACACAAACCAAATGGTGACTGCATGTTTCTACATATTTGTTTTAAGGACAAAGTAGAACGTAGACACAGAAGGCATTAGATAGAATCATAATGAAGACAGTAACGTTATAGAAGAATACATAACATAATGGAACTTGAGTTGTATCATATGTTTACATAGCTGAATTCCCTAGATTCAAGTTCCTGAACAGTTTAGCCACTGTGTGATACTGGTACATAGTGATACAAGTGCTAGTTTTCATACTAACGTGAGTACAAATGTCCATGAAAAAGTGTTCAACAACATCATGCTGCTAAACAGGTCTGGGGAAGTTTGGTTTCTGGAGATATTCTGGTGCAGTCCATTGTGATTGGTGACATGTTCCATCCTGAGCTATCAGAAAAGGTTATGTCAAACAGCTGGAGAGTAGGTGATCATTGAAATGAATGGCTGGTCTAAGTTGCAGGCAATAGCCATCAAGAGAGGCAGACCTTGGAAGGAGCTATCAACATGACTCACTCTCCATGGGTTTTTTTAAGATTTTACAGTAAACCTGGTGTTATTAAATATTCATAACTATGCAAGTGTCCTCATGCACAATCAGATGTCTTGATTCCTAAGATACCAAATATAGTTTAAAAAATTATCACAAGAATCTAAAATATAATAATGTTAAATAGATAAGGGAAACATACAATTTTGCTATTGAGGTTAATAATGAAGTGCAGCCCTTATACATCAGATTATTCTTGTAATAAAGAGCAGTCTTCAGAGAAATTAACTGTCCTGGTTTAACCCCAGCTAGCAACTAAGACACACACACAGAGGCGCTCGCTCAAAGTACCCTGCGCCTCAGGTGGGATAGGGGAGAGAATTGGAAGAGAAAAATAAGAAAATTCATAGGTTGAGATAAAGAAAGTATAATAGGTAAAGCAAAACCTGTCCTCATACTAGCTATTATGAAGAAAATTAATTCTGCTCTAGCCAAAGACAGCACAGTAACATATTCAGAAATAGTTTGAAATGTGAATAATCTTGAACTGAGCAAAAGAAAATCTACGACAAGAAAAAAAAATTAAAAATCCATTAATTTGCAATCAAAAATGTTTTTTTTCAGCTGTGAGTTTTCATGAAAACCTGATCTTGATCAGTTGTCACCAAAGGTGTTTTTTATTCAAAAAGATTTGCATTGTTGGCCTTTTTCACCTACTGTACTTATAGAGACAGCCTGGAGTCACATGGCTGCAATGAAACAATGGACTGAAAGAAGAAGAGAATGGGGTCTTGCAGAAGCAAGCTGGTGTGGTCTCGGGTGTCTTTTAAAACTGAATCTGAATGGTAAGCATAAAACAATGAGAAAATAAACCGAGGTCAGATCGTCAAGGAAAGCATCACTGCTCCTTCAGGAAGAAGATGGACCATTAACCTACTCTGGAAAGCTATGTTTTCTGATTTTTTTCTTACTCGCTTCAAGATATATAGACTTTACCCCAAACTTCTCACTTCAGAAGCCTAAGGAAGAAGACCCTCAGGAGTGAGAAATACAGTACACAGATAACGCTTATCACTAGGTGCTGTGAGGAAAGCAGCATGATGAAGGAAAACTATTATTATGTTCTCACATCCTTTCAAACATTGTGCTTATTAGACTTAGGAGGGCATGATGGTACTTTCAGATGATCAGACAAGATCAGAACTTTCCTGCTTACCAGCCTCTGAGGGAAATATCACAGTGAATCCACATTTTAGATTTTTTCTCTGGGCAAATTCATCAAGTTATCCGGGTTCAAAGGATTGAAGGAATATTCAGGACATTTGGCCAATAGGACATGCAGTTAGCCTTATCTTTCTGAAAGACTGAAAGATTCTACTTAATGATGAAAAAAACCCATAAACCTCACAGGAAATTCAATCAGTGTGAACTACTTATTTTGAGGGTTTTGTTGTTTTGTGTTTTTTTTAAATAAATTAACATAATTAAATGTATAGGGGTTTTTTTTGTGGGATTTTTTTTTCTGTGAAGAAAGTTAAGATACATGAACAATTGAATACATGAGTCTGACAGTTTCAAAGTAAAGCTCTGAGATTGTAAGGAGGGAAGTAAAAGTTCTCAGCTTTCCTTTCACAAAACCATGGAACATCATGGCTTATTAAAATCTATTATGTGTTAATAAGTTGTTAAAATAAATATTTGAAATGCAAGGTTGATCCTTTTCTTTTACAAGGAAATGAACAACTATGGTAGTTACTGATAAAAAATATAACTAAAATGTCTGAATTCAAGAAGTGCTTTCTTTAGATATGGTTATTTTTCTCCCCCAAAAGGCTGTATAATTCCCTCTTGAAAAAAACTGAAGTAGTATCACCATGCCACGTTAAGAAGTTTTAAATAGCACATCATTTTACCCGAAGGGTTTGGATAATTTCCACATAAAATTGGCCCTTAAAAAATGTCAGAACAATTTACAATGATTAATGAAAAAAGCACTTTTAGCACTCATAATATTTTACAATGGCAATTGTTTCAGTGTTTCAAGAAATCAGTTATGCAAATGCCTGTCTCTTGGAATATGGAATATTGCTGGTTTCATTGTCTACCAAAGCTATCAGGTAACTTAGAGAAAATGAGCTGTTAAAAAAAGATTTTTTTTTTTTCCTTTGGTTTTACTGGAAAAATGTAGAGTGGAAGAATAATAGATATTTTCAAAGTTGACAGATAAGCACTGTATTTTTGGATACAGTACAAAATAAAGTTTATCATTATTTAAACACTCAATTGTTTTTAAAGGACTAAATTAAGACCATAATCTGACAGCCTGTCTAGAAAACAAAAGAGCAAAAAAAAGTTTAAAAACTATATTTTCTATCTGTATTTTCTATCTAGTTACCTGAGAATTCACCACTGTTCTTGTGCTAGGGTGTGATCTTAAAGGTACTCTTATGAAACAATGCAAAACAAATATAGATTTGTATCTTAAGTTTTCATATTTTGTAAGGAATTATTGTTTACTTCATTTCAATTGATACAGACTTTTTTTTAACTCATTGCTTGAAGACATTGACTGTGGTCTCTCTCAGGATCAGAATATCTCACTAGGTGGGACAGAGTTCTGAACTGGTATGGTAAGGTGGTTCTCCCATGTTTCTATAACAATAAGATTCAGGAATCTTTGTTACAGATAAATGTATAAGTTTTAGACAAATATTTCATGGAGGGAAATCATAGGACAGATTTTCTTTTGACCATCTGCCAGCTGCAGAATAGTTTATTACTTTGCCTTGTCTTTGCAGTTTCCATACAGATATAGTGTGTGTAGATTCTGCAGCGTAGATAACAGCAAACAACACACTGGAATCTGGTTCTTCCATTGTAAAACAGCTCAAGTGTATAAGGGTTTGACCAGCAGGTCCCATAAATCTTGCTACTGTACAGCAGTGCACGCTCTGGTGCTGGCCTCAAAAGAACTCTGTGCAGGGCCCTTCCCACTCTTCCTAGATGTGATTGATTTGGACTCCTGGCTTACTCCTGCTAGCCTCACGAAAACAAACCTTGTGTTTTTGATGTGCTTGGGATCCATAAGGCTCTCTGCATTGATGTTAATGCAAATAACGAAGGACCCTGAAACACATCATGATGCATATTAAAATTTTTGGGACCTACCTCTTGCCATACATACAACTGCAGATGAACATAACATGTGGCCATCCCTTTTTTCACAGGTAAAATGTTATTTATCCAATAGCATGAAGCTCACTGGGTGTAGGATTGAAATACTTAGTCAACTACAGTGATAAACTTGCTGAAGCATAATACCTTCTAGGCTTAATTATCCAGGATCTCATAGGTAGTGGTCAGCAGAGTGGTGTCTTTTTGTTTATTTGTTTTAGTTTAACAGTATTTGGCATGTTGCTGATCTTCTATACCTGTGAACCCCACAGACTCTTCTTGCACTCTTTATCTGTTGTAGTAAATACAGTCTAATGAATTTCAATCAGTCTTCTTGTCTATCATATTATATAGGATGAAAAAGTAGGAAGCATCACCAGTTTTTGTTGTATTCTGTGATATCAATTAGAATCTCACTAGTTTTCTTCCTGTCTCTATTAATATGACAATTTGAAATGCTTTTACTCAAGCAGATTCTGTTGCTCTTAATGCATAGGTCTGCATGGAGTTAGAAGCCATGTGAATTTCCGTCAGTTTCTTCATGTGTTTAAAATGTGCTAAGTGTTAGTCTGTAATTATTTCCCCCAACAAAAAGGATTTATGCACACACAATCCATATAAACCTCTTATATTTGTGTTTCTTAGTGTGTCTTCTTTCTCTTTAGAAAGCTACATCTATCCTTACAACAATCAGAAAATCTATCTCATGTGAAACGACATTCCATCTAAGCAATACTATTTTTTTTTCATATTTGAAAATGATGGTAGACTCCTCAGAATGAAGAAACAGTTTAAAGATAACTAGCTCTGGGAAACACTGTTTAAGAAATTCTTAAGATACAACAAAACATACTCTCAAGCTTTTCTTTACTGCAGTAAAACCTAGACATTTAGTTTTATTAAAGGGGGAATCCTCATTAATTATATAAATGTGAGTAATTGCACATTATGGGGGAGAAAAAACCAAACCAAAACAAAAATAAACTTACTTGTAATGAGATCTGGAAGTGTTATAACATCTGTCTGCAAAGAGAGTGAATATAGCATTCATGTTCCACCTTCAGGCATAAAACAAAAGAGAAGCTAATTTCAAAATAAAATGTACGTGCAATCTATCTACCTAAAGAATAAGTAAATATCCTCACTCAGATTTTTTTTAATTTCTCCAGGATAACAGAGTTGTCTTGGTTGTGGAAATGATTCCACTGCTTACTATTTCTGCTGAACATTTCAGGGCATGATTTTGTTAAAGTACTTCTACATAATTCTTTTCTTTTTATTTTTTCTTTTTTTTTTCCCTATGGTTTTTGGTTTTGTTTGGTTTGGGTTTTTTTCCAAAGAAATCTGTGCTTTGTTATACTTTGGAACTTTGGTTGTCAGGAGTTGTGAAGTTGCAAATAAGGTTTTGGAATATATGGTTGGTAATTTGGGATAAATTGGGCATGTGTCTAGAATATTGTTGCAGTTCTTTGTTGCTCAAATATGATAAATTCTATAGTTTCCTGTGAGTTACATATTTTGCTTTGTCAAGTCAAACCAAACCATACAGTCAGCGTGTTGTAGTAAGGTCTTTCTTCTTTGTGACTCAGTAGACTTCAGGGCTTCCTGAATGAGGCTACTCACTCTATTGTGCCACCTCACTACGAATAATGAAATCTTCAGCAGAAATATATCAGTAGCATGTCATAAATGTGTACAGCAGTGTGGCTAGATTCATCTCGCCTCACTGAAGAAAATAATTTCCTTTAGTCTCAGTGTGGAGAAATACTTTGTTAAAAGCAATTCAACTCACTCAAGATCTGGAAACCAAGGACAACCTCCTCTCCAGAAAATCAGCACTTAATCTAATTCCCCATAAAATGATATTACTGTAATGCTAAGTAAAAGCTATGCCTTTTGTAAAGCTCTTTAAAGTCTTAGCTGGATTAACTTCATGGAGAACATGTTTAGCTGGGAAGAATTTTATTTGTGTGTGCTCCTGTATTTCCATATATGGAGAATATCCTAAATGCTTTTTTATATATACCTTGGCATTTGTTTCTACTCTTGCTTGTGAAACTGAAGGTGTATCTTAATACACAAAATGGATGAAAAAAGCTAGTATTTTACAAAAGTTCTGAGAATTCCTATTACGAAACCAATGGTAATTATCAGATTGCAATTTAATATGCTGAATAGCCAGACAAAATATCCTACACATATATACAGATAATCTGATATTTATTTTACCCACCTTTGACAAAGGTGATGAGATTTCTTTAGTAAAATGATAGAAATATAGCAAATTAAAGATGTGAAAGGGAAGCATATACTTTTTGATATTTGTTTTCATGATAAACATG
>VZTU01014438.1:18871-61050 GCA_013400835.1 Zapornia atra | reverse complement strand
TGAAGCAAAACACACAATTATTATTTTTAAATTGCATGCATATATTAGCTTTCATAACAAACTTGTCATGATCTATAAATATACAAGAGTACCACTTTAATAAATCAGTTTAGGGGATTAGAGCCACAGGAATTAAAACCTCATGATTTAAATTCAAATTTGTAGCATGAAAATTTACATAAATTTAGTTGTACCTGAATTCATTATTGTAAGGCAATTCAGAGAAGAGATGACAAATTACAGTTTTATACAAAAATAATCTAATAAAAATGTAACCTACTGATTTGTGATTAGGGAGTAAGACATTTGGTAAGATTAAGTAATTTTCAAATTAGGAATAGACAAATTTTATTCCCCCACCAAAAGTGTTAATTGAAAGTGTAACTGAAAGTGTAATTTGACTTACATTTTGCTAACAAAAAAAAATAATCCATGTAACAGTTTACACAAACCTAATTTATTAACTACTGAGATGCTATTGGTTTTTAAATACATCTAGATTCTTCTAGGAACTATGAGTATCTGACAACATAAAAGAAGTTTAAAACAAAATGCCTCCCAATATCCCCAGATTTGCAGAATCCAGTATATCCCTAATTATTAAAACTAGTTATAATGTAACTCAGAACCTCGACAGACTATTTTTCATACAAACAAAACTGTTTTCTTTGCATACAAGCTCCATCTACATTCAGCTCAGGAATACCGTAGCTCCTACTGACAAGCCTAAACTAGTTTAAAACTATCCGGCTTGGTAACAGTTCAACCACTGCTCAGAGAAAATACCCAAATTGAGGTTTTATAGCCTCATCTCTTCTGCCCCTCCTCCCCTGAGCACTCTGCAACTTTTACAATAGCTCTGACAGGCAGATTGACAGTTTTACAGATAATTTGGGCATATTTATGTAAGCTTTAGTCACATATCTGACAACAAATGCAGTTAATCTCAGAATTTTTCTTTTAAACTCTGGTTGGCAGCCCCCATGCTATACCGAAGCTCTTTAAGGCACAAAGTTGGTCCTGCACATGGATTCCTTCAGTCTTTTAATAGAAAAGCATGGATAACACTTAATACAAAGCATGTTAAAAAAAAAAAAAGTAGTATTTTTTAACAGCATTGGCTTGAGCTAGCCTGTTTCACTTTGCACCAGAAAAGCTCATGTGAATATGCAACTCTCAACTCTTGTGACAATGACATTCAGCTCAAGGTGACAACTTGACAAATTGCTATTACTGTGCTATTACTTTCAGTACAGAGCTAAGCAATCAGGTTCAGAAAACCAGTATTCATAACAACTTGTGGATCACGCTGCCCATATGCAATACTTGACAGAAAGGGGGGTTTTCCCCAGTAATGAGGCACTAGGAAAAGTATTTGCCTACCAAAGCTTTTATTGTTCATGAAGCCTTGATTTTGAAGCTACTTAAACCTGGTGAAAATGCACTAGTATTTCTTCAGTGCTAAACCATCAGCTATTAGAATAAGTCATTCTGCGTACTCGATGATGAATCAGTCCATTTTTCTTTTCAGCACAGAAACTGAGCTGAGCACGGCTCTGTTACACAAGTCAACCATCATTTCACCTTAGTTCCTATTCACTCAAACTTCCTCTGCGTAAAAGGACGTTTTTAAAGAACAAATCTATCCATTTTCAGCAGGTCCCTTCTCAAAACATAATTTTTAATAAGAAAAAAAAAAAGTTACGTAAGGTATTACACCCAAGTCTATTCAAGAGCATTTTGCAGCAGCCAAGAGGTTGGAACTCGCTGTGTTGTGTTGCCCTCTTCAGGTCGACAGCACTAAAATTTTCTAATTCTTCTCTTTTGCCGAGTCATTACGTTGTGACTGCTGTCACAAAAATGTGCAGACCTGCAGTTTCAAGTGGCAGCTTACTTTATCCCATCAGTGCTCGAAGTATTTTTTTATCTAAAATCCTACAGAAATGAACTTTACTTTTGGCCTCTGCATCTCTCTAACTTACATAGTAATCTTGAAGATTATAAAAAAAATACCAACTAGTGTTTGAAAAGATGACTAAAAAAACAACTTCTGCACTGATAAGTGAGCCTCATGACAAGAGGCTTAAAGAGCTCAATTGATTCAGCTTACCAAAGAAAACTGAGGCTGCTGAAATCATCCTGTAAGTGAACTTGGAGGTTAGAAAGTCATCTGACTGAA
This sequence comes from Zapornia atra, assembly GCA_013400835.1. NCBI lineage: Eukaryota > Metazoa > Chordata > Aves > Gruiformes > Rallidae > Zapornia > Zapornia atra. Next base: position 58,871 of record VZTU01014438.1, on the reverse strand, counting down.
GTGGTATAAGGCAAACCAAGATCTAGAAACCGAAGTCAGGCAAATTCAGCCTTCAAATGCAATAGAGGCTTTTCATCAAAAGCAAAAAAACCCTTAAAGTTTTAATACTCTACTAGCATAAAAGGTTGAATTCATTATTACTTGAGAACTTTACAGGTGAACGCAGCATCTTTCCAAGCAATCTGCTTTCATGAGTTTGAGTCATTCTCCCTTGTAAGGGGTTTTGCAATTCATTATCTGAGCTCTGCTAATTAATGTGGAAATACAAATAAAACAGTCTTCCATTCCTTCGCAAAGGGCCATGCTTGGGTTTCTGATTCATTTATTGAACCAGATATTAATAATGTCTTAGAATATTTAATTTCCCCCTCCCACCTTGCTATTTTTAGAGGACAGGTCATGGCAGACCTTGAAATCCATCTAGACATCTCAGTACTGCAACGTTGACAGAGAGAACAAAGCATTGGATTTAACTGACATGTTAAGTGTGGAGAATTTAATTCACAATACTAAGGCAGATAAAAATCATAATAATTTGTGACTGATTTAATCACATCTTACAGGACTTCTTACAATAGGAAAAGGCCTACTGTGCAATTAGGAAATAAAATATATAACATAATCAAAACCCCTTAGAATATACAGGCAAAGGAAATACTCATTCCGTGGCATGCCCGAGCACCCAAATAAAGGGGTAAACAAACAATCCCCTTTTGGGCTGGCAAAAAAAATAATACAGCAGCCAGCCTGCCTTAAGCCAAGTGCAACTCTAGAAAAGCCCAGGAGAACCTGTCATGAATAGTTTTAATGCATTTTCTTCCCCCATGCTTTTGTAATTATTCTCAGGTATGAAATTCTATTTACATCTTTAAATCCTATATACGCATAGGGCAGACTCCAGAGGAAGGGAGAAAGACCGACAGGGAGACGGCAAGCAAGTGCAAGTGGACGAGCATCAGACAGGGAGAGGGTAAGATACTAAAACTTGGGGACGAGCGTTGTGCACAGCAACTGAGACTCCGAGTTCTCCCATCTGCAGCATAAGACAGCAGACAGTAGATCATGAGGAGTAGCCTACCAGCACGTAGAGACTCCTCTCCAGGACCTGACTAATGTGCCCTGTCACAGTGCCCGCAGCCCAAGACTGATGGAAACTTCCTGCCACTTATCAGCCGTATGGTTTCTCAGTTAGAAAGTGCAAAATCAACCGGTCTTATAAGGATGGGGGGAAAGTCTTCAAGTCAAACTAGCTCTAGTACTAGTACAAGAAAAACAATTCTTAAATTTATAATGTCCTCAAATCTTTACTATTAAAGAACAAGTGGGGGGAAAAAAAGCAGTCAATAAAAAGCAGTCAACAGTATTATCAGGAAAAAAAATAATTCATGCAACTGTCAACTGAAGACACAGAAGCCTGTATCTCTGAAGTGAGAAAGTGGGGCACTTTTTTTTAAAAAAATGCATGTTAAGTAAAAGTGTCACAAAAAATATAATCACTATTTTTAAACTGTCTCTGGTAGAAAAAGTTTCCACCTATGTCAAAGGTTCATCTGGTGCAAGTTCCATATGACACAGTTTAGACTATGACAGCTGGTAATAAAAACTCAAGGGTATCTTAGCTAGCTTCAAATTCCAAATGAGCTGATCTTTAGAAATAGTCTCTCTCTTCATCTTCTACAGTACATGCTAGGATCCTGGTCCAATCTTAGCTGCTACATTTAAAAGAAGAGGTGCTGGACAAGGGTTCTTAAAATTACCTGTGGTTAGTTTAGTTCTGACTTACACTCGCACGACGTTCATATTTTTGCCACCTCTTTCTCCCCCACACACCATCAGATTTGGATACCACACGAGGTATGATTCATATTATTCTTCAGAAATGTATTTTAATAGACAAGCTTTTACAATTGAAAGAGCCTCTGAATTTTGAAAATATCAAGCAGTGAAAAGCATGAGCAGATTGCTTTATTGCATACAATTTTTCTTCGGCAACTTTTCCTAGTCATGTTTAATTGTTGTCAAGAATAATTTTTCTCAACTGATATCATTATCTAATACATTTTTTGGGAAGGAAAACAAATTCATCCACCTCATACTGCCAAAACAAATACAGGCAGTTCCCTTCACATAATTTCCTTTTAATACTTTTGGGGTAGTAGAAGGTACGACGACTAAAAGGAAGAACTTTCTCCACTGAAGGCAACGCCTAGTAATTTCCTGGCATCCACTTGAATATCCTTAAATATCTACAAAAACACTACGTGTAAACACTTGGGGAATGCACATCCACTGTAATACAAACTCAGGCTAAAATGGCTTTCAGATACTTATACAATCATTGCATCCTTTAGGTTGGAAAAGACCTTTAAGATTGAGTCCAACCGTAAACCCACCACTGCCAAGTCCACCACTAACCCACGTCCCTAAGAACCTACACGTAGGGATATGCAAGAAGACAGTTAGAATGCAAAGCTGACTTCTACCAGCATTAAGTAAAATTTACTGCAATCAGGGTAGGGGTTAAGAATACTTCTGAATCAGTTACTTCAGCATATGCAAGTCTGTCACTAAGTACTGTAAATTTATGTTAAAACCATCAGAAATAAGTCCTTGTTTGGAATCAAATTACAATCTCAGCCTCCCTAACACTTTCCTGAAAATTCCCTTAAATACACAGACTTTTATGATGAGCAATAATCAGTACACAAGCCAATAAACCAAACACAAAAGCCAGAAACACCTGCACCCACTTTTTTTTTTTTAAAAAAAGAGGAACATTACTGAAAATATGCAGAAATATTAAGAGCAGCATTACTGAAAATAATATATTCCAACCTCCTCCAAGGCTGTGTCAGCAACATCTGTATTTGTGTTTGGTCTTCTATTCTTAGTTAGCTGTGGGTTTAAGCTACATTAAGGGTTTCCAATTGAAAATTATTAGAATCAAGGTAAGTACTACTGGCCAAAGGAATAGATACTGCTAAATTAGATTCCCCTCCTCCCCCCCAGTACTACCGTGAAATCATTTGATATCATAGAAAATTTCCCTCGGGGCTTAAAGGTCTGTACCTTATTTCTGACAGCAAAACCCCCATTTCGCAAGCCCATTTGCTCTGTTTCTATGAAAAGACTTAAAAACCCAAACCTGTCGGAGAATAAACAAACGACTTAGTTACTAACCAAACAAAGAGCTGTGAGTGAGCTACTTTTCCCAATGCATACTTGGTGATACTAATACAAACCTTGCCATCTGCTGTGATCTCTGACAAAATAACTGACTTCCGTTCTCAATCAAAGGTTTCGCTATGATGGTAAATGTCTTACATCGAGCATTAAAGTTACTTCAGTCCCACTGCAAGACCGTATAGGTTTGTTTAGTCATTAAAACCTGCTATAAAGTAATACCACACTACTCGATACTGTGAATAAAGGGGGAGGGTTGGGGTTTTTTTTAATAGTTACAGGTAGGTACAAAGCTAAAATGTAAATAGATGAAAATGTGTCAAAGACAAAACAGAGCAGAAGTGTTCAATTTACAGAGAGGCTTTCTGTGCAAACTTTTAACCATACTTAATTCCAAACTTCGTTGTGACCTTAATGCTATAAAAACTATGGGGGACACTGAAAAAATTGTAAGGGTTCCAAGGAATGTGCCTCCAAATAAACTTCTGAGAAAAACAGAGTGTATTGAATCAGAAAAATATATTCAAAGCTAGTTTTGGATTCTAACTCTACAATTAGAAGACAAAGGTAAGAACTAGATGCAAGACCTATGCTCTTACTTTCACCTTATAGTGCCAAGAAAACAGAGCTACACAGTGGTTGAGGGAAAAAGTGTTGCTCCTGAAATGTTTTACTTAAAGCTTTCAGAGGGCATCTGCATCCAAAGTAGTCTTCATAGTTAGCAGCTATTTATAATGACAGAATTAGCTTTTTTTTTTTTTTAAAAAAAAATGTATACCAGCCTTAGCACATTCTCAATACACACAACATAACTAATGCTAATTTATCTGGTGGAATAAAGAATTTGCTAAGTTATGCAACCCACGGGTTCAGCAAAGATGAGCACACAAAGTTATACCATACTGTTAGAAAAGGGACCGTATCATTCTGAAAACAGAAGATGATATATGACACCTCAGTGAAAGAGTTTGGTAAAAGTGGTTTTATTTTGTTGACTCCTACCTGATAAATTCTAAATGGGATGTATCGAAATCCACTATCTTCTGAAGGATACTCCATGAGTTTTCGATTTATTGCCCAAAACTGCTCAAATTTATCTGTGAAGGTAAAATTAGACTTTGTTAACATTAATAACATATATTCTATTTCAGCTAAAAGAGGTAAATGAGACATGACTGGAACAACATGCAAACTTCATACAGAAGTTTGACCTGCATCAACTTATTTTCCTCACATTTCTCTTCCCTATTTAGCCCGAAGCCAAGTAGGTCATCTGTGTTCTATGAAAACAGTGATGTGGCACCTTATCAAACTGAAAGAGAAAGCAACTTGAATTCATATCATATCTCCCACTGTTAGGGAAATACAGGGTCACGGATTATGGAGTTCATTACCTCAATTAACAGTGCCTGTTTATTTACTCTGCTGCTACCAGAGTGAGCCCATGCTGTCTCACAGATCATTAAAAACATCTAATCGTTCTTAACTTCAGGCGAACAACAGAGAAACTCAAGCAGTAGAAAAACTTTGAGGGGGTTACAGTTGGATATGTAAGTCTTAAAATTATCTGCAACAACGTATACTATAATCAGAAAACATACTGCCAATTTCATGGCACAACCTGAAATTAAAAGTTTGTTTAAAACACAGTATTGTCCAAGTAATGAGGTTTAGTGAAGTAGCCTGAGGCAGCACACCATTTCATCCTGTTCAGACATTACAAGAACAGTTTATCGCCCTTAAAGCGTATTAAGGACAGCACAGGTCTAGAGCAGTAAAGGCTTTTTATACATGCAAATCAATGACTCAAATCAAGCCACCAACCAATACCAAAAGTGACAGAAAGGAACATGAAAAGCCATGATGAATAAAGCTGCTGCTAGCCTAACTAGGAAAGGCAGCTTTAGAAGGGGGAGAGCAAGGTATACAGATCCTTATGAGCCCTAACTCTCCAAGACACCACATGCAGTGGACATAATCTCAAGTGGAAGATGCAGTCTCCAGTTTTCCCTCCTCCACACAATGTTCAGCCTCAGGCAGCCTGGCAGTGGAACAGTTATAGAATTCATTCCCCCCAAAGCAAGTAAAACTTAGGAGTGTATTTGTGGAACAAAACTGCTGATAACAATTAAAGCAACTGTAGTAAATTGAGTCCGGGATCTGCTTCACTCCAGCGTACAGTACAGAGTCATGTCAATGCAATGAAAGCCATACTTAGTAACTACTGCAGGGTTTATAGCACATTGCTTTTCCTCATTGTGACACATAGTAGGAATTTCCAAGAAACCATAATCAAACTCCTGCCAGGTATTCAGTAGGAGCATTTCCTGATGCTTACCTCAGAAAGTACTTCCACACCCTCATCTCCTCATAAGCAGTGAGCACCGTCCCTTCCAACCCAAAGAATCCTATGATTCTGTGACTAGCACTTCCCTGAGCTGCAGTCAGCACCACCATGCAGGCACCTGCCTGAGATGAGGAGCTGCCTGGACACAGGGTGCTACCACCCCTTGGCAAGCTCAGCAGGTGACACCAACAGCCCTGGAGCTGAGTGTTCCCAAGCACTGCTGCATCTGGGAACCCCAGCCTACAAGTCAGAGGTTTCTGATGCAAAGAATGACTGCATTGTCCTCACAAATGCTGTCAGTGGAAAGGTGAAGATTTAGCATGCTCCCCTCATCTTTGGGGACAGTGTTGAGAATGGCTTATGGCTTTCCCTGCAAATTGTGTGGCCAGGCATCCTACTGTAGGTTTTGATGACTCTTAAATTTACATATTTGAAGACATCTTACCTGAACCACAATAAAAACCACATTAATTTAATTTACTTATTTTCAGGCTCATATTACAGTTAACAAAGAAAAGTTGGGTAAAAAGCTTACTGTCTTCAAAATTCAAGAGAGATGAGCAACACATCTGATGGATCAGAAGAAACTCTGAACAAGTAAGAGTCTTGTGGTAGGAGCTTAAGTACATTGTCCCTTATAGCATTTATGGAAAACAAGTGAGTCCTTGAAGGCCAAAAAAATTTTAACAGTGGTAGCACAGTTAATTCACTTCTTCATTCCAGCTTCATTCCCCTCCCAGAAATCATGCAGCTAACCTTAATTAAGGCAAGTAACTTTACAAATTTATACTTCTCAGAATGCCTTGAGCACTGAGTGTTCAGAGAATAATGCATTGTTTTATCAAGATGTTTAAATTTTCTGTAGTTTCTAAATGTAACAGTAAGAAATCTGCAACAGTTGAATGATGAACCTGATGCATTTTGTAACCAAGTATGCTTGTCAATCCACCTGACATCCCAGGGAATGAAAAGCTTTCCAGTGAATAAGCTCAAAATAACAGAGTCAAACATACTAAGACACATCTCCACCACGTGTACAGCACTGTCCGAAGACATCTGAATTAAGTCATCCTCATCACCTTATATTGCTGTCCTCCAAACACCTTTCCATTAATATTTTTACTACAGGAAACTGAGTTGAGTGTAAGAATATCTACACAAGTTTTTGAAGTGAGCAGCAGGAAAAGGCTATCCAGTTTGCATACTGATACATATGACCCAGCAAAGAGCTTTTACTAGCCTGAGGAGCACTGGCTGAATGCCAGGAACCTAAAGCTCCAAAATATAAAATCCAAAAATAGCTACTTTCGCAGAACCCTTGACTCAAAGCTTAAAACAAACCCCCCAGCACCTCCCCACCCCCCAAATCCCCTTGAAAATACAAGCAAAAGGATTCATCATTCTCCCATTCTTGTGTGTGTCAGTACCTCCTATTTAAGCAAGACAGACTTAAGGAAGCTATTAATGCTCCAACAAGCTGTAAGAACTAATTAGCCCTTTGGCTAGACAGGACTTAGAGACAGAAGGTGCTGGCCGGAAGTTTGACCACCAAAACAAAACCGAGTTTTCATCGAGCCAGTAAACAAGGACGAGTTCTCTACTTATCAGCACAAGCCCTTTACACACTCATCTCTCCCCCACGTGAAAAGCTGATGCAGTCTACATAATATCTAAATTCCTGTAACAGTCAAAGCTGATTACTTTTGTTTTCCACAATCCATCTGTTTTTAAGAAAGTGCTTGACCCACGTGTTAAAAGAGTTTCTGTATTAGCAAAAACCAGTACTTGCAAAAGGCAGATGTTCATATCCGAATAACAATATTTAAATTAATGGCAATAAGACTTGAACAGAAGTGAGATTAGTGACAGTATAGAAGTTTCAAATCACTCTAATCATGTTTCTTAAACAAGAGAGGATAGTTGCTATATAACTTTGCCCAAAGTATAAAAAAATAAACCCAAACTTTTCTCTGCATTTTTTGTCAAAGATTAGAAAGTTAGTAGCCAAATAATGGAGGAGAAATCCAGTTGGACGAAATAAAATCTAAGTCACTCATATTTTTAAGTTTTCATTATTAGAAATACAGTCACTGCATGTCCAAACACCATGCAGACATCAGCCTTCCATCCTACAGAGACACAGAGAATCTAAGGACAGCTTACATATATAGAAATAGGAAGAGTTGGCAAAACTACAAGGATTTAATGTAGTCCACAACAATCTCACTACACAAATTAAGCAACAAATTCAAACCTTAACATAATGTTAGAAATACAGTGGGTCTGGTCCCATTATGCATTTAGAGTTCAGCAATCTATCACTGAAATCAGTCATGCTTGTAAAGCTCCCTTTAAAATAATTTAAAAAAAAAAAAAAGCCTGTTACAAGGAAAGATTTTGAAAATTGCAGTTTCCTCCATTAAGCAAGACTGAGCATTTGGCAGTCATTGAGATTAATGCAAATATTTAACTGTTACACTAAAAAGTTGTTACCATCTCCAGCCATGGCTTACTGTTAATAGAGAGTAACTGCTGAACCTTTTACTATTAAGTAATGCTAACTCCAGGATGAAATTCTGAAGGCTGGGTCTCCTCCTAAGGCTGAGACCTGGAGGAAATGTCCTTCAGACAATCAGAAAAATTGGTTTTATTCGTGTTAGCATCCTACAGTCATTCTCAAACTCAAGTGCTGTCACGCTTCAAACAGCGTGAAATTTCACATGGATCCTGGTGTTAAATGCGCCTGTTGCACCCACCTGATGCTACGAAAACGGTAACCACGGTGGAACCCCGAGAGGGTAAAGGGCACCGCTCGCGTGCTTGTGACCAACAGATGCGTTTCGATGCAGTGTAGCTCTGAATCAGCGAGCACAAACCAAGAACATGGGCAATTATCACAGAGTGAGAACCTGTACCTGCCAGTCACTTGCAGTAAGACACCGCGGTCACCGCCTACGGTCAGTTCAACTGAGTTCCCACTGTAGTACTGTGGGCAAAAGAAGAAACCACCTTTATCTTTTAACTTATCAACAGAAGCATCTTAATAATAAGGAATTATTTTGTTTCTCTATTTGACACTGATGAAACTGCCATCAAAATACTGACTTCAGGAGTGGATATATTTCGAGGAGGCTGTGGAGAAGGATTAACAGAAAAAAATGAATGCAGAAATGAGGTAAAGATTGTTTAAATTCAAGGAGGAAACAATAATTCACAGCTTCCACTATCTTTAGAAAGTCAAAAAAGTGAACAAACAGGTGTAGCCCCTATGTTTGCATATATACATGATGTTTTGTCTGGACTATTCATGGGTTCTTCTTAAAACCATCTAGTTGTACAAATTTAAAAAGTGTTTGAAACTACAGTGTATCTCTAGTTCTATGCCAGAAATACCAAGCTGTCACTTGCCCCATCCCTGAGCTAAAAAAAACCAAACCATTTTTGTCTAGTGTCAGTGGTTCACCGTTATCTAATAACCATGCGAACCATATGCACAGCCAGAAGTACTTGGGTAGAACCAACTGCAACATTAACTAAGGATACCAAAGACTCTACAACTGATGTAACAGAATCACAGAAAAATTTCAGATCAAAGGTGTCTTTGGAATAAAAGTTCTACCCAAAACAGCTGTCTCTCAAAGTTCAGTGTGCTTGCTCAAGGCCTTACCCAGTCAAGTTTTGACTATCTCCATATCTAGTCCAACCCTCAATGAACAGTGACATCTTCAATTAGACCCCAGCCCTATCAAACCTGACCATTACTGTTTCCAGGGAAGGATTATCTACCTTGTTCCTTTGCAACGTGTACATTTTTTCTCTCATATTTAGTCTAAATCTACACTCTTTTAGTTTAAAACCAACTTCTTTAACGTATAAAGCCATTAGCCCTTGTCTTATCACTACCTGCCCTTGTAACCAGTTCCCCTCCAGCTTTCTCTCAGGCCCCCTTCAGATACTGGATGGCTGCTGCAAGGTCTCCACAAAGCCTTCTGTCCTCTGGGCTGAACAACCCCAACTCTCTCAGCCTTTCTCACCTAGGAGAGGTGCTTCAGCCCCCTGATCATTTCTGTGGCCCTCCTCTGGACCCATTCTAGCAGCTCTATGTCTTTCCTGTGCTGATGACCCCAGAGCCAGACGCAGTACTCCAGGTAGAGTGTCACTAGAGAAGACTAGAGAGGGATCTGCTCGTCTCCCTCGACCTGCTGGTCACGCTGCTTTTGATGTGGCCCAGGATATAGTTGCCTTCCCAGGCTGAAAGCTCACACTGACAGCTCATATCTAGCTTTTCATTCACCAGTGCCTCCAAGTCCTTCTCCTCGTAGCTGCTCTGAATCCTTTTATCCCCCAGCCTATCCTGAAACCAGGGGATTGTCCTGATCCAGGTGCAGGACTTTGCACTTAGCCTTGCTGAACTTCATGATGTTCACATGAGCCCACTTTTCAAGCTAGTCCAGATCCCTCTGGATGGCATCCCATCCCTTGAACATGTCAACCAAACTACACACCACTCAGCTTAGTATCATCTACAAACCTGCAGAAGATATATTCCATTCCGCTGTGTCACTGACGAAAACACTAAGCACGTTAGTCCCACTACAGACCCCAGAGGGATACCACTCCACCCAGACATCAAGCCATTGACTACTATCCTCTGGATACAACCATTTAACAAATTCCTCATCCAACAAACAGTTCCTCCATCAAATCCGTATGTCGACAATTCAGAGAGAAGGGTGTTGTGGGGGACCATGTCAAAGGCCTTACAGAAGTCCCAACAGGAGACATTCCTCTTCCCTCATCCACTGACACAGGCACTCCTGCCACAACTTATAACCATTTTCTTTTGGACTCCAACTCCACTGCCAATGACAAAATGTCTGAGAGGAGCCTGACTCCATTTGCCCTACGAGCCTCCATTTTAAGTAGTGGAAAGCAGCTATTGGATCCATCTTCAGCCTCCTCGTCTTGAGGCTACACAAGGCAGTTCCCCCGCTTTCTTCTGATACAGCATATGCTCCAGCCCCCTAATCATGCTAGCAGCACTCTGCTGGACTCCCTTCTGTTTGCCAACATTTCTTTTGTCCTGGGGTCCCAAAGAGGATGCAGCATTCCTCACACAGCTTTACAAACGCTGAGCCGAGGGGAATAATTACTCACCATCTGGCTATATTCTGGGGGGCCCAATGGCTAAAGCAGCTCCTTAGTTAATCTTCATTTCTGCAACACCACACGACAGACTTCAGTTCAGCTTGCTACTCACAATTACCCACTTCCACAAAGCTGCTTCCCAGTCAGTCCCTAGCCTGCCCTGATGTATGGGCTTTTTCCTGCTCCCAGGACTCTGCACTTGCATTGTGAGCTTCAGGAGGCTCCTGGTGGCCTCCAGCTTGTTATGGTTCCTCTTTGAAGAGGGGATCTGCCCTCCAGCGTATCAAACACTCCCTCCAACTTTTTTCTTTTAGTCATAAACAAATCTCACTAAGGGTTTAATGGGTGGCATACATATAAACAAATAAATTGTACTGTACAGACAGCTACAGCTGCAAGTCAAGCATACAAAGTGTATTTTCTTAAAGTATATTTTCCACTGACTTGTGATGCTTCTTAGACACATTTAACTGCTAAATCCAACAGGGAGTCTTCTCAAAATTTTGTACCAATTCTACTTCCATGTTGTTTCTGAGAAGACTAAGACTACACACATACACAGTTCTGCTGACTGGTGAGCACTTTCAGCTGATTTTTATAAAAAGTTAAATTCTGTGCCACATGTTTCAAGCATGAAACAGCTTTGTTGGTGAAACACAAACACTTTAAATACTTCAAAACTAACTGTACCATGTATTCAGTAACAATATTAACAGCTGGTTACTCTCATCTCTCAGATATAAAAAGACCTGTCTCTAAATTTCTTTAGGCCATCTAAACTCATTTTTCTTATTCTTGTACAATAAAACCACAGTAATTACAACTGTCAAGGACTTCAGGAATACTCCAATACATATTTGACTCTTGCTGATTACTACAGTTCAGTGCCAGTCTTTTAAGAACAGTTTGATGTGCTGGTATGGCATTGTTTTATTTTTCTATTTTACACATTTCCACCATCCAGTTAAAATATTATTGCTAATAAACACTTATGTTACTTGGGTATTTTGACACATCATGACGTGTCAAGTATACACACGCACACACACAACTGAACAGGACACCCAAATCTACTAGTTTCTTCAAATATTTTCAGGGATGATTAACCATCAGATACGGAGAGACAGGACCTTTGAACTGTTTTGACTTAAAGTGACAGAAGCTAGTTACAGATATACGTGAAAATATTCTTCCCATCATAGATAACTGAATATAACATTCAACATGAATATATCCAAAGTAGTAATAATTTCACCTAGCAATTACACAACAGACATTACCTGAAATATCTCCACAGCACGATGTGCCCGTTAACCTTATATACCCTCCAAATTCGCATTAATCTGTCACGTTACTACAGAATACCATGGGAAAGCAGTAGAGATTGTAAAATGTGAGAGTAAAAACAAAATAGGATTTACTTGACCTATGCATGCTAAATAAGACATGCAACCACTGCAAAAGTAAACATTATGCTGACTAGCTCAGGTGCTAATAACAGTCGTTTATCTAGGTCTGTCACTCCTTTTTCAGTACTACTACCTTGTAAATTAAATAAATCAATTCAACTTGCTTGCCTACATGCACTATAACATATTTCCAACAACAGTGTTTGCAACCAGAGAATAATTAGGAGAAATTTTCTTCCATATAGTTACACATAAATTCTAATCTTAAAAAAAGCATTAATTCATAAACCACACTAAGTTAAGCTATGGATGCAACCCAAGGATGAAAAGGGGGGATCCCTGCCCTAAGACTGTACAGTTAAGTTGGAGATGGGTGTATTCAACACATTTATTTTATGCTGTAATGTATTTATTAGTTTTAATAGGAAAGCAGTGTTGATAAAGAAATAAAAGTGCATAGTTTGTTTTTGAGGTTTAACAGAACATTTTGAAAACTGTATGACAAAGCAGCATTTTACTCTACAGATTATCTATCAGATCCTTAAAAGCCTTTCCCCCCTGTTTTCTTGTAGTATACACAAGGGAGCCAGCCATACCTTACAACATTTTTTTTCACTTAAGCATACTCACGAAACAAAGTTTCACTTTAAGTACACCGCTTTCTTAACACCTCCTCCCTTCATTTCTAGGTCATCAATTTATCTGGAAAAGGTTCAGGGGAAGAAAATAATCAAGATGGTCTACTTTCTTTCCTTTATTCAAATACGAAAATGCATACATCTACCAAATTTAAGCTTTCTGTGTAGCTGAAATGAAGGCGATCTCAGTACATAGCATCACTTAAGGTAAAAAGAAAGCTCTGATGACTATTAAACAAAAATATGTAATCCATTTTTTAAACACATCACCCACAGGCTATGTAGGAACAGAGCAGCAGAGCTTGTTATAGACTTCTCTGAATAAGTCAAAAGGAAAAGGACTCGTGGCAATTTTCCTCATCTGATCCAAGTCTAGACAATCTGGATATTTTCATGCCTTCTTTGCCTCTAATTGTGCTTTGTTTATATACACAAGAACAGAACGGTGTATCACTGTATAACTTGCTAACCTGCTTTGCTTTCCCTGTTCTATGCTTTTTCTAAAATACAGCTTACGAGTTTGGGAAAGTTGGTATCAATGCATCTGTCAAATGCAGGTGTTTACTAGAACAAACTTACATTTCAAATTGCAAGGCAAAACCCCCTCAACAAGTAAAGAAAGTTAATATTAAAAATTAAGTCCTTTTTAAGGATTTAGTTTACTTTGAAATTTAGTTAAAACCTTACATGTCTTTCAGGGAATAACATATTTTGAGAGGGAAGAAAGGAGAAGGCAGTAAAAAAAAAAAAAAGGTTCTGCATCACCTCCACCAAGCTTGCTCCCTTAGAGTTTAATGATTTTCATTAGACACAAAATGGTGAAACCTGTAGAAAGCGTCTCTATCTATTGTCTAACTCTGGACAACCTTCTCTCATAGTGGGGACTTCAGCAAAAAGCAGCATTGCGAGTCCTGGGTCGCCTTTTGTTTTCCACCCTTTTGTGCCTTGGCGCAGTTCATGCCCTCCTCTGAGGCCTACCAACCGCAGCTCTGCCCTCTTGTTGAGGGCGCAGCAGAGAAAGCCAAAGGGGGAATTCGGGCTTTCATCAATTCCCCAACCTTTGCTCTGTGACAAAGGGGAGCTGTGCAAGTAGGCACCAGACCAGCGCAGAAGAGGAACAAGGCAAAGCCAGAGGTATTCTTTTGGGGGTGACAGTTTAGAATCAAGATACTGCACCCATACAGGTAGAGCATTAGTTTAGTCATTTGTGCAGAAAGGGTAAGAGGCCAGTAAACACTGCTGAACAAACACTTAGTCTCAGGTCGTAATCCATTGCCAGGAAAACCTCACAATTAATCAAACCCCAAACAAAAACCACCACTACCACAAACAAAAATCCCCAGGAAGGCCTGCTCTGATGCATTTGATTCATGCTGCAGGTCCCACCTGCCTGCATCTAGCCCCAGCTCAGCACTGGCATAGCACTGGGCTAACTCTGAATCTGCCTATACTGCAGCCCAGTCCCCTGAGTATCAGCAACCCCAGTGTTTGGTGTATGCCAGCTACTTTAGCTTCAGAATAAACAGGCACTGACACTAACTATAAGAAAACTTGACTCATTTCCAGAAATGTTTAACCATCGGCCCAAGAAGGTAATGACTTTAAAAAAAAAGTCTTTTTTTACCCAACAAACCCATTTTCAAATCCCTAAAGAATTGCTTAGTCTTTCTCCACAGTTAACCAAATCTCTACAGATAGAACATGGAAATATATTACCATTACAGTTGTAATACAGGGAAGAAGAAAAAAAGATAGCTTTGTGATTTAAGAACTAATGACTTGCTCATTCACTCTCCTGTTAAGTTTCTGAAGATTATTTAAGTACATGTTGCCTAATTTAACTTTCAGAGGACCAACTGAAATTAGAGATTTGATCAGCTACCAAAGCATGCCCGTCATCTCAGACTGAGGTAAAGAACACCATTGTTGCCACCAGTTCTCTACAAAGAGGGGAAAAAAATAAGTATCAAACCTGAGTAGGCCATGTGTACACAACACAAAAGAGATGCTGATAACATATGACACTATTTCTTTTTGGCAGTTCAAACATTTCTGAAAAGCCCACAAACTTCTGCCCTCAAAAACCCAGGACTGGTTTAGATATAATTTAGAAAGAAACGCAAGAAAACACAGGCCTGATTCTGTCGGTAAGACAAGAAAGAGATCACATGCATTAAAAGATAAAACACTGCATATTCTGAATATTTGCAGGATTTTTCTCCTTTAATAAGAACACTTCAATATGGCCCCTTAACTTTCAGTAAGCCCTACAGTATGAATGAGCATTACATTCTTTTTCTGTAATACTTGCAGTAAAATAATGACTTCATTATATTTTATAATACAGAAAGAAGCCTTAAAAATGGCCAGGCGTTTTTACTGTTTATTTCTGATACATGAATGGGGGAAATACTAGGTCTAGTCTTCACCAGTTATAAAGGATGCCTGTGAAAATTTCAGGGTATGGCTGCTTATGCCTCTCCACAGCTGATGAAAAGCAGCTGTGCTGGATCTAAAGCCCCTCCTTTATCAGAACTATTATATACTGAAGTTATAGATATTAATTCTTTGAACCAAGCAAAAAAAAATAGCTCTCCCCCTAAAAATAGTTGAGATTTCATTTGATCCAGAGTCATCACTAGGCCCACAGAGTCTTAATGTTTCAAAGCTGAAAGTCTTTATTTTTCCACACAAAAGGCAAGAAAAAACCCCACCCACTTGAAAATCCTCTTTATCCGTGATAAAAACAGCCATAACACTTTTAAAGCAAGAACAGTAGTAACATTTTCCATCAATTCTGACCAAAGAATTTTAACAATTATTACAAAGGAACAGAGGTCAGCATAGGTATGTAGCCTGCCTTTATCGCTTCCCTACCACAGACAAAGGTCCATGACTCTGGTCAAAATTAGGGCAACATAGATGTACCCATCCCAAAGACGTGTTCTAGCTAAGCAATACCTGGTTTATGGACAAAAATTGGCTAATGGAAGTCTGAAGAACAAGCAAAACCATAGCACAAGCAGTAGAGAGAAATGAATGTTTACCTTCCTGATTTGGTAGCAAATTAAGACAAAACTAGAAGTGGTGGGAGGAGGGATGTAAAGGTCGCAATGAATACCTAACAGCTGTTACCAGCACAAGATTTTGCTACAAATTCACTATTACAGCTTTTCCCCTAAAACTGAAAAGTTTCTCATGCTACCTGCTCAAGTACTTCCTCCTTAGAGAAAAACTTGCACCAAATTACACTTCTAATTGGTAGTTACATTTTTCCAAACAAGCAAATTTGGCTTTTTTTTCCACTCAGAAGTATAAGTTTAATACATATCTTGTGAGTATTGCTATCACTTGTTAAACAAATAACACTTCCTATATTTAAAAACTGAAGAAAATTGCTTGAAGTTTCACAGAAAAAAGAGACTGCAGATGTATCATTACTTACAAGGCAGTTATCACAAATGCTACTTTCTTTTCTTTTTTGTGGTCGTTCATTCTGTTTCACAGAGGTTTAAAATTATTACATCTCAAACGAAAGCCTATAAAAACATACTGAAAGATACAAAATGCTTAAAAAGAGTTTTCTTGGTTTCACAAGCTTTTCTTGTTTCTCTTTTATGAAGAGCTGAGAAATTAAAATTAGCATTTGAAAGTGTTCAAAAGATTGTTTAAACTTCACATTTAGGTGTTACATTCCACAGGTGTGATGTCTCATGAAGTACAGTGAAACCATCTTGAAATCAACCTTGCCAGGCATCCGCTGTTCTGATCATTAAGAAGCAAAACAGTACAATTCTAGTTTCCCTACAGCTGAAGATGGTCTTAGACAAATAATAAATGAAAAAAAGCCCAAGATGAGCATGGCAAGAGCACACCACATATCTGTTCTCTTACCTTACATATTGAAGCTATCAAGGTTCTGTAACTTCTGGTTAAGAAAAGAACCTTAACTCCTATCATTTCGTTGTGTAGTCAACCCTTCTGACACTAATATACTCAAGTAAATCACTATACTCCTATTATAACTCATCTTAGATGTATTTTAATTTTAAAAACCATTAATAAAAAAAGCACATGAAGTGCACTGTTTGAAACATCTAAGCACGTGGACTAGGTGGCAGGACTTCTTTATGTAATAAAGCTAGTAATCCTTCAAATAGAAAACAAAATTATGTTGGCACAGCATTTTGCTTCTCTCAAACTAAAACTGTTTCCAAGACAAATACTGTTACAGCAGGATGCTTTTTCCCACAGAATTATTAAAATTGCAGTTTAAATGGACTTGTAACAGTATAAGCTTTAGGGAAGCATCTGGTTTTATGCTGATTCTGGCTTCCAGTGGATCAGAACTCTTTATTTACTGCTAATTCACAAAAGTGACCATATTGTCAGTTTGCTGGCTAATACTCCTACAAAACAGAACCTCTAAATAAGTACTTCAAATTGAACCAAATAAAGCACAACTTCTTGATAAATTTCACAGATGTGTACTGCATCCCTCAAGATCTTACCCACAGAAATGGCAAATTAAGATAAATACATCAATTTCTAACCCTCCTCCAATTAAATAAAAAATAGAAACAAGCACTCAACCTTCAAAATTATTACAGGAATATCTTTCATATTAAAGGCAGTACCACTAAACAATAACAGAATTAGAAAACCCACACACTCATTAAGTACACACATTAAACCCAGGCTAATTTAGAACCTCACTGTCTACGGCAAACATGTGCCTCAAGTCTTCTTGCATTCAAAGCTTCTCTTGCTTAATTTAATTTTCCTTATAGACACAAGGGAAGACATTAATTCTAAATGTACAGTATTTTACATCTCAATATAGAACAAACTTATGAAAGCGTGAATAAAATCCATTTACTAGTAACAACAACAACTTCAGGAGATGAGGAAAATACGTTGAAAATGGTGTTACCACTATTCCAGATAGCAATTTCTGAAATACTTAGAAAACTCTTCAACTTACAGGCCTCCAAGAACCAAGATAAGAAAAAGGAGACATTAAACCCAGAAGAAGTTATATTTTGCACTGCAATATAGACTCAGACCATCTGCGCATGCAGTAAGAACACAAGTTCTTTCAGAACATCCTGTTCTGAATTATTTTGCTGACTTTTTCAAGCCAGTACTTACCTATGCAGAAATCTTTGTGAAAGCCACACTAATATCAGCAATATATGTATTTGGCAGAGGGATAAGTAAAATTATTTATCTACTGGGCAACTTTTAAGAGGGTTTACCTGAATTATCAGGGACAATCCTTCAGCACAAACTAGAGGCGACAGTCCTTCTACTTTACATTCCAAGTCAGATAATATTGAACAACACTTACACCCCAGGTGTTTCCCAAAGAAAGACCACCAGTTGCATGTAAGTACACTAGACAATATTTATTTATTTTGTTTTGCTGCTAGTTTTGGTGCATTAGAACAGTCATGACCTCATTTATTTCCTTGAATAACTCAAGCCACATTTGAAGTGGTGACTTCAAATATTTCAAAAAAACAAACACAAACCAGGTTTTTCTGTGACCTTAGACTAATATTCTGCAGACCAATGACATTTTATATCCTGTGCCATGACTAAGATTTGAAGAAGTTATTTCTTAGTGTGCTAGACCTACATATAATTAGTACTTGATGCTTTGTATTTACCATTCTGTAATCCCATCCACAGCTGCTTATGATCCTTTTTTTGCATCTCATTGATGACTTGACTTTTGTGCTTTAGAGCATCTGCTTCTTTTATACAAGCCATAAAATGAGCTTCAATCACATCCTTAGAATGGCAGTGCAGAAGATCCTTCTCTGGAAAATTCTATAAAGATAAAAGACAGATCAAGAGAAATAAATGCTTCACACACCTTAAAAGTTGAAGAATAAATGATAATTTTAATTAGGTTTATATTTATACAAAAGAAGCCCAGTAGAATCTTCTGCTTATGGAAGAAGGTAACAACCATTATCTATCTGCTGACAAGAAATATTGTACAGTGAAAAATATTTCAGGAAAAATAGAAGTTGTACAATTTTCTATAAAACAAGAAATTACTCTAAATCACCCAATCTCAACCTGATAAATACATTTAAATACATCAGTGGGTGTATTTAGGCCCTTTCATCCAAAATTCAGGAAATTAAGAGTTTTAACATGTTTTTCAGGTAGACATTCAATTCTCTGGCAATAAACAGGAGAAAAGGGGGAGAAGTGATAAGTGCCCAGTTCCTACTGACTTTTTGGCAGTTTAGTACCCATTTCTATGCAGGCCCCTGAAAAATGTTTCCTCCAAGTATCATCATCTACATATATGAACTGTGGCATATATGCCACTTACAAACATTTTTCCTTAGAGGTACTAGAGATCCTTGTCAGCTCCAACTTTACCTAATACACATGCCTATTGCTAGCCCGTGCAACTTGATTCTATACCCTTTTTATTTGCCCAGAGGTGGCATGCTGCATTCAGCACTCCCCCAGGTAACTTTTACCCCCTCAGTAATTGACAAATACCTTTCCTAATCCATTTATTAGGGGAATTAGAGTAGTAAATCTTGTTCAGTGGTAAATCTTGTTCAGGTACAGTGTTTTATCAATGTTCAGTATCATCACTCACCATTTTACAGTACAAGCATTCTGTATCACAAATTCATTGTCTTTAGTTTGCAAAGGTTTAAAAACCCAGCATGTTTTATCCCCCCACTTATTCAGCTTCTTTTCACAGCTGCTTGTGACCATGCTGAAAGGTGCAGATTCCCAGAGCCAAAACAGAGTGACGTCACTTCTACACTCTTCTTTGTAACAAGAGCTTGACATGTATTTTTGTACTTTAATTCTCATCCACAAGAGAACCTTTCCTCTTAGCCCATCACAAAATGACTGTTTTGAAAAAGCTCTTGCAAGGGATTGTCAAAACCATTTTGGAAATTCCAGTACACCTAACGGGATGCTTTTAAAAAAATTTTACAACCTAGTTAACATGTCACAGTAAGAGCAATATCATGCTGGGAAAAACCACACCTTCCCTCCTCAACATAAAACCAGGAAAAATAGCAAAGACTGCTTCAAATTACAGGAAGTTAAAATATCCAAGAACCACTTGCTTCACAAGACTGATAGTTCCCTCCTCATTCGGTTGTTGAAAATACTTGAAAATTAAATAATGGAATGTCACATCATGATTCTTCCTTGTAACAGTAAACCCAGAGTATGGAAATCGTGGTCCAAAAGCACAAATATCTTCCAAAAACAGGAATATGAGAGGAAGAAAAAGACAGCTACCATCTTTTCCACTGAAGCATATGCGGTTTGGTGCTGAGCTCAAAGGGAATGCTCGTGTTACTTCGTGCTGATGTATGTAGAGCTGACTACAAATCCAAGAACAGAGCTAAAGCTTTTTTCTCATATGAGGAGGGCCAAGTACAAAGACATCAAAGAGGACAGAACAGAAAGTTCTCCCCTACAAAGCTATCTCAGCATCACTGGGCTCAAGATGAATGAACACATCGCTGTGATTGTTACTCACCAGCCAACATCTGTATAGGCCTGTAAAATACTGTTAGAAGTTTAACTTACTTGCTCTAATAAAAAAGTAAAACCTGGTAACCAATCCAGAAGAAAAGAACACCCAGAAATAGTGTAATTCAAGATCAAAAAAAGTTCTTTATACACAAGAATTGAAAGTGAGACACTGGTATCCCACAAAAAGAGATGAAACAGTGGAATGCACCTAATGCCAAGTAATACAGGAACCTAAAAACCAACTTCCACAGTTAAAAGCTCAAGTTTTAGTTAAGTTTATGAAAACAATTGTTTTGTTAGACATATGTCAAAATACATTGCAGGGTCTTTTTTTGTACATTCCTGGTTTTTTTATAGGTAGGCATCTCCCTGCTGACTTTTTTCCACTGAATTTCAAATTGCCGGGAAATGTCTCTCCCTGGGGACGTGTTTCAGAGAACATACAGAGTGTGGTCTGCAGAAGAGCAAGGAGATACTTAAAACAGGTCAGAGCTAACTAAGCTAGTGGAAATCTAGCCACAGTAGTACAAAGGTATGGAATGATTCATTTTCCCAGCTTCTAAGGATAACACTGTGGAAGACCGGAAAACACTCCTACAACCTCTGTGCTGTCAACTCTTTTCTTCAGAAGAGAAACACCGACACATTTCTATGCAGTACTATGAGTAGAAGTTTTAAAACTGTTCACTGCTGCATCTTCAAGAGGCATATAGTAGTTTCATCTACATAAGACTACCTTCAAAAACTATGGCATCCCCACCAATTTATAAACTAGGGCACAGAATAAGAAGTTTTCTACTTAAGTACAGAACATATGTATGCTTGGGGTTTTTGTTGTGGGTTTTTTTTTTGGGGGTGGGTTTTTTGGGGATGAGGGGTGGTGCTGTTTGATTTTTCTGTTTAGTTCTATTCGCCTTCTTTCTACTTGAGGAAACAGTCATCAAATGTAAATAACTTTAATCAGTTTCCTGAAGGAAGAGACAACTGCAAACAGGCTGGCAGCCACCTCTCTTTTAAACAGATCCCATAAGCAGCTTTGATTCAAGTACCTTACTGGTAATGTCTTACTCCCTCTACGTTTTGTATCTCGGAAAGAAGAGGTATTAAAGACTGACTCTGATTTTCTTAGAAAGCTGAAGTAGTACTGGTTTTGTTTTACATACCAGTAGACACCTGCAGAATAGACTTGTTCATAAAGAAGTAGGTATCATCTGTACACCCAGGAGCACTAAATGACCTCTCACATAAAGCTGTTCCAAAACCATCACAGGTAATTTCAACAGTCCGGTTTCATAACTCCATTTCACCTATATTTATCTATCAGTTCTAGTACACAAGACCTTTGTTTGTACTGTGACAGACTAGTTGCATTAGGCTACACTTACAGAAAATTACACCAACAGGGCATTATAAACCAAATGGAACACATAGAATGGCAGGGGAAGCATCCACACAGTTGTATTTGGTTACCATCAGTGGTCTTTTTTAATGTTTTTCCCCCAAAGAAAGCTTAATCTAAAATAAATAAATATATATATTTCATTCATGCTTCTGGCTTCCACAATGACTCTTAGTAGTTCCATAATTTATCCATATGCTACATGGAAAAATACTTCCCCTCTACTCTGCTCTGGTGAGACACCCTCCCCCAGCACTGTGTCCAGCTCTGGGATCCCCAGTACAAGACATGGAACTGCCATAGTGAGTCCAGAGGAGGGCCATGAAGATGATGAGACAGCAGAGGCACCTCTCCTATGAAGACAGGCTGAGAGAGTTGGGCTTGTTCAGACTGGAGACGAGAAGGCTCAGGGGAGACCTTACAGCAGCCTTTCAGTACCTAAAGGGGCCTACAGAGAAGTTGGAGAGGGGATGGTTATCAGGGATTGTGGTGATAGGACAAGAGATAATGGCTTCAAGATGAAGAAGGGCAGATTTAGATTAGACATTAGGAAGAAATCCTTTCCTATGAGGGCGGTGAGGCCCTGGCACAGGCTGCCCAGAGCAGCAGTGGCTGCCCCCTCCCTGGCAGTGTTCAAGGCCAGGTTGGATGGGGTTTTGGGCACTCTGGTCTAGCGGAGGATGTCCCTGCCCATGGCAGGGCGTTGGAACTAAATGAGCTTTGAGGTCCTTTCCAACCCAACCCATTCTAGGATTCTATGATTCACTCTACCTCACCCAACTTTGAGCTGAGAACACCAAAACAACAGCTGCTGTTATACAAAAACTGATGCACTATCTCCTTCTCTACATCAGGTCATGGGTGGAGAAGCAGGCAACCAGCAGATAAGGACTTCATCGGAGGGAGAACGTTAGCCTTTCCCCTGGCACACCCAATTTCCTCTACTGCTACCATTTCCAGAGCAGTTTACCACCTCCCATCTACTGCCCAAAATTGGTAGCATTGGTTACCATGAATAGTGCTAAGCGTGCCACCAAGCAGCATGAGATGAGATTAGCAGGAAGGTAGAGGTTCCCTCCTTCCCATAAAACCACACCTGAGTAACAAAAGCAACTTCCCAGACTACAGCTTCTCATCATTCTCAGACCTTAGTACTCTGTTCAAGCTCATCCCTCTACAACTATTTAAGGCAACTGTATTTCAACTTTACTAGATATAGAAGCACATGTTATTACATATATTTATAATTACGTACAAAAGAATAAACTGTTTCTTCAGTGCAACCAAGTGTGTTGAGTATATGGTCTGTATACCTAACACAGGAGGACAATTACAAGTTTCTGTCAACTTTCAAACTTCTGCTTAAGAGAAACAGACTTTTTTCATGGTTTTACCTTTAAACAAGGAGAACTGATAGGGAGAGAAAAGTTAATACCGCTCTTTCCAGATATGTGTTGTTGACTGCATGCTTTAGTAAAAGAAAGGAGAAAGCCGAGACAGTAAGACTTAAACTCCAGAAAAATCTAATACTGTTCAATTAAACCAAATTAAAAGTATGGCTCTTAAGAATAGGTACACACAAATGAAATAAATAATCAAGGCAGCAATCCCACACCTAAACTACTTAGTATTATTTAGCTGTAAGAAGCTAACATATAAAAGTGTCTTTCAATAGTCCGACATATTTTGATATATCTCAGTTATGTTCTGACTTCAAGGATTAAGAAGGCTTTATTTAAATAAACTTTCAGATTACATCAAAAACAGGAAGAGAGATTAAGCAGGTGCTTAATCCAAGGTGTCATATTTTTAAAAACTAAATTACATCAGCTTTTAAAAATAACGCCGCCTTAGCAGTAAATATTTCTGCTGAACTTTAATGTGCACCTTTGAGACAAATTTAAATTATCTGGTCTTTTGGCAAGCAGCAATAAGAGTACATTAAAGACAGTTTACATTACTACATGAAATGTGAAAGCTCTGTTGTGCTGCAACTTATTTCTCAAGATGGCTTTACTTTGCGATGGCAACATCTGTAAACTGCCGCTGTTAATCTCCCAGAGGCTTCAGAACATGTAACAATCAAATCATGATTAATGAAACTAGATGCCCCACAGTTTCTTCAAAACACTCAAAATTTCATCATCCCAGATCTCTCTGACATATATCAGACAGAAGTGTAGTAAATACAATGGTTTCATAAACATCCCCATCTTCAGATTCAGTCATTTAAAAAGTTTCAACATATGGAAACATATTATAAGAATGCATGATTTCAGCACACACTTCCAAAAAGAATCAGACTGCTCCTGTTAACAAGACTTTTTCTAAAACACCATCAAGAGAAGAACTGTTTGAATGAAAACGTTCGACACAGCCGCTTCCCAGTATGCTCTTCATGTAATCTCAAATCTCACACCCCGAAGTCAGGCCTACTAACCTAGCATTTTCCTTTGGAACAGTCTTTCTATTGCATTCTTTTTTTTTATAACTGAGAAATCAAAGTTTCAAAGTTAAATACCATGATTTCTAGTGGTGATTTCGACTTCAAAACATAGCTGGGGTTACTGTCTCAATGCATTGCAAAGTATGAAAGAATCTTGTGCCAAAGCCAACCCCGTGCAAGTGCTCTACTGAGCAAAGATCAGTAGTGCTATGAAGTCATACCTAATGGTTTTACAATGTGTAATCAAAATAATGTTTCTCCTGTGACTAAGCTGTCACAAGATCAAACTCATTTCACTCAGTTCTCTAAAGGGGACCCAAACAAAAGCAGAATCACAGAACACTTTGGGTTGGAAGGGACTTCACAGATCACCTAATTCCAACCCCCTGCCATGGACACCCTCCACTAGACCAGGGTGCCCAAAGCCCCATCTAACCAGGCCTTGCACACTTCCAGGGAGGAGGCAGCCACAGCTTTTCTGGGCAGCCTGTACCAGGGCCTCACCGCCCTCACAGGGGAGAATTTCTTCCTAACATCTCATCTAAACCTACTCTCTTTCAGTTTGAAGACGTTACCCCTTGTCCTATAACTACAGTCCCTGACAAACAGTCCCTCTCCCACTTTCGTGTAGGAAAATACCCCTTTAAGTATTGGTAGGCTGCAATTAGGTCTCACAATAGGCTGCAATTAGGTCTCACAATACAGCAGCATTCCCTGACTTTAAGGATTTCTACAGTATCTCATACCATCCTCATGCCTAGAAGATGAGCACTTCTTAATCTTACCAATTTTCAGTCAACTCAAACTGACTGAATTAAAAACCCAGAGAAAGTTCTTCTCTTATATCCACCTAACTGTACTGACATAGTTTCGTTACTTATCCTGAAAAACAATTTTGGATTTTCAGATTATAATAGAATCATTTTCAAAGGAAAGTCATTGGAAACCACATACATCTCATGGAAATCAACTGTAGATGTACAGAAAAGTTTATGCAATTCCTGAAGAATGAATGTTCTCCCCTTCAAGTTGTACCATTCACTTATTTACAAAATTAATTCTGAAACTTCTTCCTAGCTTCCAAATGCCATGTAATCCCACGGTCATTTGTTCTCAACTAAAAGTGTATTTCAATTTTACCTTGAAATGCACTGTGATGCTCCAAGGAAGGGCTGTATTTGATGCATGGAGATCAAACAACAAACCAATTGGGTAATGCCTAAAAAAACGGAAAGATGCTCAATCAATATAGGAGCTGTGCATTTAGTTTTACACACAACAGTTAACACACCTGCATTTACATCAAAAAAGTTAGCTGTCTGACTCCTACAATTTGCATTCATTATTGCTTAATCAGAAAAGTTACACAGGAAAGTATAAATGACTGATAGCTTCTGGCAGAATCAAGCCTGTAATTTATATGTTTAATATCTAAATCAGTGTGGTCTCTGAGCTGTGCCCACAAAACACTGCTAGTTCTGCAACAGCAAAAGTAGCCTACAGCTGCTCCATGCAATCGTTCAAAACAGTATTTTTAGTTAAAAAGCTTAATAAGGGTAGGAATAGCTGGTTTAACAGAAAAGTATACATGCTTTCAGATATTTAAATGCCATGGGTTTATACCACATTGACCCTCAACACCTCTTCCATCTCCCACCTGCTTGATGTCATTGTGGAGAATTAGTAGAGTGAAAAAAAAATCTGTAAAAAGGGATGAAAGACGATAAAGATGATTTCTCCTATCTCTACTATCAAATTAAGAATAATGGAAGCCTAGGAAAAGAGATTAATTGAAGCTTTGTATTTCAGTTGCATTCTGGATTAAAGGAGTTACCCAAAGACGCTGTCTTGTAGCTCTGTCTCCTTTAAATTTGTTAGAAGATACAGCCTTCACTGATACAAGGAATAAATACCGCATATACGAAACTTTCAGACACTCTAAAAAGGTCTTTCTGCAATTTTTCTCACCTGTAGACACTGGCAGGAGGGTTGATGAAGTTTTTTGGGGGGTTAGTTTTTGTTAGGTGTTTGTTTACTCTTTGGGTTTTTTTCCTTCAGCATACATTCTCCTGTCTTTCAAAAATCTTTCTGAAGAGAGCCTTACTAGCTTTTCATCCAACAGAGAGGTAAGCACACGCTTAACTCTCAACTCAGTAGTTCCACTGAATTAAACAGGACCGATCACAGGACGCAGAGCCAAGCACATGCAGAAGTTCTGAAAGTCTGGAGGGCAATAACTTGAGAGCAATGCTCTAAAGGCACCTGTGCCAAGCAGACTTCCTGACGGCTAAACTCTCCCACAGCAGTGCTTTAGCACCCTCTACAGGCGGGCTAACCCCAAAACTAAAACTTGAGTCACTTCAAACAGCAAAATTAAAAACAAAAAACCCCCAAAAAGGCCAACACAAAACAAATCCAAACCCAAAGAACGACCACAGTAGTACTACAGTTCATGTACTTACCTATATAGCATTTGTAACTTCTTAAAAGGAAGAATAGGGGGAAAATATTAAAAAAAAGTATCTAGAACTGTGTTTTCCTGACAAAGGGAATAAAGAATATAGCTAATGCATATCCAGATTTATCCTAATACATCACCAATGTTCAAGTTTTTACCATTCTATTCCTGTAAATCATGTCTTGAGTACTTCAACAGGGATTCAACAAGAGTTCCATGAAAAAGCAGTTTTATATATTCCAAGTAACAAAAATTAATTTCTTTTGATAATCAGATGAACACAGAGACTTTCAGTTACTTTCCTTTCAGTTACTTTCAATTTATACAATGACAGCCACCAAAAAAAAAAAGGGAGAAAAAAAGGCAAAGCATCAATTCTTGATGCTTTGCCTTTTTGCAAATCAATTCTTGATGCCTCCCTCTATATTTTCTACCCATCAATTTTTGCAAGCATCAATTCTTGATGCCTCCCTCTATATTTTCTACCCAGTACAGATTAAAAAATAATGTTCATTTACTCAAGCTTTATTCAGCAAAATCTTCGTGCTTTGCACAGTTAGTATGTGGGGGTTATTTTGAAAGAGGTCAGCCCTAAATTTTGTTCCATAGCAGAACACATGAGATTAAAGAAGAAAAGTAGACCACAAGAGACATTGTTTTCTGTTCAAGTGCAGCCTTCCATTAAGCATGACATTCACAACAGCAGTGAAGCAATCCCAAGAGGTAAGACATGTCCTGCTTCAAATTCCAGTGCTCACACACTGACATTTAGTATGAAGCCAATAAAAGCCGTAAGTAAGGCCTGTACATAATGCTGTGTTTCACTTCTTTCTGAAATAGTTATAAGCAATTTTTAAGTCTGGAAACAGCCCTCTATATAACAATATTAAAGCTATTATTTTTATTTCCTCCATAATAAAACCTGGTTTCTTAACCAAGATAGAGAATTAAGGGAGGCACAGAGAGAGAAGTTGAGAAACGAGGACTTAGCAATCTGTATGCAGAGTAATAAAAAGAAAAAACCCAGCATTCCCTACTTCATTCTTAAGCTTGAATCTACCTCATGCTATGCACCTCATTAAAGATCTTGCTTCCAGTGACACTGCTGCAATACTGTTTCTGAACTTTGATTTGAAAAACAGGCATTGCAATTAAGGAAATGCACAAATGTCCTCTAGGAACTCACAGAATCACAAGGTTGGAAAAGACCTTTAAGATCATTGAGTCCAACCATTCCCGTCCTATACTAAACCATATCCCTAAGTACCTCATCTATCCTTTTTTTAAACACATCCAGGGATAGTGATTCAACCCCCTCCCTGGGCAGCCTGTTGCAGGCCCCAACAACACTTGCAGTGAAGAACTTTTTCCTAACATCTGATCTGAACCTGCCCTGGCACAGCTTTGTGTCATTTCCCCTTGTCCTCTCTCCTGTTCCCTGGCTGAAGAGACCATCGCCCACCTCTCCACAACCTCCTGTCAGGTAGTAACCAGGAGAATTTGAAAAAAAAAAAAAAAATTCAAAAACAACAAGGGAGCCTTTAAAGATTTGCCACACCCCCTCCACCCTTTTTTAATACAAATGGCTAGAATAATGATTATTTCTGGAAAGTCTTCAGTCTATAAAAGTGTGACAGCACCTTGACTGCCAGCCATTGTCAATTTATTACCGCTTTTCTTATTATACAGAAGGTGGTTTCAGAGTGAGAGAGCAGTCCTGGAAAACACCATGTTAAGTACTTAAAGTCCTTTTAGAAGTGACAGATGGACAGTAAAAGGAAAATTAATTACTACTTTTCCAATAATTTCTTCCCAAACCCAGGACAGAAAGAGACAGCATGAGCTGGTAAATTATTCAGACCAGAATAATTTACTGCAGTAATTCAGTAAGATGTGTCACATAACCTGATAAATCCAGTACAAAAAAAAAAATCCTATACTTCAGAACTGTTTGGGATACTAAATGTACTGAGTGGCCAAAATCAGGTGTTTAGGTATTTCTGTGAACAAATGTCTCATTGAGGGAAATTTTGTCTGCCTCAGAAAAGTCTTGCATTTTCAGTAAGATAATATTCAGTAAAAATTTTTTCTTGTATCTTGTAAGCAACATTAGTATTTTCAAACAGTATGTCAGCTATGCCTGCTCAAATGGTGCTTTAACGTTTTTCCTTCCACTGATTCCTGATTAGGAAGGGTCAGGCATCTGTACAGCTTACACCAGAAACACCTATGCAACTACCAGGGCTACAGCACAATCCACAGAAAGGGGGCAGAAACTCTGCTGAAGGCCACACACTCAGATAGGAGGGTAACAAGCTATAGGGTTAATGCCCTAACATCTGCTGAAGATAGGCCTTCACTCAGGCATGGCTCCTGAAAGAGGATGTAGCTCTCCAGGTCTCCAGCTGCCAGGAGAGCTCAGGACCTCTCCTGAGGGCTGGGGCAAGCAGAGGCAGTGTCCTTGCCTAGAGGTGCGTGTTAGTGGAAGAGCTATGTCACCAAGTTAAGGAGGTCAGTGGGCTGCACAGCATGAGGAACTGAACGAGAGACTGATGGCATTTTCACTGAGACCTTGCAGAAATAACAGCCTAAACTCCCAGGTGCACAGAAAGAGTGCAGTCATTGGAATAGTGAAGGAAGACTCACAGGATGAGGAAAGAATGGAGGCTTGTGACCTGCAGTCAATGACTCAATAGCAGACAAGGAACTGGAAGCTTTGAGGCAGCATCAGAGCAGCCTGAACAGCATATCCACACCAAGAGTAAGCAGTCACCGCTGTAGGAGACTCCCTCCTAGAGGGCACAGAGCTCTCCCCCATCCACCAGTCTCACTTGCCACCTTTGGAGGTTTGCTGCTTGCTAGGAAGTTGCAGACAGACTGGCACGTTCGTCCTGTGCTTGGACTGTTAGCCCTTGCTGTTCAGCTGTATGGGCACAAAGAGTGACTACACAGCTCCACGGGCACAGCAGCACCTCCACAGTTTTGCCATTGAAGAAGAAACGCTATGAGAGGTGTGAATGCTGGTCCACAACCACAGGTCAGTAACTATTTGTGAACATGGTATGACAACAAGGACTTAGCTTTTACAGCCACAGGACACCCTTTGGGGATAAAGGACTGATAGGGAGAGATGGATTCCACCAAAGTGACAACTTTTTTTTTTTTTTTTTGCCTGCAGGTTGGCCAGCATGATGAGGAGACCTCTCCTCACCTCTCTCACATGAGGAGAGCCACAAACAAAAGGGTATGAATACCAACCCACAACAAAGTGAGAAATAATGGACATGGGTGGAGAGGAAACAATGAAAGGTAACAGCTACATGGGAATCTCAAAATGATAGAAGAGGGTAGCAGAAAGTCTACCACCAGCTTACGTGCATAAATGCACACAGCTTGGGAAACAAGCAGGAGAAACTAGAGCTCCACGTGCAGTGACGTAACAGTGACATCACTGGGCTCCCTGGGATATGGTGAGACAGCTTGCACAACTGGAATGGTATTGTGGATGGATGCTGCTCAAGAAAGACAGGCAGGGCAGATGAGGGAGGAGGGTTGTCTGCTATGTGAGGAAGCAGTTTAGATGTATGATACTTAATGGAGCAGACATCTCAATGGTTGGTTGAGATCTTGTGGTTCAGGATCAGAGGAGGGAACCCTACAAGCAACATCACAGTGAGAGTTCGTTACACATCGTGCAACTAAGGTGAGGAAAGAGATGAGGTCTTCTTTAAACAATTCACCAAGTTCCTGCATTACAGACCCTGGTTCTTGTCAATCTGTGACGTCTGCTGGAAAAACAACATGGTTGGACAGAAATAGTCAGGATTTCTTGATACAGTCATCAGATGGACCAGAGCTGACCTGCAACTGAATCTGTTACTTACTAATGGGAGAAGAGTTCTGGATGCAATAATCAGTGGCAGCTTTGGCTGCCATGAAATGGCAGAGTTCAAGATCCTGGACCAACTGACAAAGGAGAGTAAGCAGAATACAGACCTTTGACTTCACTCACCACTTCCTCTTGGTGCCCCTGCACAGTTCAGGCTCAGCTAGCTCAGACATGTCATCTGATAGAGCTTTCAGTCCCTCACCAGCAGCCAGAGTGCTGAACCTATCCTGTAGTTACAGGACTGCAGGTGAAGAAAGAGCCATCTTGTTGCCAGAAGTCACAAGCTCCTGGCCCTTCTACATCTTAGGAGACTATTTTCCAACCCAATAATCACAAGCTACCTGCATCTTCTTTGATGTAGTTGTAGGTTTATGCTCATGTAGCTGCACAGTCTCCAAGAAGATTTGATCCATTTCCCTCTGTAGTTTCTGATGCTGCACATTCTCACGACCTCTTCCTGCAGCTCCTTAACTTGGTGACCCTTCCCCAGCATACACCTCTTGCATGCAAGGACGCCATTATCCCCTGTCCCAAAAACTTCAGTGGGAGGCCACAGGCACTCCCCAGACCAAGAGAGAGCGAGCTTCCTCCTCCTTCAGGAGGCCTGGCCTGAGTGCTGCAGACCACGAAGTAGAAACTACGGTTCAGACTTGGCTTCCAAGATCTTCACTGGAAAATATAAGCGCTGCAGCTGAGAGGAGATAAACTACATCCCTATCAGGGATGAAATCACAGAGTATAAGAAATATGACCTCACTGTGCAAAGCAAAGAATTACAATAAGAAACATTACTAGCAAGTTCTATTTGATTCTCAATGTAGATGTTACACTTTAAAAGATTAAGTATTAATGCTCACTATTTTCTTTCTCTACAAATTACTGCCTCAATGTCACTCTCAGTCCTGGCACTTGGGTCTTCCCTGGAACCAACTTCAGCTATTCAGGGGATTACCATTCTCTTAAAATAATGGTCTGCAGATAGTGTTTTCCTTAGAAAAGCAATTCTGCTGAAATCAGTGAAGCTGTTCCTGGCAAGATATGCTTAGATTTTCTGAAAGATAATTAGACTACTCATTTTAATTTCAGTGTTCAATCAGTTTACTAACTCTTAATTTCAGAATCATAATTTATGTTTTTACTCTATACCTATATTTTATAACTCTTATTTTAATTCTAGTTAAAACATTATGGTATTCGATAACTTACAGAAAATACAGATCTATTTTTGGTTGAAGTAAAAAGTCCCTCTTTCTCTGCTGTTTAGACAGTATCCATCATGATTCAAGGTCCCTATGGCATACCCAGAAACCAATTACTGATAAATTCCAGAGAATTTAAATAGATGCCTAAAAGGGATTTTGCCAGCCAGCTTCGAAGGAATGAAAAAGCACTAGTTTTTATGCTTTTTTATTTACATATTTTCAGGATTTTCACTAGGTTGATCTCAAAGAAACAAAAGCCTAGAAGATGGCTACTACATCAGCAAATCTGAAGGGACTTCATTATGTGATGCTAGCTAATCACAAGAGAATCCAAATTCAAGAAGCAAAACCAGTCACTGGTAGTTTTCTTTCCTGTTATGATACAGGAAATAAAAATACATAGAAAATATCTTCAGTATCTAAAATACTAAATACTCTCTGAAGAGCTGTTGCCATCTATACAGAGCTAACAAACTTTAAGAAAGGAACAGAAAGAAATATGATCTGATGAACAGTATTTATGAAAACCGAGTAAGTGAAACAATGGAAGTCTGACTCCCCAATTCTCAGAAGATACTTTTAACAGACCATCTGACAGAACAAAAACTGAATCAACAGCAATTAATCAAATTGAACTAATTCAACAAGAGTTTGTGCATCAGTATTGGATTATCTGGTTTTACACAGCAAGCACCTATCATACCCCTGAAAAGTAAAGGTTACGCACATGTTTTAGTATCTTTAAGCATATACCCTATTTGCATTCAGACTCCAGAAATAGTACTTCCTATCTCAGTTACTAGGCATCTTAAGAAGCTAGAATAATCTAAACAAAGATTTATTTGGTGATTCTACTGTAAGAAGAAGTAAGCCCAGAAACACGTATTTTGTATCACAATAACAACTAGAGCAAAACCTCTAGCAGCATAATCTCTGCCTTATACATACAATAAATACAAGCAGAATGATAAAAAATACGTTCAACATTAAACCTTCTTCTGTTTTTCCTAACCATGCTTTTCTTAGCCTCCTCCTCCTCTTCTGGCATCTTTGAAACCCAAAGGAGCGATTAGTTCAGGCAAAGTACTGAGACTGTGCTGAACCTGGTAACTCTTTATGTGATAACTGTGTTAAAGTAAGAAGTTAAATAAACTCACCATTTCAGTGGTGTACCTTCATATTCAAACCATATTTCGCTAACTTCCTCCTGTCTCATAACTTTCTGAAAGTGTTTCTTCACTTTGTCTGTTACCAGTGTCAAGTAGCTTATCCTTGGCAAAAGCAACTGAAAGAAAAAAAAAAATAGGAGCTTTAATTATACATAAGATTTACTAATAAAAATCTCTAACAAGTATGCATTCACATAACCAAAACTCAGTCAGCATTCTTTTATTTCCTACCCTTGAAGGTAAACTTTTAGACAGTTTACTTAATGGGCAATGAAAGGATATACAATAACATACTCTGACGCAGAATAGCTGTATCCAATACACTCACACACACAAAAAAAATAGTAAAACAAAAATACTTGATACTTTCAATGTGGTGGGAGGGAAGAAAGTGGAATTAATGCCTGCTTTTCTGTATTTAAGCAAGCCAAAGAATGAAGGTTTTGACCTTTTTCATATGAACAGATATGAACATGCTCACTTATTTAACATATGAGCAACTGTCTATCAGCTATTATTTCAAAATGGAAATTCCTACAAAATAAAAAAAGCCTAGCTGCTTACGGGTTTGGTATTTTGTATTTCCAATAGCTGACAATTTCCATGTCTTTTGCACTGGGTTTGCCAATTCAACATGTTAGTCGAGGCTACTATGATTCTTCCACTATTTAACCTTTGCCCAGCTAATAAAATTAGATGGAAAACTGTCAATATTGTATCAGCTGAAACAAGACACCTTCTTAGAGCTTTCTGGCATACCATCTTTTTTTCCTCAAGTGTAATGTTATGCTCTACCCAAAACAGAATGCTGTGTTATTTTTATTTGCATCTCCCCCTGCTTTTTTTTTTTAAACTCTCATGCCTCCTAAGAGTGGTTAAGCAGACTGCATCAAGCAGTGTACTGATGACTGTATAGCACATTTACTGAAGATGAATCAGTCTGTAAGCTTTAACGAGCAATGCCTTTCAGTATTCCAATGAGAAAAGATTACCCTCCCTGAAAAATCACAGTTAGCTTTGGAGCAAACATTTTAAATTAGTTGTTATTCATCCTGTAAAGTTACTTTCGCTCCTTAATTATTAACCAAATAGATGGGTCTAAACATTTAGGTCTAAGGAATAAATGGAAATAAATTTTATTTTGCATAGAGACATTTGTTTTCCAGTGCTCCTCATAACCAGTCTTCTTTCTTAAAATGTTTTCTTTATAGTATATGGATAATGCTAGGCCTGAGGTGAACAACTACAGTACCCCAAATTGTTTCAAGATATATTTTGAGTGACATAAAACTTGATCTCTGCTGTAACACTCTTTCAGAATGTCTCTAGCAATTAGACCACACTTTGACACTACCTAGATAATATTCTGGCTTTGATACTAGAATTCTTTTATAAATACCAGATTCGTACCAAAGTACGGAAAGTAAATCAACAGTAAATTCTTAAGAGAACAGATTTATCTTTTAGATAAAGCTGCATTAGGTTACTAATCTGCCTACATCTGTGAAACAACTATATTTTAAGATTATATAAAACTACAAAAGATCAAGAATTGCCACTATCACAGTTATCAAGTCAGTTAACGCTTGATCTTTTATATACCATATGGTTTTCTTTTTCCATCTGTTGCTCTTATTACCACCATCATACTGTTTCTACCTTCTTTCAAGAGTCTAATTCCATGCAGGAATTGATAAATATATTTAAAGCATTATGGATTGCAACGCTGTTTGACATAACCCTTTAAAGTGCATAATTAACCTCCTCTGTAAAATAGTTTACATCAGCTTGAAGGGTGGAATAACAACGCAGGTTCTATTTCAACATAACTGAAGATCAGACAATAACCAACAGCATTTAACTCAACTCAACAGAATGCGGCCAGCAGTCCCAGCGGGCCCCTTTGGTGTACAAAACCCAACAGTTAATTAGGTTAACAGGGACTGCCTGGTTTTTCAGAGTTGCTGAACATTTGCAGCACCTACTCAACTCTTTTCTTTTGTCTTCCCACCTCCATCTTGCTACACCCCTTCCCCTTCCATGGGACATATGAAAGGATCCAATTTCATTCACTCTTCTACCTTTAATTTTCCTAGAGATTTATAAATATACTAGAACTGTTAAGCAAGACCTTTAAAAGCATAGCTTAAAGACATTTTAATTGTTACCCCTTTTAATAAGCCTTTTCCACCATTTGTCTGCACTCAGTGAAAGATGCCAGTTGACAAAGCATTTTTTATTCAAAAATCCTGTAATTCTTAAACATCATTACTGAGTATTTCCAGGGGAAAAGTACTAAAAATATTTAGGGAAAAAGCCCCTTATGCATGTAACTATATGGAGGTTGGACTAGATAGCTTCTCAACCCAAACTATTCCGTTCTATGCTGGATCATTCTGGCAGCAGAATGATCATAGAATGGTCTGGGTTGGTTTATTATTCATAGAAGTTTCTGTATAAAAAGCAGAATTCTACACAGCAGTTCACCTTCTAGGCTTTTGCACACTTGCAAGCTTCTCCACCACTTCAGCCACATGGCAAGGAGCATTCCTTATAGGCAAATCCATATTCACCAGAATGACACCTCTCCCACAAACACTTCTGTTGCTGACTCCTAAACCTGGGCGTGCAAGCTGGAGAGGCTTATATACTCTCTCCTTCACCTTCAGTTACCCTACAGCAGTATATCTAGATGCTGGGAATGAATGGCTGTGGTTCTGCGGTAAGAGAAACGTACTAATCCAACAACGCTATGAAAACCAAACACATCCGACTAACATAGCAACGCAAGCAATTTAACAACTCCAACCTGAACACAGGACCAATAAATCACTACATAATACAGTAAAAGACAGAATGCCCAACTGTTGTAGTTTTGTGTGGCTGGGTTCTGGTGGAGGAGGAGGGCTGCAGGGGTGGCTGCTGCAAGAAGCAGCCAGAAGCTCTCTGCAGGCCTGACAAACACCAGCCAACTCAAGGCCGGAGTCACTGCTGACCAAGGCCGAGCCCATCAGCGATGGCCACAGCACCTCTGGCAATCACATTTAGGAGGAAAAAAACCACAAGCAGCTGCTTTTTGTGACCAGAGAAGGAAGTGAGATGATGTAAGGAGCTGTGCAGACACCAAGGCTGGTGAGAGAGGGGAGGAGGTGCCCCAGGTGCCAGAGAGAACAATGCCCCTGGAGCCACCCATGGCAGAGCAGGTGTCCCACCACAGCCCATGGAAAAGGCCGAGACCCCACCTGCAGCCCGTGGAGAGGGTCCACACTGGAGCAGGTGGAGACATACAGGAGATGCTGTGACCCACGCTGGAGCAAGCCCCTGCCAGCACTTGCTGCCCATGGAGAGAGACAGAGACAGAGAGATGAGTGAGAGAGATCCACACTGGAGCAGGTTTGCTGGGAGGTGGCTCATGACTCCACGGGGGACCAGGCTGGAGCAGTCTGGGCCTGAGAGACATTCTATTATTTATGATTGCACCCCACAGAAGTGACCCACACTGGGACAGTTGGTGAAGAGCTGAAGCCCCGTGAGAAAGGACTCACATTGGAGAAGTTCACGGAGGACTGTCTCCCATGGGCGGTACCCCACGCAGAAACATGGAGGAGTGTGAGGAATTCCTCCCCACCCCCTATCCCCAGCTAAGAAGGAAAAACAACTCATGAGGAACCGACCGAACCCCCCATTTCCCCAGTCCCTGCCCCTCCCCATTCCACAATGTTGGGGGAAGAAGGGAGCAAAATCCTGACTGAAGTGAAGTCTGCTAAGAAGGGAGGGGTAGGGGGAGGTGCTTTAAGATCTGGTTGTACTTCTCATTATCTGACCCTGGTTTCACTCTGTGTGTAGTGTAATAAATTAGAGAGGTCTTTTTCTTTTTAGTCTATGTTGAGTCTGTTTTGCTCGTGACACTGATTGTGGAATGATCTCTCCCTGTCCTCATCTCGACTCCTAAGCCTCTCAATATATCTTTTCTCCCCTGTCCAGCTGAAAAGACTTGGGTGGGCATCTGGCCTCCAGACAGGGTCAAACCACGACACCAACATAAATTAAATGACCTATGGGCAAATATGCAGACAAGTCAGTATGAAAGGTTTCAAGGAAGAGACTGAGTACATATTTAGCCCAGATTTAACAGTTACAAGTTTAAATAGCATACGACAGAAAATAACCACCATGAAAGTTCATGATGTAGCACATAAGGAATTAAACTGAAGAATCATAGGTTTGATAAGAGTGATCTGGCCAGCAGGGAAGTGACTCTGCCATGCGGCCCACTGATCAGTGGCAGACAAGTGTAATGCTTGCCCCTCGCTCTGCTGTGTAACAGAGCAACACAAATGAAAACCCCCACCTTGTAGCGCAGCTTTATTGCTCAGAAAACCTGTATCTGCCTTGTCCCCTAGAAAAGGATGGCTCAGTGAGAAGATTCAAGAGAAATCTAAAGCAGTCAGTGGGTGAACTGATTGTATCGAGACTGAGTAAGGATTCCTGGCATTCACTGAGTCTGGGTGCCTT
The DNA here is from genome assembly GCA_013400835.1 of Zapornia atra. Taxonomy (NCBI): domain Eukaryota; kingdom Metazoa; phylum Chordata; class Aves; order Gruiformes; family Rallidae; genus Zapornia; species Zapornia atra. The sequence goes on along the minus strand of VZTU01014438.1, from coordinate 21,532 downwards.
CCCTCCAGTAACCAGTTGTGGATGTTTTCTCCCGTTTGGTAGGAAGAAGCTGGCATGAACTCCCCCAAAGTATTCAGAGGATAAAATCGATATATATCTATATATCTATCTTAATGTAAAATGAGTACCTTTCCAGCTATTTCCGTGGATTTTGTTGCCGAACAAAACAACATTCTAGATGCAAAACTGATTATAAAACAGGAAAACTCCAGCTTTAACAGAAACTGAACACCAGCACATCCAGGATGAAGAAACAAAGTATGCCAACCTGGAATGGCTTCATTCTGCTCATTGTTATAGGAGTCTGAACAGAGCAACCCTTCTGATTCTGGGAAGCTTCCAGGCTAGTCCCTTAAGGGGAGTATCACTTCAAGACTGCCTTCTGCCATGATTTTGCTTATTTAGGCCTGATGAATGTCAATCAACGAGCACTCTGCTTCCTGTACATTTTATTTCTAACTGTTGCTTACACGAGGAGACAGACAGCACACCATTTTAAAGTCAGAATCATAACAATTTTAGGACTAAGGACAAAAAGCAGATAGTTCAACAGCAAAAGTAGTTCATCCTAGTTGTTCCTAACTGCACTTTCACCCCAAACACAAGCATCTAAGAAACACTCCAAAGAACCTTGACTTACCCGTTTCCAGTGTAACTCTGCAGAGACCTACCTGGCTTGACTAAAGAAGAAATGCATTTGGTAATTGGTCAACTGTATGAAGTAAAAGTGGTCCTGCTTTACCAGTGGTGAAACTAAAGCACGGAGAGATGATCCCTATCATCACCAAATTAAAAGCATTAATGCTTTATTAGGTTTCAAAAAACCCACTTAACACAAATGCAAATCAGAGCATAACGATGCTACCAAACACAGAAGGAAAAAAAAATCTATCCAGTAATATTTTCAAAAATAATATAATAATATATGACAAGATTGAAGGATTTGAGACTCATGAAAAACTCAGTACAAGATTTTTTCTCCCAAGTATTTGCTACATCTCATATTGAAGCTTCACTGGAAGAATGAACTTTATCAATCAGATGCCTATAAGGAGGTGCTGAAAAGATGAAAACATCCAAGCACGCTATAAATAAAGTATCACATGATTATAGAAGGCCCTTCTAATATACTCAAATACATCCAACACCTATCAGCTAGCAATCCAGTTCAGGCACTGTGTGTTAGGACATTGTAGCTGCTTTTCCTACGTCCGAGCTAGATCTCTCATGGCTGCTAGCATGCAAAGAAAAGAACATCAGCAGAAAAAGCCCGTAAGCAGAAACACTGGAGCCAGGGTTCGTTATGAGTCTGTGTTACACAGGGGACTGATCTTCATGTTTAAGACTGCACAAACCTGTGACTGAAATTGTTTCTGAAGTAAGGTAACACAAGCTCTCTCCTTTCTTCTGGTCATTATCCAAGAACATACAAACTCACCATGGGCACCCGTAGAGCCTCCCTCTACCTACTTATTTACTGACTTTTCATACTTTTAAAAGATGCTGATTATTTGTGATAAATTTATCCCACAGGTCAAACAAGCTTAAAGCTTTGAACATGCTGTGAAGAGAGGCGAAAACACGTGCCACAGTTATATGGTTTACTTTCAAAAGGCACCAGGAATAATAAGAAAAGAAGGATTTTTTCCCATGGCATGTAGCAGCACACATGATGAGAATGAAGAAAACCACCATAACTGTGGCATTGGACTGTCTGTCACTACTTTTGTTGTACTCACATAGTAAGGTTCAGCTTCCCTTTCGGTTATTTCATCCTGATACAGAGTGAAACAGGTTGGTATTCGTCCAAACCACACATCTCGAAGCACATCTTTGTCATCTGTCATTCTTCCAATGGATGGTGAAGCACATGTAGATCAGCTTGCTTCTTCAGCTAGAACCTGCAACCCCATTCCCCACCATTCCCCCAAGAAAGAAACAGGTCAGTACAGCTGCAAATAAAATACACCTTGTTAAAGGCTCTTCCAGAGCTACACTCCCACCAGCATGACCAACACAGGCACAGAGCCGTTCAACGTGAGTTTGCACAAGGGTGGGATGAGTTCAGGCCTCCGAGTTAACAATTTCCCGAGTACAGACACTCGGGCAATGAAGAGTCGATGAGCATTTCTTAAGCCTGCATCAGGCCCCAACGCAGAGGCAGAAAGGTCTCTCCCGTTACCGCCCTGCAGCCGTCACGCAGCTCCCGCACCCAACCGAGGCCTCGGCTTTACCGCGGACGAGCGGCCCCGGAGCCTCGGGCAGCCCGCAGAGCCGGTGTCCCGCAGGAGGACAAGGAGCAGCGGGGACGACAAAGCGATCAAGTCTCTCGCCGGTGGATCTAAGGGCCGGCGCCAACGAGGCTCTGGGACGGGCCCCAGCATCGCTCACCACAGCGCGGAGAGCCGGGGGCGCCCCGCCAACCCCCCTAGCCCAACGCCCGCCAACAGGTTCGGGGCAGTGACCGCACTCGGCGCCCGCAGCAGCGTCCCGGCCCGGCGGTGTCTTCCTCTCTCCCCCCTTCCCAGGGGGCCGCCCGAAGTGAATCAGCAGTGCAGGACGCGGTGGCGTCTCAGCCGGACAGAGGAGCGCCAGGGTGGCCCCGGCGTGCTCTCCCCGGGCAACGGGAAGGCCGGGGGGCGGGCCGCAGCGGCCCCGCCC
>VZTU01014438.1:0-18587 GCA_013400835.1 Zapornia atra | reverse complement strand
GGCCGGGGGTAGGGGCCTTACGCCGCGGGCTTGCCCGTCCCGGCGGCTGCTCCGGGCGCTGTGGGACGGAGTCGGTACCGCATCTAACCCCTTTGCGTGCCGGCGGCTGTCCGTCCGTCCGTCCGTCCGTTCTCCCTCTCTCCCTCTCTCCCTCCTCCCTCCCTCCCTCCCTCCCCCCGCGCGCGTTGGNGCCGGCTCCTGAGGCAGGAGCGGACTCCCTCGGCAGCTGGGCGGCGCGGGAGCCAGTGACTCCTGGGGCCGAAAGCTTTGGGTGCTCGGGGCTTTAAACGCGCTGCCCAGGATTCCGGCTGCAATGTAGCCGCCTGAGCCCCCTGCTTGTCGCTCTGCCTCCGTTATCTTCCTGCGGTAGACGTTACACACCGTGTGTACCGCGGCCGCAGGAGGGTGAGGCGTATGTGCAGCACCGGGGACATCTCTTACGTGCCAGAGCGTCGTTCCGGGCCGGGTTATACCTGCCCAGGGGGTGCAAGTTCGCAGCGAATCCCGCCTCTGCCTTTTAAAGAACATCTCCCGCAGTTCTTGTCGCTCTGCGAATCCCTACGGCGATGCCCTACGCCGCTAGGAACGGCGGCACCTTGTCAGCTTGAAGGAACGTCCTAAATCCCAAGAAGTGCTGTATCACAGCGTCCTCGCAAGTATGTCACGGATCGGTGATTGCCACAGCGGGGTTCCCCCGCGGCAAGGCGCGCAGCTGCAGCCACATACTGCAGCTGGCGCTTGGGCGGCTAAAACACGGGAGGAGAGCTGGTAAGGTGTGCTCGTACGTGGCGCGGATGGATGGCGCCTACCGCAACTCCAGGAGAGCGATCCTCCTGCTATGCTGGCCTGTGGCCACCAGATGTCACGCAGCGGCCACTGCTGCTGAGGCTCTCAACAAGGAACTCACCGGCTTCGGTGCAAAGACTGGCTTTTGTACGGGTGTGTGTTTTGCTGATTCAGCCACATGTTTTAGTGGGTTCCTTCGGTTACCTGAAAGGTTAGATAAGCCGAAGAACTGCTTTTATTTTTTTTTCTGGTTTAAATAAGCTTGTCATGGTAACCTGTTTTTGATAAAATAATGTTCTGAACACGATCGCTGTTAAAATTATTAGGAAAAAAAGTAACTTTTTTATTAATGCCCCGTAAGCAGAAAGTTTAGCAGTGGCACTTCTGTGATTTTGGAACATACACAGTGAAACTTTCCTTGTTTTCCAATTTGTGACACAAATTAAAAAAAAAACCAAATCAGTAAACGGGTGTAAAGGTGGATTAAGCTTCATATTTGGTATGGTCTACCCCAAAGACATCATATAACACGTGTCATATTGCAAGGCCTTTAGGCTCTCAAGCAATCAGTTCCCATATGCTCCTAAATACAGGCAGCTTTCACATGCCGTGGGCAGCACCTCTGAAGGGCACACTAACACAGGTGATGGAAGGGAAGGGGCTCCTCCAGAAGTATTCCCTGCACACTTCCAACAGTTTAACTAGCATGGATGGTGCAGAAACTTCTGGATGCAGAAGGACACTTCCATAGAGACCTGTGAAGAAATGATCACACAAGTATAAAAGCATCCATCTATCCATCCCACAGGCACTGTCATCGCTATGTGCTTCTCTGTGGATTTCTGCAAGAAACCCCCTTAATGATGTTAGAGGTTCGTTGAAACTGGTCTGGTGAGGAGGTATTGACTAGTGGAGCTGCTGTGATGTGCCAGCACCACTACATAAAGTAATAGTTTGTCCTGGTTACAAGATACACAAACTTTCAGAAAGCTTTGCACACATGGAAATGCAGGAGAACCACATTTTGTTCTTTGCCCTTTCCACCTATGAGTTCTCAGAGTACTTCTATAGCAAAAAGTTGTTTCAGGTTTCATTATTGCTGAAGGGTTTGGCTGATCATTGAAGCAGCATCACTAAAGCTGGTGCCAGCTTGTATTTAAGAGAAAATGGCCCAGAAACGCCCACTGGCACAACTGCTCTCTTTCATTTTTCTTCATGAACAGGAAGAAGACTGCCAGCACTGCTATTAGCAATAATACTAATAGTGTGTATAAACCCATTCTCCCCACTCCCTGCGCTTGCCTCTTGAGATCTTACTTAACTTCTATTGCTACGGCTCTTGAAGCATACCACTGGTCAGCTAGACTGAGAGATCAGCATTCTGTTGATTACTAGTGACAACTACCAAACAGATTAAAGATTTACTTTTGCCTTGTGCTCTTATGTATAGCAAAACCAACCTAGGCACCTGACTCAGGCATATGGATTCCAGTCCACAGCCTCAAAACTGATCAACATCAACTGCCCAAATCATCTGCTGGATCTAGATACAAGATGCTAAGTAGAGAATTGTGGTTTGGCATGGTGGGGTTCTGGTGGAGAAGGGGAGGGCTGCAGGGGTGGCTTCTGCAAGAAGCAGACAGAAGCTCTCTGCAGGCCCGACAGAGCGAACACCAGCTGGGCACAAGGCTGAACACACCACTGACCAAGGCTGAGCCCATCAGCGACAGTCACAACACCTCTGGGAATCACATTTAAGAGAAAAAAAACACAAGCAGCCACTTTTTGCCACCAGAGAAGGAAGTGAGAAGATGTAAGGAACTGCGCAGACACCAAGGTCAGTGAAGGGCGGGGGGGCAGGTTGGGCAGCAGGCACTCCAGGTACCAGAGGGAAAGATTCCTCTACAGCCTGTGGATAAGACCATGGTGAAGCAGGCTGTCCCCCTGCAGCCCATGGAAGATAACAGGGAGCAGAGATCCCATCTACTGCCTGTGGAGCACGCTGGAGCAAGTGGAGACATATGGAAGATACTATGACCCTCACTGGAGCAAGGTCCTGGCAGGACCTGCAGCCCGTGCGGGAGAGATAGAGACACTAAGGTGAGTGAGAGACACAGATACCCACAATGGAGCAGGTTTGCTGGGAGAACTTGTGACTCCATGAGGGACCGAGCTGGAGCAGTCTGGGCCTGAGAGACTGCTCCCCATAGAAGTGACCCGCGCTGGGGCAGTTGGTGAAGAGTGAAGCCCCGTGGGAAAGGACTCACATTGAAGAAGTTTGTGGAGGACTGTCTCCTGTGGGTGGGACCCCACATGGAAACATGGAAGAGTGTGAGGAATGGACCCCTGGATTAAGAAGGAAAACAACTAGTGAGGAACTGACTGAAATCGCCATTCCCTGCCCCTCCCCATCCCATCCCTAAGGGAGGGGAGGTGGGGTGGGAGAAGGGAGAGAAACCATGAATTAAGTAAAATCTGTGAAGAATAGAGGGATAGGGGGGAAGTGCTTTAAGATGTGNTCCTGTGGGTGGGACCCCACATGGAAACATGGAAGAGTGTGAGGAATGGACCCCTGGATTAAGAAGGAAAACAACTAGTGAGGAACTGACTGAAATCGCCATTCCCTGCCCCTCCCCATCCCATCCCTAAGGGAGGGGAGGTGGGGTGGGAGAAGGGAGAGAAACCATGAATTAAGTAAAATCTGTGAAGAATAGAGGGATAGGGGGGAAGTGCTTTAAGATGTGGTCTGACTCTGGTTTCATTGTGTGTGTAGCGTAATAAATTAGAGACTTTCCTTTATTCTGAGTTGAGTCTGTTTTGTCTGTGATGTGGAATGATCTCTCCCTGTCCTTACCTCAACTCCTAAGCGTCTCAATATATATTTTCTCCCCTGTCCAGCTGAAAAAGGGAGGGATAGAGTGACTTTGGTGGGCATCTGGCCTCTGCCCAGGGTCAAACCACCACAAGAATAAAACACGATAACTTACAAGTCAGTGATATACACTCTAAATAGCAAGTTCTTCCTATTTGAACATCCTAGCAAACTGCTGATGTAGTTACTAGACAGAGATGTAGCAAGATTGATTGTAAAAATCTGTGTGAGGTTATAAAGACTAAAGTTCTATAGGCAAATGAGGCTCCTACACTGAGGAGAGAAAGTTGGTTGTAGGTAAGTGCATGAGATACAGTATAACTGCTGAACAAATACACCTGAAGTGAATGCCAACCTTGCCATTAATACAGCTATAAATGATGAATCCAACTCTGGACCCTAAAAGTAATTGCTGGGATGGAATGTCAAAACAGGCACTATAAAAAAGGAATTACCTCCTTTGGCATATTGTTTTCCACATTGTTATTGAACACTTTAAGTTGCAGCATCACTCAACAGATTGGACCAGTCTAAATTGGAAGGGGAAGAGCTCAACAAACATATTTCCAATTCCAAAGATCCTCAAGCAGTAATCCCCCATTTTGAAGATCATCATCAGACAACACAGTGAGTCATCGCCTGACGGCACCCAAATCAAAACACCTGTTAGTGAGTAGAGAAGGAATGTGAAGATGCTCGTAAAGAACAAGATTGTAATTAAAGATGCAGTAATTCTAACAGAAATAAGAGAAATGGAACAGATGGTTTGCATATTTGTGGGCAGTTGTGTTTTTGTGTAATGGTAGTGGCGATGAAGACCGGGTAAACAGAATCGCTGTATAATTTGGGTTGGAAGAGACTTTTGGAGTCCTTTCCTGACCTCTAGGCCAACACCCCCTCTCAAACCAGGAGGAGCTACAAAGTTAGATCATGTCGGTGAAGGCAAGCGTCGCGGTTCAGCCGCAGGCAGCACCCGAGCACTCCTCCCCCGGGGGCACAGACAGACAGACAGAGCCCGGCGGGTGGGACAGGGGCAGTTACCGGCACGGCGAGAGGGGAGCAGCAGCAGAGCCCGGGACGGAACGCGCACACGCGCGGAGGTACCGCGGGGCATTTACCGGCCCGACCGACCCCAGCCCGCCCGGGAGCCGAGCGGGTCCCGGCCCCTCCCCGCCCCGCCCAGCCTCTCTGACGGGGCGAGAAACAGCTTTGCCCGGCTCGGCTGCTGCGGGGGCTGGCTCGGCCCGGCCGGAACCAGGACAGCAAGTGATGCCGACATGTGGATGCTGAGAAGTTACCCGAAAAGACACGCGGGGCAGTTTTTTCCCTCTGTATTTTGCTGTATCTGGGATAACTGGTACTCACTCCTGACATCACATGGAACGAGTTTAATGCTGCTTTCATAGAACTGGAATTTTACGGTTCACCTACATAAACACAATTAAGGATCGCTCCTGTGTATCATAAAGAACCCTGGAAAAAACCAACCAACCAACCTTTTTATTCAGGCCCGGGTCTCTTTGTGCAAAATCCTCCCTCCACTACATCAGTGGCAAAACACACAAAAGTAAGTGAGACGTAACTTATTCCAGCGTCGCTTTATTAGGAACTGATCAGCAATCGCGATTAAGGTTTTTCCCTTTCATTTCCCTAACAGACTTCAATGGAAACATATTTTGTTTTAATTTCTTAGCTGTTGTCTTCTGAGTGTGTAAACAAAACCAGATTGTGGGAATCATTAATGCACACCTTTTAACATGCACCAGTGAGTAACAGTCACATGAAACTCATAATGCTGCTATTTATATCTAGCTAAGTAGTTCATTGTTGCCTACTCACACGGAAGAATTAATTTGATTAATTAGATGAGAAGCTGATTCATTCTCCAAGACCTGTCTGGAAATATTACAAGATACAAGTAAGTACTCTGTGATGGCACTTAATGATTTCCGGATAAATTTTAATTTGGGTGTTTGTGGAAGAAAAAAAAAAAAAATCACTCTTACCTGGATATACTTCTGCTTTCCTGCCCTCTTCAGCCCTCTTTGCCTTTATAACAGGTGGATACATCTGGAAATATTCTAGATTGCTTTTTAACTATTTATTGCCTAAATAACTGAAGTGTGCTGACAGCTGCCCTAGCTTTACCTCAGTAGTTAACTCTGTTTTACTTTGCTGGTTTCCTATTTCAATTCTAACTTAAAATTCCCAATAATTTTTCAGACTAAAAATAATCTTTTATCACTAAAACAAGTGACTGGGCATTAGGGGCCCCTAGTTTTAAGTCTGCTGTTTACTATTTTCTTGAACAAAATTCCTTGTGTTTCCTACTTTGTCACAGCCCCATTAAGACATCTTGGTCTTAGTAAGGAGGGGGGGGAAATATTTTTAAAAACATCATGGGGCAATATGCAGGTAATTCTTATGAACATAAATCAGATCTTAAGCTTTCTTTTTAAATATATTTACAGTGCCAACACCCATTTCTTCACTCAAGTAGATTGTCACCCCTCCGCAAATGAACAAGGTAATACTTAATCTGTCAGGTATTGTTACTTACAAAGAGGAGTACCTGGTATTCAAAAGGCAGTAGAATAATGATGCCAAATAAGTCCCATTTTTTTCTGTTGGGAATACTGAAACAAAGGTTAATTGCTTTGTCAGTAATATCTTGGTATGTGACAGGATAAACTCCATCTATGTTTGATACATAAGTTCAGATGCTTATGACCAAGGATCGCTACTACCATAGTGTTTGTGGTGGTTTTGGCCCTAACCAAAGGCCAAATGCCCACCAAGCCGCTCGCTCACTCCCCCCTTCAGCTGAAAAGGGGGAGAAAATAGATATTGGGAGGCTTAGGACTTGAGATAAGGACAGAGGGATCACTCTCCAATTAGTGCAATGGGCAAAACAGACACAGCACCGAATAAAGGAAAGAAAAGGTGATTTATTACCACTTACTACAACTACTACACCCAGTGAACCGGAACGAGATAAGAAGCGGCCAGGTCTTCAAGCACCTTCCCCCCACCCCTCCCTTCTTAGCAAACTTAAAACTCATCACGATTTTACTCCCTTCTTCCCCCCCCAACATGGCGTGGGGAGGGGCAGGGAATGGGCAGTGGGGTTCCGGCGATTCCACACAAGCTGCTTTTCTTCCCCAGATATTATCACTTCTACTTCCTCCCCCCACCCCTCGCCTCTTCGCACTCATGACTTTAATCAGAGATTCGCTCCCTTCTTCCCTCCCGTTCGCAGTACAGGGGGGGCAGGGAATGGAGAGTGAGGGGTTTCAGTCCGTTCCTCCCAAGCTGTCTTCCATCTCAGCTCGGGGGGGGGCATTCCACATACACACCCCCTTCCCCTGCGGCACCGTGGGGTCCCACCCACGCGAGAGTCGTGTCCACGACCTTCTGCAGCGTGAGTCCTCTCTATCGGGGAGTCATCCCCTCACCACAGGCCTCTCAGCAGGACTCTCCCCTCCATAGGGTGCTGACGTCCGGGTCCAGACCCCCCGGCCTGGTCACCCGCAAAGTCACAAGTCCCTTGGCAAACCTGCTGAGGCGTGGATCAATCTTCACAGGGCATAGTTGTCTCTGCTCCCCGTCCTCATCCATGGGCTTCGGGGGGACACCCGTTTCACCATGGACTCCACCATGAGCTGCAGGGGAAACTTTCTCTTCACATTCTTCATCCCCCCCTCCCTGCGGGCCTGGCCTTGGAGTCTGTGCAGCTTGTTACATCTTCTCACTCCCGCTCCGGTGGCAAAGTGCGCCTGCCAGCAGTTTTTTTTTTTCTCCTATATGTGATTCACAGAGGCGCTATGACCAGCTCTGATAGGCTCAAATTTGGCCTTGAATGTACCAGTGTTTTTCAAAACATGGGACTTGCAGAAAGCTGTAACTGCAGCCTACAAGAGCCACTGAAGCAGCAGTTACACCAAACTGCAACAGCGTTGAATCATATAGCATGGCCAGGAACAAAACAAAAATTTAAGGAGGATAATGTAATAATCTTGTGCTGTTTGGCTACTTGAACAGCCTTTAGCTTGTTTATTTTTAGGCAAGAAGATGCTTCATCCTTAATCTGAATGGAAACTTCCTGCTAAAGCCACTGAGTTGTCTTCTATTGCGGACTGGTCTGCCCTTGTCTCAGAAGCTGACTCTAAGCACCCAGGTGTCACCCAGCACTTAGGAACTCCCAGAACTGAAACCAGCATTACCTGCTGTTTATTGACAAGTAATCTTATATACCTTGGTAAGACTTCTTGCTGACAGCTTTATATTGAAATCCTTTCAGTCAGGATTTAATTCCTTTTCTCTGTCACATTGCACGCTTTCAAGCATTTGGGTTAGGCACAGTCATGTGCACACATTCATTACAAGCTAGGCTTTTGGCTAACTTAGGAAACCCAACATGCTACTGAAATAAAGCATCGTGTATCACATGGGTGCACAGATAACACAGTGCTATGCGTGGTGTAGGCACAGCAGGCCAGAACCCCTATCCACACAAGTCACCACGGCTTCAGCAAAGTAATTTTATATTCTCAGCATATTTAATGATGCATGTCTGTCATATCTGACCATAACTGCCCAGACCATGTGTGGTGGTTCAGGCCCAAGCAGTGGCTGAGCATCACATGTCCCTCGCTCACTCCCAGAGGAGAAACAGACAGAGCCTCCTGGGATAAGGACAGTTCACAGACAAAAAGCACCTTGAAAGGGGAACAAAACCATCCCACATAAATTTCACTTATGCCCAGCAATAACACAGAGTACCTTGTCAACCCAAGGATAACACATTTTGTAAAGAACAACCTGATACCCATGCCACACTCAGACTCCCCTGGAGATACCCAGGAGTGATCTTCCTGACCAGCCCCTTTTATGGGGAAGCGATATCAGGTGGTGTGGAAAACAGCCTGGGCTAACTCAGCTCACCTGGGCTGACTCAGCTCACCTGTGCTGGCTGCTTGGGGAAGCTGACTCTGGCCTGGCCGGAACCAGGATGTCATGGTTTCTTTCTTAGCTTTCTGAAAGGAAATATTTATGATTTCTAATAAAATATAGCACTTCTCTGTCCCAGACAAAATGGTTTTTTGTAGTGTGACTAGATCATGTTCAGCAGTTTTGCCCAGGGAAGAATTTTTCTCAGAGATTCTAAGTTAACTCTCATAATTTCACAATAATAAGGCCTTGTCAACTCCAGTTGTGGAGCTCTGGTATATATCTTTGCTTCTCCATTAAGGAAGCACATAAGGAAGTTTACATTTACAAAAACTTTTTAGTGAATTTAAAATCAATATTGGATGCAAGTTCTTCAGGTTTGGGGTTTTTTTTTTACCATTGCTGTATTTGCACAACTGTTTTATGAGCTAGTTGTTAAAGTACTTATTTCCTGGGGAGAAGAAATAAGCATATGATGCACATAAAATAGGAGGGCGGGTGTTACCGCTGAGGAAAAAAGTAAAAATCCTTAAGTCTTTCTGATTCCATGGGAAGTGTGATTACCAGTGCCTCCCCCCGCAGTGCTGAGAGGGGGGCAAAACAATCATTTTCCTTGACTTACTGTCTGCACTGTGGCTATTATAGCCAAGTATATGCTTCTGCTTCAAGGGAGTCGACATTTGTTAACTCCTTGATTTTTCCCTTGGCTCATTTCTCTCATTTGCTGGGATGCCTGTGAATGGCAGCGCAGCCCTCCAGCATATCAACAACTCCCCCCACAGTCTGCAACAGCCAAAAACCCAACAAGTGTGTGTTCCAGCTCATTCCAGGTCAATGATAAAGATATTAAATGGCACTGGCCCTAGTATTGATGCTGGAAGTGCACCGCTAGTAACCAGCTTCTAGTTAGACCTTGAACCATTAACCACTGCTCTCTGAGTCCAGCAGTCCAGCCAGTTTTCCAGCCACCTTGCAGTCTACACATCCAATCCACATCTCCTCAGTTTAGCTACCAGTATACCATGAAAGACTGTGTTGAAAGCCTTGCTTCAGATAAGCTACATCTGTACGTCTCTTTTCATCCACAGAGCCAGCCATTTCATCATAGAAGGCGATCAGGTTGGTCAAGGATGACTTGACCTTGATAAATTTTTGCTGGCTGATTTCAGTCGTGTCTGATATGAGGAGGACTTGTTCCTTAATTTTTCCAGGAGTTGACCAAGTTGTAGGTCTTCCTTCTGGGCTTTTTAAAATATTCATACAACATTTGTCTTTTACGAGCAACTGGGGACTTCCCTCAGTTGCCACAGCTTTTCAAAGAGGAGCCTCCTAAAGACATCAGCTATCTCATGGATGCATCTCATCTGGTCCTGCATCCAAAATCGCTTAAATTCTCCTTAACTTGATCCTCCTGTATAGTGTGCAGTTAATCATTCCCCTCAATTTACTACTGGGCACAGAGACCTGGCATTGATGGTAAAAAGCAAAGCAGGGACAGCATTAGGTCCCTCAGCGTTTCCCACATAGTTTCTCACTCCATCCTTTCTAGCTCGCTTGCCCTATTAAACTGCTAGCATACATTTTCCTTCATCTTTCTTTTGAGGCTGCTCACCTGTAGAAGCCCTTCTCATTGCCCTCAACATTCCTCGCTGGTTTTAACCCTAGCTGTGTATGGCTTTCCTAATTTGACTCTTGCATGTCTGGGTAATGCTGCTAGATTTCCCAGTAGCCTGTCCCTGCTTCCACTTTCTGCCTACTTCCTTTCTGAGCCTGAGCTTAGCTAGAAATTTGCTCTTCAGCCAGCCTGGCCTTCTGCCATATCTGCCCATCTTTCTGTGCAGTCATGATGGCCCATCCTTGTACTTCAAGGAGATTTTATCTGAAGATCAGATCTAATGGGATCTTTTTCTTTCTTGGCTCCCCAGGGATTCCTGCCTACCTGTTCCCTGACCAAGCTGCTGAAGTTCAGCCTCCTGAAGTCCAGGTCTTTACTCTGCTACCTGCCTTCCTCACTTCCCTTAGCATCTTAAATTCAACCTGTTTCTCCACTTCTTTTTAGGCTTTGATCTCCATACCCTGAAGAACCTGCTTAAAAGCCTTTCTCAATAGATTAGCAAGACTGTTGGGAAAGATGCTTTTGCCTCTCTTTCTCACGCAGGTGCCATAATTCCCCACCTATCCTTGCTCCCAAAAGATGGTCCATAGGCATACAAGCCAAAGACCCTGTCTGTGACATCAGCCACACTGGCTTTGACCTGCAAGATACATTCTTTCCTACTCTGCCCATCTCCTTGACTGGCAGGATCAAAAATGAACACCACATTCTCTGGCCCCTCCACTACAGCTTAGAGTACAGCAGTCATCTTTGTTCTGATCAAGGTCTCTTTAAAGGCAGCAACATGTGGGGCAGCAGAGTTGCATGGTAAGCAGAAATACAAGGTAATAGTGCAAAGACAGTAATAAACAGTAGTAGTCCAAAGACCCCTTCAATCCTTCTGCGGTGTCCCACATCAGGGCTCAGGACAAGCAGATGGGTGCTCTGGCCCCTAGAGAAAGGAGTCTCAGCCAGCGTTACACATCAGTTCATTCTTATGGTGCTGGTTCCAGACAGTTTGGGACTTTTGTTAGATACCCCAGGAATTCCTCATGAACTTGTCTAAATTCAGCTATGCCCCATAACTTTCTATCCCATCTAAATGTGACTGCCATGCTATCATAACTGATCAGTAAATATTTTCAGTAAGAGCAATCTTATTAGAGTTGTTTAAGGAAGTCCATTGCTTGTTTCATCTCACATTGTTTAGTCTTACTGTTTCTGTTGGTCTGTGGCAGCTCTTTTTTCTCTCAACCCCTAAGTGTGTAGTATCCATGATAACCTATCGGGCAGGGCACGGATATAAAGACTGAATGGATTTCAGCTTACTCATTCTCCTTCATCTGGTTTTCTTTCTGTAGACCAGCTAGGAGATAACTCCCTAATTATTGTTTATTGATGGGAGAAATTCACTGACCTGCATTCTCACAGTCACCCTCTGTGCTTGTTTTAAATATTACACCCTTATTCTCTGGGATCACAACTGATTATCATGGGAAAAGCGAATGCTGGCGAACAGCTCTGCCGCTTCATGCTTCTACTCCCTGGGACTCCTGGTAACTGGTTTGCCTCATCAGGCTGTTTCAACGCCTCCTCTTTAGGATAACTTCCAGGGGGACAGCATGATGTTTGGATTCATCTGAGAAGAGGACAGAACTGGTGGCTGCGCAGAGTGGTGCTGGCTGACAAGGTCTTCACTCAGGGGAAAGGGCTTTGTAACATAAAGGAGACAGGGGAAGCAGTGACTGGTAAACATCAATATGGACAGGCAGTTTCAAATTCCTAGTAAAGCTCCTGTGTTACCTGCAGATATATAGGAACAGTTACGCTTTTAATTACCTCTGGTCATCTCAATCTTTAATTGCAGATTCTTTAGCACCTAACTAGGTTACAGAAGGCTGGATAGCTCTTGGATTTGTCACAGGACTCTCATATCCCATAGCAATTTAATCAGCTGTGCTTACGCTTCAATCTTGAGCGTTTTGGTTTCAGACTGTAAATTGCTGAAGACACAGACCTGCCTTCCTGCATGCTTGTATGTTTCCCAGCTCATCTGTTAGTCAGTATAAATAGTAAGAAACAACTAGTAATTATGTATTTAATTTCCAGGGCTACTGATAAAGTAATATGCTTGGAATATCTAGAAAATATATTTTTTTAAATTTCAGGTTAGTTTCTGCCTTTGAGAAAGATTATATCCTAACTCAAGCCATGCTGGCCAGTAGATTTCTCTGAGAATATGATGAAAATACAATAGAACGGTATTGCTGATTTAGTCAAATTTAAACTAAGAATTATTCTCTAAGGGGATGGGTTTCCAAATTCATTTCAGCCTAGACAGTAATTAAAATATAGATCAGGATGCAAAGTAAGAACATGAGATACAGCCTAGCTTCTGGCAACCACAAACGCTGTAGGAGCGTTATTCACACTAGTTAGTGGACAGAAAAAGAGAAAAAAATGCGCAAAATATTAACCTCTAAACATATATAATTCAGGACAGCTAGAAGCACATCTTGATATTAAGCAGTAAGTTAACGATTGGCCAGTATTATACTTCTAATGCCTCATTATGTTAATTTTGGTATGTTTTTAATTGCATCGATTTAATGTCTTAATAGTATAATTTAAAATTATGTCTCTCTGTGCTACAGGAGAGCAGAGTGGTAGAACTCCCATTTTTTTGCCCCTAATGCACAGAACAGCACAACACTGCCAGACGATGGCATTATGCCCTCTTGAGAAACAGCATCTCCCTCCTCCCACTCAGCTTCTATCAGTCTCTCACTAAGATGAGAAAGAAAAAGAAAATTTGCCCCAGAATCCACAGTGTTTGTTTCAGTCTAGTTACAGAGTCTGTTTTCTCATAGCTATTTTGTCTTCCCCTGTTATAGCTTCAGGAAGGGAAAAACTACATATTGAAAAGCCTCAGGTACCAAACAAATGCCATAGGGAATCAGTGTTGACATTATGAAAAACACAGCATGCATATAGAATGCTCTACAGATTTTAGTGTTCACCGTGAGAGCGGGGGCAGAATCCTTATGTAAACTCTTTATGCAAACTGGCAAGTCAGAAGATTGAAAACTCTGGAGAAACTCTGAGATGAGAAATGTACAGAGGAAGAATTCATCTTTTACAGGGCAGCAGCAGAACACAATACTGGGATAATACTAAGAGCAGGACTGACGTGACACATACGTGTTATCCTGGTTTATGTACTGACACTACACTTCAATGAAAGGCAGTTACCACTGAGAGAAAAGCAACATGGGATTGTCATTAGCAGAATGAGAAAAGTACTTCACCAGCAGCAGAGAAGGAAACCCTTGAAAGAATGTGTTTTCTGTGGGACAGTATTTTTCTGTGAACTGAGCGGAGAAGGAATGAAAAGCAGTACCACAAGTTGTATATAGCAAGAATAAAAGTGATGTCCTACATTGGGAACTCAAGAACATTTCATAACCAAAATCTGTTTGGCTATCTGCCTGGACTCATGAGCTGCACCTAGTTGGCATTAAAATCAAACAGAGCACTCTCACTGTTAGCATCACGATGGCAGCATTATGTGGAGGTAATAACTGATGCAGAAGTCATTCAGTTCTACAGGCTGAGAGAGTTGGACTTGTTCAGCCTGGAGGAGAGCAGCCTCTGGGGAGACCTTAGAGCAGCCTTCCAGTGCCTATAAGTGCCTACAGGAAAGCTGGAGAGGGGCTGGTTATCAGGAAGTGTAGTAATAAGAAAGGGGGGAATGGCATTAATCTGAATGAGGGCAGATTTAGATTAGGAATTGGGAAGAAATCCTTCCCTGTGAGGGTGGTGAGGCCCTAGCAGTGCTCCATAGCAGTGCTCAAGGCCAGGTTGGATGAGGCTTTGGGCAGCGTGGTCTAGTGGAGGATGTCCCTGCCCATAGCAGAGGTGCTCAAACTAGATGATCTGTAAGGTTCCTTCCAACCCAAACCATTCTGTCATTCTATGATTCTTACATTACACACAAAAAAAAAATTAAAAAAAAAAATGTCTGTGTATAGCACTGTAAAAGCCCATGTTATTGTTAAAGATCACACGCTACACCTTGACCGTGTTGTGGGACACTTTTAATGGGAAGCACTGAAGTTATACAGCCCCACAAACTAGGTACTGACTGACTTTGTTTCCTTCCCTTGAGCTGTGGGATTCTAATGTAAAACCTTTTTCAAAGCAACAAAGATGGGTTGCATGACTTGTCTTTGAGTAGCTGACAGGAGGTGTGCGGGTAGCACAGGGGGTCTATATGACACCTTCCATCAGTGTGAATTTATAGGGTACTCAACAGCTCTAATCAATTGTTTGCATTTTACAGTAAAATAAGAAACCACAGTACTATTTAATTGAATAATTGAATATACTATTTTCCCATTGCAAATTCTATCCACTCCTATCTGCTGTGGACTACCCAGGAATAAGTCTTAAGAGTATCAATGGGTTTGGCAGAACTATCCATGAATTGCCAGATTACAAATTAATCAGAAGAATTAAGGTGACTTCTTGACTCTGACACAGGTCACGTGTTGTTTTGACTTGACTGATCAATAACTAGAACCTAAGAGATGGGTATTACATGCAAATAGGTATTGCAGAGGTACCAGCTCACAGAGTTAAATGTCAAAGATCCCAAATTTAACCATGATGGGAATGAGACACCTCAGAACGAGACCAAAAGCATGCAACACACAAAGCCAAAGTACTGCCTGAAGTAATCATGCAGTGTGTACATATAAGAAGAAATTCAGAGCATGAGGTTATGTAAACTCATCCCCACTCCAAAATGTCCCTCAGAGCCTAAGGTGCCTCCATCTACTTCAGCTCCAGCTCCTGCGTGCTTGCTTGCATGTCCCCCCAGGCAATCCAGCCACTCTGCCGCCAGACAGCCCAGGGTAGGTCATGGCAACTGGCATGCCAGTAACGTTGACTAAGTGAAGATCACCCTTCAACCTGATTGATGTTTTGCCCCACCTACCAGCTACGTAAGTCAATCCTACAAATTCTTCTTGGCTTCCCAATTTACTTTTTGGTTGAAGCTGAAGTCACTGGCTCTTGCTTCCAGACTCCTTAGTCCTAGGCTCATTCAACATTTGCTTGCTTTTTTTCCAAAGCCCTTCCTTGTGACATGGACTTGCTCAAGACCTTTATGGGATGCCCCTGCTATTTGATGAAGGGTCTCTTGTCTTCTCTGGTTTCCTACCGAATGCTGTGGCTGCAGTTCTGGCTGAGATGTTCCTGAGCTAATTCAGTCCTTAGCCTTGACTTCTTTGTTCATATTTGGTTGCATTTTCGATTTTTGATTCCATACTGTCTTTAACCACCAGGAATCATCATCTACGTCCCACCACATCTGATAATTTACTGAGGACATGTGTTTATGCCTTCTGTTTCAAGGCATGGATTGGAACTCGCTCCTTCTCTTTACAGGTGTAGCCAGAGAATCTCTAGTTTTGTTGGGCCAGAAAGAAAATATCACTGGTAATATGACTGTGAAGTAGAACATCCTCTTGTCAGTGAGATATTCCTGAATTAAGGCCACCATTTCCACCACTATTTCTACGCTGTACCTTGAACTCTTGGGGAAAATAAAAAGCAGCCAGTACAGCACTTTGTACAGAGCCTGGTATTATTATTATGTGTTAAACAAGACCCAAATATGCCAACCACAGGAAATCCCTGCAGAGATTTAGGCCAGGCAATACCTAGTTTTTAGCTCCTTGTCAGACTTAGGCAAGAAGCAGGCAACCAGTACTCAGTCCCATAAAGACCAGGGCGGTTCTGGGCATGTGGAGAGGTGAATCCCTAAGTACCTGGGACACTTTCAAGACAAACAGGGAGGCACCCCTGGAATTTAAGTGCCCGTAGGGTTAGGTGTCAAATGAATGTGGGATTTCAGGACCTTAGTTTTGATCTTACATGTTTTATGTAGGACAGGGGCAGGATTTTGGCCCCTGCGTACTTTATTGCTCTTTATCACCACTTCCAAAGTGTGAGATTCCAAACCACTCTTCATGTATTCTGATGGCAAATTGCCTGTTTGCTTGCACATACTCTTTCTAGTGGAAATTTCAAACCTCTATTGTATTGGAAAAGACAATATTTGGTGACAATGTTAATGATAGTCCTACTTTTCTATAATTTGCTTATGGGCTTCAGATAATTTTTTTCACAAATATGGTGCCACATATTGAAAGCGTTTTATATTAGAATAATGTTACTGTTTGGAAACAATTTAAAGGGAGGATCAATGATCTGAATAAATAGTGTTATCTCAACTTGCATGTTATCTAGCCTCTGTAACAGCTTCACAGATTTTGAGTCCATATTTGTCTGCTTCTTATCATAGTTAGAAAATTCTGGGTTTTTTCCCCCCTCTTAAATCTCACATACAGTGTGCAGTCAAGTTAGGTGGATATTGAATAAGTCTAATCTGGATACCGAATCATTCTCTTTTTCACCTTGTTGGAATGAAACCAAACAGGAGAAGGATAATTTGTTGCATAATATCTTTCTATGATATGAATTACTACGAACTGTTGCAAAACTCTGTTGGTTCAGATAAAAGCTAGACTGACTTGTTCTGGTGCATGTGTCAGGACTGCTGACATAAACATGACCATCATTTAAAGTTTCCTAAATGACTGGCCAATTCTAATGAATTTGTATCTTAACTGATGGTCTTTAAAAAGCCTATCCTGAAAGAAGAGGTCCACATCTTCTGAATAAACCTATGAACAAATACTGCCTCAAGTACTGAGTGTCCACAAACTCATTTGCATCAAGATCATCTATTGTTCTGATACTGCCATGTTCAGCACGCTGACTTTAATTTTGGCCAAAGTTTGAACAAGTATTATCAACCAAATCCAGTCCACCTGCTTGCGTGTATGGGGATATTGCAGTCTGTGTTAGCACTGAACCACAAACACTGGACACCTCAACGGTGATGTTGCAGGCTTATTGCTTGTGTCACTCCAGAGACGTACTTAACTCTGAATGTTCTGTAGATACTCCCTGATACTGATGGTGATCCAGACCCTGCCAAGATAATATAAAAGGATTTCAAAAGACACATGCCTTGCATTTTTCCTTTTTTCTGTTCTGTGATTTAAACTGCATACTTTCAGGTCACACACGTCTCTTTTTGGTGTGGAATGTAGTAGCACAAGTCTGCTGAACATACCCTCGGCTGCGTATAGTGGCAGAGAGAGGAGGCACTGGGACTGCAATGGCTCAGACTCCTTTCTCCCAGAGCTGTTCAGCTGAAGCAGCTCACCAACACCAATTTATTCACCTTTGCTCCAGTACAACATCTTCCATGGGCTGCAGGGGGACAACCTGCTCCACCATGGTCTTCTCAACGGGTTGTAGGGGAATCTTTCTCTCTGGCACCTGGAGCACCTCCCCCCACTTCTTCACTGGCCTTGGTGTCTGCAGAGTTTCTTACATCTTCTCACTCCCTTCTCTGGTGGAAAAAAGCAGCTGCTTGCAGGTTTTTTTTCCCTTAAATGTGATTCCCAGAGGCGCTGTGACCATCGCTGATGGGCTCAGCCATGGTCAGTGGTGGCTCTGGCCTTGAGCCCAACTGGTATTTACTCTGGCAGGCCTAGGGGAAGCTTCTAGCTGCTTCTTGCAGACACCACCCCTGCAGCTCCCCTCCTTCACTAGAACTTTGCCACACAAAACCACACCACCATCCATCAAGGACAGTCTACAACCTTGCATCAACAGGTCTCCTGTCTCTGTCCTTGGAGGTACTTCAAATCCAACTGGATATGGTCCTGAATAACCCGCCCTTGCTGACCCTTCCTGAGCAGGGGGGCTGCACTAGACAACTTCTGAAGGTCCCTTCTGACCTCAAGTATTATGTGATTCTATGATTTCTGTGCTTATACAAATTGCTTTACTGACGCTGACATTTTTTCTTGATCCCTTATGCATTTCCTGAGGGTACAACCATCTATCATTCTTGTTCTTCACAACTTTGTCATGACACATACTATACAGTATTAATCACCTATTTTAATTTTGGGAAAAATCACTTTCTTCATAGTTTCATTTGTGTAGTTAATCACCAGCCAAGTAAAATATACACAACACAGGAAAATAACTGAATTTGCCTCTGCCACCTCCCACCCCCATAGGTGTACATACTGCTTTGGGTAAAACAGTAGTCTGGGTGGGGGCTGAGCTGCTCAGCCAAGCCCCTTCTGTATTTTGTCATCCCCTGCCTTGATCATATCCTTGTTTGCCTGCTGTTAAAAAAACCCAGCATTAATTTATGTCTATCTCAATTAATGTACTGTTTGTCAATTATTATCTGATTATGTTCATTCATATGCAGGAACACTGTGCTGCCAT
>VZTU01014433.1:142963-183715 GCA_013400835.1 Zapornia atra | reverse complement strand
ATTTGGCCTTTGGTTAGGGCTTAAACCACCACACATTGATTGTAGAATGGTCTCTCCCTGTCCTCATCTTGACTCCTGAGCCTCTCAATATATATTTTCTCCTCTGTCCAGGAAAAGGGGAGTGATAGAGTGGCTTTGCTGGGCATCTGGCCTCCAGCCAGGGTCAAACCACCATAGACATTACTGTAGGGAAAAAAACATTTTAAAAGATGTATATTGTGTGCCCTGGTGAGGCAGAAGAGACTGATGTGTGAAGCCCACAGAGATAGGGTATAACACTGGCAGAACTTTCAGCAGACCATGCATTTGAATTCCTAGCTTCTTGCAGTAACCATTGTTGAACTCTGTTTTGTTCAACAAACTTCAGACATCAAGATATATTTAAAAAGGCCTATTGCAAAGTTTTTGAAGGAGCTTTACACATTTCTAATCATGTCTTTTCAGATTTGCTTCCTTGAATCGAACTGCTTACCTTTCTTTCCACAAGCGGATAAATTAGGACATAGGATCTTACTGTTTTTGTTGTACTCAGTCTGCTGACTTGGACTCACTTTTTTTACAAAATGACATTGTTACCAAATAGTGAAGTATTAATAATATGTCCCAAGACTTCTACCCATCCATCCAAATCAGCAAGCAGTTACCTTTCCTTGATTGCCTATAGTGGATCAGTGTTTAAAGGAAGAGATGATACCCAGCTGCTCAGAATTCCTTTAATTCCCTATCATTTAGGAGCAGTTTCCTGTGGTTCTTGAGGAAGAATGAAATGAGGCTTCTAATTGCAGTGCAGAATTCATTATCTACTCTTTCTACAGGCTACCACAAATTAGCCGGGAAAGGCCAATGTCAAATCAAAAGGGGAGCTCAAAAGAACACCAAAAGTAAAAACAATAATCTGTCTTGGAGTAATCAGTTGGAAGTTTGCTGTATGAAGAATGTATTGCATTAAATCAATTTCAACACTCTGGTCTATAGACAGAATTTTAGGTAGAACTACTGAGCACACATAGTCACAAAACAATTCTTTTCAAATTAATTTCAGTCATTACTATTTGAGGTTTTACACAAGCTGCCAAGAAAAGATCATTTTCCTACAGGATTTTTAAGTTCTCCTTGAAGTGTGGATAAGCTCTAATGTGTGCAGTTAACTGCATATAAATTAGTAACCACATCTAAAAGCAGAGGAGTAAAGAGGACCTTTTAAAAAGTTATTTTTATTTTATCAGGAAAGTCTTATAACAATTGTCAATAAGTTCATATTGACAATTGTTCATAATTTTATCTCTGATGTATTTTTCTCATACTGTTTGCAGAAGAAAATTGAGGTAAGTATTCCTTTCACACAGCCAAGATGAATCCACTTTAAATAAAACCAAGGCTAAGAGCATGAAACTTGTGCTGAAAGCTTGTTTCTGTTTTATTGACCATTCTGCATTTCAAGATGACCCATATGTAGCAAAATAAGTACAGAGACAGGTCAGCTTCAATTTATTGCCAGGTAGCAGTGAGCCACTCCCAGGAAATTAGATGTAGCTTTCTGATTTCACATCTAGCTAGTTTGTTGGCACTTTTTTTCCCTCTGAACAATTGCAGAAACAAAAGGTGATGGATCTGAACAAATGAAAATGCATTTGGGATTGTCTAGAACAAACTCACAACCATGACTTCACTGTTGGCTCATTTGGCACATGCTGTTGATATGGTCAAAGTGCTTGGCTACATGAGTGGATGTGGACAGATCCTGAGCTCAGTACTGGCTTGTCCCGGCTTGTCCAGTGTGTCCTTATCCAAAACCTGTGTATCTGCATTTACCACTGTGTCTTCTGGTAGAACCTCACGTCTGCATGTCACATGGACAAGCTCACAATAGCCAAACTACCAGAGTGGAAAGAAAGTGTGAAGGTCTGGCTGGAACACACACCAAACACCAGTTAGCTCACTGAAAAGAAACATTGCCTTTGGTTCTTCTTCACAAGGCTCAAGAGGAAAACACAGGAGTGCCGTCAGCGGAGAGTGCAGGCAGTCTGAGCTACTATAGATAAGAAACAAACATCAAAATACAAGTTTGCCAATCAGCACATACATGTTTTTGGCAGGTCATTCAGACTTCATGGACATCACCCTGCTAAGCACATAGAAAATCAGAAACATGCCTCAGGATGAGGCATGCAGTAATTACAACAGGGTGAATAAAAGCATCAGATGTATGTGTCCTCTGTGTTGTTCAGTTCCATATATCAGAAGCTGCCCTTTTCTACGGGAATCCTATTTTCAGTTCACATATAAGCACTGTATGAGTAAGCAGTAGCCACAGTTAAGCATGTAAATCTATTTAAATCTAAATAAAGTTTTAGAACACCAAAAGAAATAACATTTCATAAGGGAAGTTTGTCATGGTTTGAAACAGGGAAAAAAAAGTCTACAGTAAGATATCCATTTTGGTTTGCTTTCAATCATCAGCATACTCATGAGTTTTTCAACTTGCAGAGCAGTGTCTTAAAATTAGTGTGTTATGAAAGTAAAATGATTTTGTTACAATTTGCATGTTTTTCTTCCTTACCCAAGTCTTCTGACAGCCACCTAATACTAGCTACATTTTCAAATGTCCCTTCTTCTCCTTATTGCAGATAATTGGAAGCATCTGCTCTATTCTCCACGTGCACACTCCTGTGCTTCTAGCTGAAAGCTGTGATCGCAGCATTTCCAAACATCTCTTCATCTTCCCAGCTTCAACAATATTTTCTAGCTCAGATCATGTACTGGTGTAAGGAGTTGGTTATTTTAAGTAGTCATTCCTTGATTTATGTCAATTTGAAGAAAACGCAGAACTGCTGTTACTTTCAAGTCAATTCTTTCTCTGCATGCCACCTGTGAACTGAAAAGGATGTGCTTTCCAAAAGAGATTCAGTGGCCGGTGCTCAGTGATAGGCTCCTCAGCCCCTCCTGGAATTTCCGAAGTGTTCTGGTACAAAACACATCAAGTGTCGGAGGTCTGGTTATGAAAACAATCAGTGAGTATGTGCAGCTCGTGACAGGTTTAGTCACACAGGTGAGGGTGAAAGAGGACTGGCAGTTCTGCAGCAGAGGTTTGTATTCTGTCTGCAGAGGAGACTGTATTTGCTTCTGGGTGGTAGTCCCTGTTCAGCTGAGTTCAGACACAAAATATGCAGGTTGCTGGTGCATGGCAGCATCAGACATTCAGAGTTAAAGGAGCTTGGAGACTAACTAGCTTAATTCTTGCTTTCCTGTTTTTGATAACTTTTACAGAAATTCTAACAGATTCAACATCCCTTAGGCAATATATATCTTGAGTCTTGATTGTGTATTTTTTACATTGAGAATCATTCATATCTTTAATTTATATCTACAAGTACACCAGGTGTCCAGTCTCCCATAATAGTCAATGAGATACAACCTACGAAACCAAGTAGGAGACTCAGCTCATCCTGAGGTAGAGACTTACTCCCTGGGCTCTCTCCACTGACTCTGAAGAGAGTTTAGACATCTGTCCCTGAAATAATAATGACTATAAGTAGATGACTAGGACTGGTTGTCTTCAATTGCAAATTGAACACCTTCCTGAGATTACCATTGCCCTGAAAGGGACCTGCTTTTGTAGGAGTTAATGGTCTTGTACGTGAGAGCTCCTACAAAAGCTGGTCCCTTTCAGGTCAATTGTAATCTTCTTTTTCTCCAAAACAGGGGACACTGGGATTTCTAAAACCTTCTTCCCACTCCTGGTCACTTATTTTCAAAGCAAAGAAGATGAAAATATCCTTTCCTTTCTCTTTCCCCATGATCCTGTTACAACACATAACCCTTTCTACCATCCTCTCTTTCTCTTTAAAACATTAGCATTTTGAAGCTACTAACACATACAGCAAAAGGTTATTTTGTCAGCTTATGGCCTTGCAAGTCAAACTGAAAGCACAGTGGTATTGTAGCCTGGACTCCAGTCAGACCCCTATTCAACAAGCATCCAAGCCTGGCTTCCCATTCCTCTATAGGGGATGCAGGACCTCACTGTTTCCTCCACCCCTTTTGTGCTATCATCTCCCTTTAACTTCTTCCTTCATCTTACACACTTCCACACTTCCCTTCATGAGCACCACAACCCATCTTTGAATTCTCTACCCCTTAAAACCTTTCCCTTGTAGCTAGCCTCCGCTGACACAGTTTTTCTTTTTCTTGAAAATAACGTGACCCCTTTGTGAACTTCTTCCTGCAGAGAACATTTCTGCAAAATAATATTTGTGAAAAACTTCAACCAGCTGACAGATTGCAGCAAGTTGCCTCCTTCTCTAGAGATTTTTGCTAACAGTCAACACTGAAGTGCCTGGGGCTGGGCAAGGCTGGTCCCATGGCTGCTGTATGTAGCCAAGAGCTACTTAATTCATGTAAATCAAGAAGGGCAAAATGCTTTCTGGTGGGGAAGGGTATGTCTATACAAGCAGATGCCTCCAGATGCAGTACAACTCTGATCTGGAAGATTTGTACTCATATATTCTGCTTAGGAAGGCTTGACATCATATCATCTTGGTTGTCTGATCTCCACTAAAGGAAGGGTTCCTATCAAAACAAACAATATCAGTCTACATAATTAATAGAAAAACACATTCATCTTACTATTGTTTTTACTTCATATTTTTCTGTATCACCCAACTGTCCTGCTGGCCATCTGCTTTCTTTGCCAGGCATTCAATAAGGTTCTTCCATTCTGAACTTTCATTGCTTTTGGATGCTTTTTTTGTGAAAAGCTTAAGCAGATCTAGCAGCCATTCTTCAGAGACAGGGACTAGCACTCAATTAAGGTACTTTAAACTTCGGTGCACCAGACTGTCTAATGGCCTCTGCAATTTGAACAAAGTGGTTAAGACCCGATATCAGGCTTCTGGGACCCGGTATCAGATCTGTTCGAAGCCGATGGAGAAAAAGTGAGGAGTCTGAAGATCTAGAATTACAATTCTTACCTATCCCCAAGCCTGCTAATCACTCCCAATTTATTTTCGCTAATGGTTGGCAAGATCAGACCACAAGCCATCAACTTTAGTGCGAAGAAAAAGTCAGCATAACCCAAGCAGAGTGTTTAACAGCTAAATGGCTTTTCTTGACTAACAACTCACACTTGTAAATTAATCATGCTGCAAGAGTCTCAATCTAGGCTAACTCAACATACCAATTTAACTTATTTTCTGTGTTCTGAATGTGGAAACATTAAATCTAGGTCAATATTTTCAGTGAATTCAATAAATTATTCACTGAGTCAATTATTTTCTCAAGATCTTTTGTACCACAAATTTTCTACCTCATGCCACAGAACCATTTTAGCATTCAAAGAAAGAAAATATTCTTATCTGCAAAGGAACTGTGCAGACATGCATCTTAATTCTGAATTTAACATCGATAGGTGTAGTATAGCAGGAGGTAAGCAAATTTCACCCCACCACATATTTTATTATCTTCAGACTGAGACATACTAGTGTTTGTATCAGCTTACTCATGAGGTCAAGAAGGTGAAAATCCTCTAGTAATAAAATACAATTTGTATATTCCTAGAAGCAAGTGATTAAGCACTGTCTACCACTGGATGGAAACTATAATATAGCTTGAGATCATTTGCCCGATCTTTTAAATCAAGAAATTTTCATTATTTTGGAAATCATATATTTTAAACTTATTTCCATTTTGATTTTTTTTAGCTTACATGTAGGATTGTCAAAATCACACCAAAGTAAAAATTAAAATTATAAATTATAAGCAAAAATGGATAATAGTCCCCGGCCTTTGTTAGATTTATAGGCTTTTGAGATAAGGGAACTGAAAGAAAAAGTTGAATGAAAGATATGGACTTCTGATATAGCAAGTTGAATAAGCAGTTCTAAAAATAAGGGCTGGCCAGATGAAAGAAAGGGAAGAATTCAAGCAGGATGCAAAGAGATGGTTTGGAGGGCACACTGGGAGTCCTGCCATCATGAGGAGGGGCAAATTTAGACACAATGTCATAAAAAATTCACAGAACTCAAACACAGTAGATCCAAAGTTGAAAGGAAATGGTCCAGTTCAATCCTGACTGTCAACGTTGACATGCTCACTACGCCACGCTTATAGAAAGCCACCCCAGCAGCTGTACTGGTAATGAGGGCCTTGAACTGAGGTGCTGCCATAGCAGTTTCCGTCATATTGGCCATCTGATGCTCATTGGCTGTGGCCGGTGTGGTTGAAACTGGCAAAGATGTCCTGCTCAGTCACATTTACCTTGCCTTCTCCCTTAAGTGCCTTTTTTGCATTTCATCACTGTCACAACCATCATTTGAAACAGGTCCTCTTCCTCAGCTGCATCTTCAGAGAAAACTCAGGAGCATCAGGCATGCAGGACCATGCAGTCAGAACCTCCGCTCCCACTCACTTCCAAAAAGTAAACCTTTCTCCCTCTCTGCAGCCTTGACCTCTAATGGTGGTGGTACTAGGAGTAAGGTGTTTAGTGCTGCCCCGCTGAGCCTGGATTTTAAATGGTCAGCATGCCATTCATTAAAGCTGCAATTATTAATAGGTATTTTTCTGAAAAGGCATCGGTGTCACGCATTGTTGTTTTCACAGCTTTAGTTCTGATGACTAAGGAACTGCGGGAAAGAAGAGAGAGACTGTTTTCACAGTGTCACACTTGGACGTGTTTAACCATAACTTTTAATCTTCAAGTTGAAGAAATGATGTTAAAGAGCCCTGCTTTTACTGGGTTTTCCAGTTGTACTGAACACACAGTACAGGGAAGGGAGGTCAAGTAAAAACTACGTCCAAATAAAATTAGATGCTGCTAGAATCAGAATCTGTGGCTTCCTTAGTTCTGAGTCTTTTTCCCAAGCCGTTCACTGTCAGGGGTTATCTAATTGCATAATATTTTACACAATAAATGCAAGCATTGTGCTTTGTTGGCATACCTTACATCTCTATTAGAAGAAGATAATTAGACTGTATTTTTCACGTACAGGATGAATATGCACTATCTGAACCCAGATTCATAATGTTGAATGTTATGGTGATTAGTAGTGGCTCAATGTACAGCTATACATTCTGGATTTGAACAACCCTAATAATGTACAATGTTGTCCGTTTACCCACTGAGGTTTTGGGACAGTGAACCATAACTAAAAGGTACTTTCCTTCTGAAGAACTAAGTTGATGAGTACATACACTGATCCTAGTGTGGACTCAGTCTTGATCGTCACCCAAATGCTTCCATAATGCAAATATTAATCTCTAAAATGAGTCAGCAGATACATCACATACAGATTCTTTCTGAAGCGTGGACACATCATGAACCACATGGCAAATTCTTAATAGGGTTTCAAGTACATTTGCAAAGCAGGCTGTTAAAAGCAGTTTGTTGCATTTAAATGGCATAAAAGGTTGAATTTATTCTAAGCTCTATATTATGTTTGACATTTCGAATTTAATACAAAACAACAGGAACAAACTAGAAGATAGCTCTGGTACATATTTTTAGTTGGAAGAAATGCTTAACACAGTGCAACTTACATGACAGGCCCATTTCCTGTTGCAGGACACTCCCATCAATAAAAAGAGAGATTGGGAAAGCCAGGGATGAGAAATGAAATCTGTGAAGCACTTCTTTTTGAGAGCAGGACAGGAAATGGTGAGAACAGACATTTATTTTTATTCCAAGTGTCTCGGTTCTAGGGAAATGAACAAATATAGTGTGAGTTGTATTGGCAAGCAGTGAGTCATTGATCCGTTTTGTTGCTAAAAGTATGGAAAAAGTATCCCTCAAGGAGGAAATAAACTGTTGAATTGGGAGCCTTACTCTCAGCTGGGATAAAATTCTTCTACAGCTCCATTGTTGCACCTGACCAAGTGAATCACTGTAGAAATTATGAATTTAACCACATAATGGAAAAGAAATAGTCAAGGAATGACAGCTAATCATCTCTCTTTTCCCAAGAGCCCCTTTTACTTTATCTTTGTGGTGGTGCCTGATTTGGTGCTGCTACTAAAGGCAATACATGGTCTCCTGATTTCATAGACTCATTCTACAGAGTGCAGCAAGTATTGGCTGAATATTTTATCTTTTAGAAACATAAAAAAGCCATAGGCATGGTTCCCTGTTACTTACACATAAAGATGCCTCTTATGTGTTTTCCTTGCCTTTATTTGACTCCCCTAATGCACCCTTCTACCCTAAGGTAGGTAGTCCTTTAAGAATCTCAACTGTGGGTCTGCTGGTGACTAGTTTATGGCCGAAAGAGGGGACATCAGGACCCAACCTGCTCCCTAGTGCCATGGGGTTGCACCAAGGAGCCCCAGGGAGGGAGAGGGACTACTACAACTGCTGTTTTCCACAGAAGCAAAAAAAGGTGACTACCAAATTGTGCCATTGACTCCCTGGTCTCCTCTTGGAACCTCATGATACCCTTCCTCCAGGTAGCTAAAAGGGGCCATACTATTTCTGTTACTGTAACCCAGGGTCCCACTAACATTTCACTAATTGCATTTGCAGCCTTGAAATCCTGATCATGCCAATAGATTATCCAATTTAACCTCAAAATGTTTCTTTCACACCTCAGACTGAGTTGGGAGTTATTTTTCTATATGATTTCAAAGCAATGCAGGATTCAGAATTTGACATGGGGTTTATTTCTTCCTTAAAACAGTGTTTAATGCTGCTGCTTGAGCCTTCTTTTACCATGGAAAAATAGTGAAAAAGTAACTAGAAACAATCAAGCACAAAAACACATACTGGAGAGAGAGGGGGAAGGAGCAGAGGAGGAAAGGGAAATGTCAATATAATCAGCACTGCAGAGATGGAGCAGTTCCAAGCCTGTATCAGGGCAAGTGGTCATTCAACTTGATCTTGGATTTGTCAGGAGCACAGAGCCTAACCCATCATTCACTGAGAATAGACTCGCCCTCCTACATCGACTGGATTTTTAGAAAAGTCAGCATTTTCCTTGAGAAAACTTTTACAGATGCTTTTCAGTATTGAAGACTACAAGCCTTGCCAAAAGAGGAATCTTAGGTTTCTTGTTATTCCCAGCCTTTGACTTCTCAGAGTATCATCTGCCATCTTTTAAATAGGTTTTTTGTCAGAATGTGACTTTTTGATTAGGGTTTTTTCCCCTTCTGTCCAGTTGCTTTTAAATTTTTCTCCTTCATATTGAAGTAAGAAGTTTTCTCTTGTTGTTTCAGTGCAGCTCCCTTTATGTTTCGCTTTCTATTTCAGCAGTGTGTTGTATTTAATAGGAGACATTTCCAAAAAGGCTGAGGGTCAGACTTTCAAGTTTGCAGCACTTAACGGATGCGTGTGTTTGAACTGAACATCCATTCAGACAGCTATAAAGGTTCCCTGTTTCACAGCACTTGAGCAGACTGAGCATGGCCATGCCACACAATGCACTGCTGCCTTACAGATTCCCAGAGCAGATCCCAGTGAGCAGGAGAAGCCATCTGAGGAACAAAATCAGGATTTCGGTGTCATTGCCAAGGCAACATGATCCTGTCCCTTCCAAATGACAAGTCAATATTGCACTGACATGGTGGCATTGTTCATTCCAAGTGGGGAACTTGAATTGTGTCTTGACTCAAAACTGACACAGAAGAGGAACCTTTCTTTCCCAGTTTGCTGCACATTTTGAAAGAATGTGACTTTTGTAACAGTGTTCACTTTCCCATCTGTCATCCTGTTCTGTGGTCTTAAAACATGCTCGATCAGTTGCTTGGGCACAATCTCTCTTATATGTGACTGGAGTATCTGTTAATGTTTCTGTAGTGTAGTGGTTATCACGTTCATCTCACACACACACACACACACACACACACGAAAGGTTGTCATTCTTACCTCTGTGCCTGGGAAGATCATAGAATAGATCCTCCTAGAAGCTATGCTAAGGTACATGGAAGACAGGGGCAGGTCCTGCCTGACCAACCTGCTGGCTTTCTGTGATGGGGTGACCACATCAGTGGACACAGGAAGGCAATGGATGTAATCTCTCTGGACTTCTGTAAATCCTTGGACACAGTCCCCCAAGACATGCTTCTCTCTGGACTGGAGAGATATTGTTTTGATGAATGGACTGTTGAGGGAATAAGGAATTGGTTGGATAGATGTATCCAGAGAGTAGACATCAATGGCTCAATGCCCAGATGGAGATCTGTGACAAGTGGTTTCCCTCAGGGGTCTGTACTGGAACTGGTATTATTTAATATCTTCATTAATGATATTGACATGAGGTTGAGTGCAGCCTCAGCAAGTCTGCAGATGACACCAAGCTGAGTGGTGCAGTTGACATGCCAGAAGGACAGGATGCCATCCAGAGGGACCCAAAGAAACTGGAGAAGTGGACCCATGCGTACCTCATGAGGTTCAATAAATGCAAGATCCTGAACCTGGGTCAGGGCAATCCTCACCATCAACACAGGCTGGTAGATGATGTGATAGAGAGCAACCATGCAGAGAAGGATTGAGGGTGATGGTGGATGAGAAGCTCAACATGAGCTGACAATGCACGCTTGCAGCCCAGAAGGTCAATCATATCCTGGGCTGCATCAAAAGGAGCGTGGTCNGCCCAGAAGGTCAATCATATCCTGGGCTGCATCAAAAGGAGCGTGGTCAGCAGGTCACAGGAGGTAACTCTGCCCCTCTATTCCGCTATCATGAGACTCCACCTGGAGTACTGTGTCTAGTTCTGGAGTCCCCAGCGTAAGAAGGACATGGAACTGTTGGAATGGGTCCAGAGGAGGGCTGCAAAGATGGCTGGAGGGCTGAAGCACCCCTCCTATGAAGACAGACTGAGACAATTTTGGTTGTTCAGCTTGGAGAAGAGAAGGCTCCAGGGGGATCTTATAGCGACCTTCCAGTACCTGAAGGGGCCTTACAAGAAAGCTGGGGAGGGACTTTTAGAAGGGCATGGAGTGATAGGATGAGGGGTAATGGTTTTAAATTGAAAGGGGGTAGATTTAGATCGGATATTAGGAAAAAATTCATCACTGAGAGGGTTGTGAGGCACTGGAACAGGTTTCCCATGGAGATGATAGATGCCCCCTCCCTGGAGGCATTCAAGGCCAGGTTGGATGGAGCCTTGAGCAGCCTGGTCTAGTGTGAGTGTTCATCCCCATGGCTTTAATGTCCCTTCCAACCCTAGCCATTCTACGATACTATGATTCTAGTGTCACTGTACTTCAGCAGCCTAACTCTAAATGCCCAGTTCATGGGTCTTGAATAGTTTATTATGTTGCTTAAGACTGAAAGTGAAAAATACTATTGGTAGATCAGAATCAAAGTCATGACCTTTAAAGCAAAAAGAGATTTTGAGTATCATATCCAATGCTTGAATGAAGTTCACCTTCAGGAAGTTTTCTTTGTCATTTCCTGAAAAATATACCAAGTGTTTTCTGTGTTTTGCAGTGGACACTCTGTTCATGACAGATTTGTTATCACGTATTCTGAATTTTTCTGCATTTTTGCTGCTACCCATGTAAAATGATCAACTTATTTTGCATAATGTGTCCACAAATAAAAACAAAACCTAAGTGTTTTATAAATCATCTGACATTCTAACAGTATGCTGTTTTCTGACTTCAGATGACTCATTGTCATATTCATTTGTTAGCTTGTTCAACTATTAAATGTAACACGCTCTATAACAAGTGACCCATTTCATTTTAAATTCTAATTTTGCCTTTTTGGAGCCTTATAGTCCATTTTTTTTCTTAGTCTGAGTGCCAAAGGTTAATATCTCACAATTAGACATCTAAACAGAAGTGGGCCATGGTGACTGCTAAATGAGCAAAGCAATTATAATTGTGCCGCTTAAGCATTTCTTCTACTAACTTTCTATAAATAAAAACTTTCCTCAAAGGTTTCAATATAGCTCAGTTTTGAGCTAACACCAACTATAAAAGTTATTCCCAAATTCAAATAATTCTGAAGTTGTGAGTAGCAAGACATTACCACAGAACTCTCTAGAAATGTAACTTTTTCAGATATTTTGCTCAAATTAGAACACCTTCTGATTATAGGCAGCCACAGACTTTAAGCACAAATGACAGTCTTATATAAGATATTCTTGGTGATTAGTACATCTGGATTAACACATGTTGATGGAAGCTGATCACCGATGCCATTGAAGAACATACACCTCAATAGTGTTCAAGAATTCTGAGGTCTGGTAAGTTCTATAACTGTTTTAATATTTTATAGTAATAGTACTGCATTGATTTCTTTTAGGTGTTTTTCTCCTGTTTATTGAGCTTGTGGATCTACTACAGGTTCTTTGCTATTTGTGTCCAATCCCTTTCAAAATCTGTGTGCCTTTCCTTTCATTCTACACATTTGTTTTTCAGCTCTTCCCCCTCTCTTCTAATAAGGCCACCGTAAATAAACGATTTCTGAGGCCATAAAGGCTGTGTAAAATGTCTGAATGACAAAGTAATGAACACTCTTTGTGACTGGAGTCAGCACAAGTATTTATTGCTAAGCAACAAAGACTGATGTCAACGAGTTTTGCCAAATGCAGATGGTGAGTAGGTTTGTTGAAAAAAAAATGAAATCACTGTAACATAACTCTTTACAGCGGATTCTAATATAATAGAAGTAAAATGCACTCAACTGGTCGGAGTGAAGGGCTCCACAGAGAGGAATGAGGTTAATTTAATAATAGTTTCTTCTGGCTTGGTCTGTATTTTAGGGAGATGCTCATATGTGAGAGTATTACTAATCTATCTCAGTAAGACTTCAGGAAGGAAAAACATCTGCAAAGCTTCCCTAAAGTGCCTGCCCTCTCAGAAGCTGCCATTCAGAATGTTATTGAGAACAAAGGAAGGACACAAAACATCGTACCTCGTTGGAGGGGAGGTGGTGTTTAGAATATGCAAGTACAACCTTACAGGTCACTTTATTCTCTTACAGCGTAAACAATTTGTAGTCCCGTTCAGCAAACGCCTTTGTGTTCTCTCTCTGAACAGCTCACCAGGCATGATTTGTGGGCTGAGATTGATGATTATGTCACAACAAAGTTGAATGTGTGCCCTACAGGGAGTGTCCACCAAACTCCTTTTATCACTGTTTGAGACCAGATCTGCCACAATGGAGAACATGCTAATTTATCTGCTTTGTGCACACTGATGAAAACACAGTAATCTTTATGCATATCCTTTAGGCAGAGCTCACTGTCAAAATCAGATGCAAATTTTCCTTATTCCCATAGAGAGAGGACAAAAGCAGACCTTAATCCCAAACCATAAGAAGTCCTGCCTCTCTGCAGGAGCAGTGTGTTTTGTCTGAAGACCATGAAACTAAATGGCTGCTGGTTAGCACTTAAAGACTATGCTGGAGGCAGTCTGTTTTGTTTCAGTCAATCAAACTGCTAGAATAACTTGCTGTAAACCACTTCAGGTGAAAGCTGCTCAAGGAAGCACCTATCTCCTTCCCTGGGGATCTCACTCACATGCCTTTCTCACCCTTCCAGAAACAACCTGCTTGTATTCCACTTGGAAGATGATTTCTGCTGTCCAACTCTCAGATGTCTCTCATATTCTGCATACAAAGACCCAGTGCTCAGCCCAAAATTCCAGCTTCTTGTCCCTAAACTGGATGACATGGAAAGACAGATATATCAGGTTGGAGCCAATGATCTCTTGACATCCCTTCCAACCCCTCTGATTCTGTGATTCTGCGATCCCCATGTTCTCAGCCTCTACAGCAAATGAGTCACCCTTGCTGGCCTGTGTACCAGTAGCTATGTTGGTGCAGGGCCTGGAATAGTAGCTAGTAGCTGTAGTAGGATAAGGACACAAAATATTGTGAGGATGGTAATAAACACACACAACGCACTCACATGAGTGCACAAAACAAACCCTATCATGTTATGGAAAGTGTCTTAATTTGCTTCAAAACTCATTAAACAAGTCTCTTGCATCTGAATGAAAAATGTAAAGTGTATGATGATTGCTATCTTAACCTAAGTGAAAGAAAGTTCAGCCAGAGCTCACGTGGGGCTCATCCGGGAAAAAAAAATTTACTTGAAGCTATTTTTAATTGTTTTAGTTGTGTCAGGCAACCAGCCATATCATGTCATACAGCAACAGAAGAAAAACAACCATGAGTGGATGCTTAGAATTAAGTGCATTCACCTAATAAAAACGTAGATCAGTTTTGAATAGTGATTGCATTTGGAAAAGTATTTAGGAAATATTGTTGGGTTCTCTGCCAATTACTTTGCTACTTTGATGTGTTGTCAGTGTTTTGGGCTTTTGAGGGGTTTGGATCTAGTCATTCAAGTTCAGTTTTGCTGATGTACATGTTCACAAGCCAACAAGTGAGAATGAATGATTTTTCAGGGCTTGAGTTATTCACATATTGTTCAATTTTGCAGTTCACTACTGGATATTTGCCCAGGTGGTATGTTTCTGGTGTCTGATGAGGCAAAAAGTAATCCTAATCAGCAAAAATGATGAACTGGTGAAAGTGGTAGTGACAAACGCATAGTAATCAATGCAAGCTGAGAATTGAATTCTTGGGGGATTTTTTTATTTGAAGGCATTTTCAGGAATACTCAGACATTCAAATATTTAGGATATAGTGAGAAATATCAGCTGGACAATGCAAATTTAATTTGAATTTCAGCTGTTTAATCACAAACTTCTTTATTAATCTGTTTGAATTGGGGGGAAACTCCTGATTTTTCAAACAGTCCTATTCACCATGCCTTTTCTCCTGATCATCAGGCATCTTTAATGCACTGCTGAGATATCTAGTACTCGTGTCATTTAGTCTTAAAAGCTATTAATGCACTTGGTAAAGATGAAAAGCGAAATATGAAATCTTGTCAAGCCTACTGAAAGCTGTAGTCAGTCTTTTTTTAATAACTGTTTTCAGAAACTCAGTTTTGTCTCTGATAAATGCACTTTTCGAAGTGTAGCACTGTAGATTGGAAAAATCTGTCGACAGCAGCTGGATTCTGAAGTCTTTATTTTTCTGCAAAACATCCAGAGTAGACACAGGAACAGCATAAACTTTTCAACACCACCAAAGTTCTTTGCCCTTGAACCGGTCAGACCGTCTGTAGACTTGAGAGGACACTTCCTTTTCCACATCTATTCAGCTGTCAACCTTTCTGCTGAGCCTGGCAGCAAGGGTTTGAATTGGTGTCAAAATATGATGGTGGATATTAAATATTTAGCATTGTGGGCTTGGACCTTGGGTTCCTACATGCCACCGGAGTGGATAGACCATACAATGTCTTTTGACCCAACACAGATGCTGGTTGTTCTTCAGAAAAGCTGTATGTCTTGTCTCCATCAAGCCAGGACTGGAGATGCCAACTACCCAGTCACCAGGAGCCCTGTGCATCCCCACTCAGCTGCTTGGGGGCACATGCTCACATCCCTGAAGTGGGCAGAGCTTCCTCAGCCTGAACTTCCACTTCCTAAATCCCAGACAATTTCTGAAGCCACAGTGCTCCTTGAAACAGCTGGTTTTCTCAGCCAGCATGCCCAGTATGATCTCTTGTTTCAGCTTCTGTGAGAAGGCGGCAGGCAAAAGTGATGCCCAGCATTGGACAAACTCTTTGTAACCAAGGACTTGCAAAGTTTGTTGTCACACGGGATGCCTCATAGTGTATTTTCTATCACAAGTTGATTGCATCGAGTGCAGAGTATCTTTCTCTACCTTTCATCCCAGGCATGTTCTCTTACAATTTGAAGCCTGAACCTCATGCATCTCAGTTGTAAGGGACACGGAATTCATACTCAAACTTAGCAAGCATTTTACATGGTCTGCCCCTGAATTTTGATTTTAGTAAACTTGAATTAGAATATCAAAGGACTTTAACAACTTTATGGAATATGGAAATTTGCTGTCATTGTGCTCTGAATTCTGAAATAATGGCCCTCATATCAATTTTATCCTGAGATTTCTAAAAGGCTAACCCTTCAGCCCTTTGGGAAACCTATGAAGAATTATTATTAAATGAAGATTAATATTATTAATAATGTACTTCAGCAATCAAGAAGTAAATTGAGATGAATAACCAGTCTCCATCTTTCCCACGGTTATCCAAACCTAACATAGAATAAATATCTTTTAAATTGAAACCATTTGTAATGTTAGTTGCACTTCGAACTACATGATAGTAGTTCAATCCTCAATAAGGCAATCCTTGTCTAATCAGATCCCTTTGTATTTGTGTGATGTTCTTGTCCCACAGCTATTGATCTCTGAGCAGATACTGTAGCTCCCTTTCAACCAAAAGCACACATAGCTAATGTTCTTTGGAAACCAAATCTTCCCTTCAGAGTAAGGTGGAGTCTGGAAAATTCCACTGAGTATCAAATAAAGCAAATTGCAGGGAATATCTTTCTTCTGTATTGAGAAGAACATTGGTATATTACAGCACCCTTATAAAAATGTAATATATTAAAACCATTAAAATATTATGAGCTATTAAAGCCCTGATGCTGATTTGGTGCATGTGCTTTTTGGCTGCTAGCCAGCATTGTTGAAATGCTGCGAAATGATCCCATCCTAGTGTGAAGATAGAAAAGTTTGAAGGCCTTGGTTTACTCTGATTCTTCTTGTCCAGGATGTGCCTTACCCCTCCATTCACGTTAATAAAGGAGCTGCTATGCACACTGTAGCGTGACGAAATGTGAACACATCTCCCTTGGAGAAAACAGGGAAGATCATTTGAGAATACAACTGTCAGCTGCTCCTGGCTGCTGTCCCAGAAACCTTCTGTTAAACCTGACTTCAAAATTCAAACTTTCGGCTACGTCAAGACTTATCAAATGAAAGTGTGTTCATTTTGCTCCTTGGATCCGCTGTATATTGAATTATCTGTTAACTCATAACAAATTCATACCTTGTCTTTTAGAGAGATGGAGGAAAATAACAGTCCTCAAAGGAACTACCTTTCAGAACAAGCACGTTTTCTTCGGGAAGGAAACAAGGAAAAGTAAGTAGAAGCAGATGGCATTTTATTTCAGAAAACCATCTCTCAGAATTATGTCATCTAAAAACTCAATAACTCAGGTAACTTGTCTGCTATGGAATTTTTATTTGCTGTTAGGCCCATGAGCTCCCATGCCTATTGCTGTGAAAGGTTTGAGAGAAATGAAGTCTGGCTGTCGCACCGAAATCAGAGGTATCTAATCATCAGCCACAGCAAACATTTTCCACTGTTTCTTATTAAAATCTTGCTTGACAGAGATCTGGAGATCTTCTTTGACACTCAAGTCAGCTTCTGGAGGAAATAAAATACCATAAGCTGAGATGGACGGTAGTATTGATCTTTATGGTGATGAAAATTAGGATACCGAAATGCCAGATATACTGAAATGCCAAAATTTTGATTGACTTTAAAAAACAAATTCTGGGGCTTTAAAACTTTTTAATTCAATCACATAAAAAGGTCAACAGAATTTAGCTGCTCTTTAAAAAAAAAGAAAAAGACAAAAAATGTCAATGGATCTTTTATACCTCCATCAGATTCAGCCTTTGAAAATACGCATCTTGCTTAATAATTAGGCAACTATATCATACTTGTGTAAATTTTAAGGTGACATGCACAAGTGGATTTAAAGCTAATCTATGTGTGTATGTGTGTCTGTGTGTGATTTTGCTGTGTGTCTTCTCAGCTTTCTCAGCACCCAGAACTTGGTTTCTCTGAAGCTGGGGCTCAGGGACATCCTTGCTGCAAGAAGCAGAGCGCAAGGAGCCAGGCTTGCTGTCATGGGAGAGTAACTGCTGCTGCAGGTCCCAAGAAATCACCACCAGCCCTTCCCTGGTGGCTGCAGCCCGTTGATTTGCCAAAATTTAAGGATAAGAGACAGGGGCAGATGGGCCATTGCTGTTCAGCTACCCCCACACTGCCTGCTCTGCTTATAGTCCAAGTGGTCCCTGCTACCCAACAGGGACTCTGGGTAGCTTGCAGCATGGTTCTGCTAGTTCATGCAGAAATTGCTTCAGTACTTTGTGAAGAATAAAGATGGATATTCCACTTTCTTTTAAGTTTTCTATTGTTGTGCTGCTTACATTGCAGAGGTTGGTAAGTCTATAAAGATAGAAGCTAAGAAGCTGCAGCTCAGGAAAGATCCACAGAAACCTGAGATGATAGTAATTTGTTATCCAAAACCAGCACGGATGAATACTGATGCTCCAGGGTACACAATTTATTAAGACAAGATCTATTTTTTCCATTGATGCTAGAAAAAAATCTGGAAGAAAAAAACCCCTATCATCTTAATATTCCTTTAATAACCTCAACTTCCTTATGACAATACCACACAGAAAGAAACAGCACACAGATGATGGTACAAAGCTCTTAACAATGTCACTAAACTCTCAGCACAAAAAAAAAAGCCCCAGCAACTCTGTTAACAATAAGCAGTATGCAGTGTGATAGTTTCAGTAACACATCTACTGGATCACTTGCTTGCTAATTCTGAAAAACACCTCCATATGAGACAAGAA
Organism: Zapornia atra; assembly: GCA_013400835.1. Classification (NCBI taxonomy): domain Eukaryota; kingdom Metazoa; phylum Chordata; class Aves; order Gruiformes; family Rallidae; genus Zapornia; species Zapornia atra. The sequence continues at coordinate 165,234 of VZTU01014433.1, read as the reverse complement.
TAAAAGACATGACATAAAGTACACAGTTTACACCAAAGCTTTTACAGAGGAGTAGCTGCTTCTATAGTTGCCTGGAATTGTCTCAGCTAACAAAGCTTGGGAAGAGGCTATGATTCTCCTTGCTGAGACCAGTTATGGTTTACATAACTATATAACCTTATTCCTGAATTTTCCACTCTGTTTATGCTGCCACAACAATATCTCATTGTCTGCCTTCACAGAGTCACTGAAATATTAAAGTCTCTTGAATCCGTCACCGCTCACTACCCTCCTTGGATGTAGCTGTGCAATGGGAGTCTGCTACACGTGCTTAGTGGAAGCTTGTTGGGGTCCCATCACCCCAAAGTGATTAATCACCATTGTGTCTTCTTTCAATCAAGAGCCTATTTATCATGGTTAAATATTTATGTCTGACATGTTTGTCATATACGTAGTGTTAGAGAATATAAAATAAGTTTAAGAGAAATGTCACAATGTCAGAGTCAAAAAGGGAGGAAAAATAGGGTGAGCTTTCCCCACTCATAGAAGCAAGGAGTTATTAATTAGATAGTCAAGGACTATTTTTCCTAGCAAGAGACATTTGCATCTCCAAGAACCTGAAGTAAAAACACTTATTTTAATTGAGAAGAATGATCAGATGATCTCTTAGATAATGAAGCAAAAGAATAAATTTCAGTAAGAAAGATTAGATCTGTCCGAGCTCCCTAGAATATTTCAAAGGAGATATTTCTTATAAAAGATAAAACTTTGTCCCAAAGGAGGGAAAAGTAAGTTTGTGCCACAGGACTAGCTTACTCCTCAGTATATGCTGCAGGCCTGCTCTGCTCCGTATGCCCTGACCATCTTCCAGCTCTGTGTTGGGAGACCTGGGTACCACCCTGGTTCTCTTCGGAGCTGTGGGGATGTCCCTTTAGACTAAGCAGTTTCTGAGGGCAGTGCAGAGAAGGTCACCAAAAAGGCAATAGCATCACAAACATTAGCATTTACGTATCTAGGACTATGTAAACCCATCAGTTTTTTGCCATTCCTGAGAAAAGGAATCACTTGTGGGGCAACAAATGCTGGTAGGGTGAGAAAAGGCCCCTTTCTAGAGCAGCAGTCATCAGCCCCATTCCTCCTGTTCCCTGGGAGCAAGAGGATGAGCATGCCCAAGCCCCAGAGCTGTCTTGCTATTGCTGCTAAGGCTCCACCTAACTTCCACAGTGGAAGAAACCAGGCTCTGCTCGCTCAGCCTTGGGATGTCAAAATTAACGTCTGCCTACTCGACTAATGAGCCTTGAGCTGGTTATTGAAAATGTATCAAGCATCCCTAGTTTCTCATTAAAAAGCCTGCTTTTGCAGATCTCAAACCATTTATGCAGCTCTTGGCTGAATTTTTTTCAGTTCTTCACCGTGCTTTTGAAACACAAACAGTCTTCCAGTAGCAGTATCACTAATTCTGCAGACAGGATCATTGCTGCCCCTCTCTCCCTCCTCTGCCCATATAACTGGAGAGCCTTTGCTTTAAAAGAGGATTAACCCCTTTTTCCTTCAGCATCAGGCAGGGCAATCACACTTACTTTGGTACTTTATTTATACCTCGCTTCATTAAGTGTCACCTCAATCTGGGATATGGATGTATCCTACTCTAAAAGCCGTTTGGTTTTGTTTTGTTCTGCTGGTGAAGCTAAAGCTGCCAATCCCTTCCATCAGACAGGCAGAGAAGCAGCTTGCAGAAGGAAGACCAAAGAGGTGTTAAGGCTCAGCATCTTCCAAGGTGGGCTGGTTAGCTCCACAACACCTATACCTGACACGCAGCTTATTACAGAGACCTTTAGAAGAGCAATTCAGCTACTGTAGTGTTGCTTGCTGACTACACTGTGGTCAGAATTGCATCCCATCCAAATAAGAATACAGCCATATATGGTAGGGACAAAAAGAGGAACTGTTCGTGACAGGAATTCTCTTCATTTGTAGTCATAAAAATAGCTAAGAGTTAAGTTACCAGGAGGTAAAGCTTGATAATATGTAGCTTGGTTCTTTGGGTTCCGATCAATAAAGCATGTACACTGCAAACAGTGCTGTCTGTGGAGATCTTTGTATCAGCTCCAGTGCTTCCTCTGAGAGGTGAGAGGCTTTTCAGAATATCTCAGGAGTCAAAAGCAGAGAAAAGGTAACAAAGCAGGGGGGAGGACAGAGATGGGTAAAAGCAATTAGGAACTTCCCCACTATTCAGGAACTAGACAAAAGTTTCTTGGAGCACAGCAAAACTACCAGTAGGAACTGCTCTTTTCTACCTGGGAATGGTTTTCTGAAAAGTTGAATAGCTCTGTGAAGGTGGCTTTACAAGGTCAGAGGAATGAGATATCTCTAAGGAGAGCCCTGATGTTCTGTCTTATCTTTACCTACCGTACTTTGTGCTCAGGCACTGTCTTTCCAAAACACTCCATGACAACACCAGAAAAGCAGCTCTGAAGACTACAGGAAGGGTGTGCTTTTGAAGCTCTCCTGACACATGCTGAATTCAGCATCTGCAGATAGCTAGCTTTTTTTTTCTCTCCAGGCTAATTATCCATGAATTCTAAATTTAATCACCGTCAAATATTTTCAGATTCTGATTAGCTCTCCTTCAAAACAATTTAAATTAAAAATGAGCCTAAGCACATACCCCTCGGGCCTGGGCAGGTGTCCTCCTACAGAATTAGTTTAAGAATAACCTTCTTGGTGATTTAAGCTGACCCAGATGGCTTTCTGCTGAAACAGGCACTCGCATCATCTGTTGTGGCATTTTGACTTTAGGAGATTCAACTTTACCTGAGGGCAGTACTTCCTACAGTGCTTCAAAAAGATCCCCAAGAGAAATGTCTCACTGAGTGCTCTGACACATGTCATAGCCTCTTCACAAATTCCTGTTTAAATTAAAAATCACAGTTAAACAAAAAAACCCCCACAAAATCAAAAAACAACCCAAACCCAACCCACCCACCCCCCCAAAAAAAAACCCAAACCCTAAAAATATTGTGTCTAGATCCAAAAACACAGGACCCGAGGGCTAGAAGCACACATAGGATCAGACAATCTAGTAATTCAAAATCTGTATGTGGAAACATCTGGCCTGAAATGTGGGTTCCTCAAAATCACTATGTTAATCACTCTAAATCTGTTTTTTAGCTTTACTGTCTTTGTTAATCATGTTTTGAACATGTAAACTATAAACTATGTTCCAGTGGGACAGGCAGAAAAAAAGTTCCTGTTCATTTAAATCAGAAACAGAATAGGGCCGTTTATATCTTTATAGACACAATTCTGTGGACATGTGGAGGGAATTGGTTATTAAAGGGGAGCAGATTGTGTTAGGATGCCAGTTGCTCTTTGTGGTTCTGCTTGGGTCAGAGTTAACGTAGCATATGGAGTTGATGTCCAGTTTTCAATTCACTTCATTGCTCCTCCTTTTGCACTGGCAGCACATTTGGATGTCAGATGGGATGCCAGATTGTGTTTAGAAATTGTGCTGAACAGGGTGCATAAGGAATCCCGCTTTCCCCCTGGTGAAGAGTCAGACAAAACAGCAGTCAGGGTTGCAGTCCTCCACAGGGACTTTCCAGGAATAGGCAGCATGGGATGCCATTTTCACCTCTCTTCAGTCCCCTGATGCTGTGGGCCAGGTGTTCATGCTGTAGGTTTGTGCTGCCAGTCCCAGTAGATGCAGTTGACAGGCAACGCATGTCATCCCCAAAGAGAAAGCATAACGGGCAGGAGCTGCAAGAGGAACACCACTGGTTTTGGGCAAGCTAGTGCTGTTCAGCCTCCAAGTTATAGATCCCTGTAGCTGTGGTGATTACTTCTAAGGGTTTCACAAAAAAAAAAAAGAAAGAAAAAAGAAATTAAAAAAAAATAGGGTAAAATAAAAAGCTGATCTAGGACTCCTCTCAGGATAGAAACACATTTCATTCTTTCATGCCTTCAATCCGAAAAAAAGGAAAAGGTATTGCAACTTTCCTATCGCTATTGAACTTTCTGAACAGGCAATCAGTTGGGTTTCAGACAGCTTCCCTGCCAATCTGATCTCACTGGGGAAGTAGAATGAACAGGCCTTTGACCCTGAGCTGAAGGTCACAAGCAAGAGGATTGAATGTGCTGTTCTCATCCCCATAGGATTCCCCGTCCTGCAGAAGCTGCCGCCTTTCTGCACGCTGACCCTCACCAAAACCTTGGGCTCTCTGCCAAGGAGAGGTAGGAGCTCTGTCACACAGGGAGCAAGGAAAGTATGGCCAGTTTGCAGCCCTTCCTCATAGCCCCATGGAGCAGAGAGGCCTTGCCTATACTGCTGACCTATCTCTGACAGGAAGCTAAAGGAGTAGGTTTGTCAGTGCAGAATAGGCACGAGGCTGTCGTTGCCGATACCAATGTAGGGATGTAAGGTAGACAGTTTCTTAAGAAATTAAAGAGATTTTCAGTAGCCTTACTATTAGGTGTATTAGGGAGCTACCTAAGATCTCTGTTTAAGAGATATACATGCATAAAAAAGAAACATGTATCAAACAAGCATATGCACAACAGTGACAGGACAGAAAAAGGAATGGTGCTGTTGCCTCCATGTTTCAGTCTCTTCCATTTTACTGAAACTTACTGTTTACTCCAACATTTTCATCCCTAGTCGTCCATCTTTCAATTCTGTCTGCTGTATCTAATTGAGATTCCTCTTCCCAACAGCTTAATGTGTTCTTTTTGTGTTTCCCTCAAAATCCTCACATGACATCCTCTAATAATTTTCTTAGTAAAGTGGCAAAATTAGTATTTAACCCATCCTGCTATTGTCTTCTCAGCAGCAGCAGAAGTATCCTTACTTGGTGTCTGTAACTTGATCTCCTCCCAGTTAGCCTCCTCCCTCCTGTAGTGGAGCTCTAAAGGCACTCATTCATCTCCATGACCCAGCACTCAGCACAAACTTTGCAGTCTTTTTGCCTGTAAATAAGCCATATTGGTAAATAAAAAATCATCTACCCTAAACAGATTTATTTCCCATTCATAGATGTCTCTTATTTAACTCAAAATAAATTAATAGCCTCTTGCACTGACGTTTCCTCTTAGTTCTGTGACTTAAGACTTTAAGCTTAAGTGCAACATGTCCAAAGCAAAATCCTGTCTTTCTTCCTGTTACCTTTAGCTTTACCACTGTGAGAAATGCCACAACGACTTACGATCAGGAATCATCTTAGATGTGACCTCCTTATCCTTGTCTACCTTGCAATTCTCTTCACATAACACTTCTTCATAGCTGAAACTTATAACCGTGTCGCTCACTATCTCATTACTCGCTTCCCACAATATTCTTTTCTCTGGCTTTGACAAATACCATCTTGCGTTGCTTCTAGCCTGTCAGCTGCAAAGTTAGTTTTCTTAGCTCATTGTTTTGACTGTGCCATTCTTCTCCTTGTATTCTGTAACAACAAACATAAACTACTCAGAATGCTTTCAAGGCTTTATGACTGATCTATCCTCTCTTGTTTGCCATATTTTCACACTTAAAGGCCACATTCAAGTAAACAGCCTGAGTTCAGATTTCCTCCACACACACCCTACCTAAATATATCAATTTCAAACATCCAGTGATATCTGCAGCCAGATAGCTAGCAACTGAACACCAGAACCTTCCTTGCTTGGACTTTTCTTCAGGCTGATGTTTGGAACCATTTTTTCCACCTCTACTACAACCCATGTGGTATCAGACTACCCAAGCCTAAAGCTGTGGTAAGGATTATTAATACATGATACAAATGTTTCTGTAGGCCAGCCATAGTATACATTTGCCAATCTAATCTAAAAAAAAAAAAAATCAACCCACCCACCTATATTCCTGATATTTCCAGGTGTGATACATATGTCCTTCTTGTTGGCTAAAGAAGAATCAGACATATTCTTACCTGAGGAGCCTGATTTGTGCCGCGCAAATGAGAGACAGTTTCACTATTGACCTCAACAGGACTACAAGAGGTTTATATATTTAAAACTTGGTTTAAGGTGAAAATCTGCACCCTTAGAACATTGTGCAAGAAGAGGTAGCCTTTCTGCTAGAATCAGGTCTTCCTGGCAGTGTCAGATCTTCTTCTACTGCCATTTTCTATTACATGGCACATAATAGCTATCACATTCAACTCCTTGGGTCATAGAGGTCTAGACCTTTCCCAGAGCCAATAATCGTCAGATTGTCCCAATTTTAAGCCGCTTCTTCTTTCTTGCCTTCACTGGGACAGATTCATCCCAGTCATCAGAATTCCATTTGTCTCCATCAGCTAACTATTTTCAGTATTTTCTCCAGTTTAAGCACATGTCACCTTTCCTGCGATACAAATCAAGACATCCATTGACTCAGGGGGAATAGGTGTTTCTCTATCTGATCATTAAAAAAACAAATGGTGAATGCAAACAGGAGACAAAAACTTAAAATAATTTTACATTAGATGGAAAAAATTAGAAAAGCAAGAGCTCAACTGAAAGAGAGTTATTTTATTAATAGGCATAATTTTAAATAAAAGTAAGGAACAATTTAATTTAAGGACTGTACAAAGACAGAAAGAAAGGATTGGGAAGGGCTAAATGAAATCACAGAGAGATCAGAAAAAAGTAAACTAGCATTGATACTAAAAAAAATAACAAAATTGTATAAGCCATCTGTTGCTTGCACCTACTCAGCATTTGATTCATGGGCAGAGGTACATTCAGGCAAATGTTGTCACCCTCTCCTGTCTGTATCATGCTCTTCTAGAACATGAGTTCTTCACTATAGAATTTTTATCTTCCATAGATCTTCTATCATAGTTTTCGAAGGGGGTGTAGCATCTTGCAAAATCTGAGTGCTATCAATGAATTCCAAAAGAAGATATTTTACTCACTGATAAAAACATTTCCTCTTTTGGTTTTGGTGTATGTCTGTAGACTGGCTGCAATATGTTGTTGTCCAAGTAATTATTTTCAGATAACATCCTGAATGATTCTTTAAGCTGTCATTTATTCTTTTTTCTTTAGCACAAGACAGAAAATACCTTCTTTTGTATTTTTTTCAACTTTCTTACTCTGCACAGACTGTTACTGCTCTTCTACCAATGAGAAGGAAAAGCCCTTTTTGGCTTCCTTTTGTGGCACGATGTTCACTTCCCAAGAATTCACACTGTGCACCCAGCTGACAATAGGTACATGGCCGTGCAGGTTGTGCAGTCAGGGGGATCTAAATATTCTGGCATAGGATTCTGTTATCACTAATGACTGCAAAAACTGGCACACCAGATCAACAACCTTTTAATGGATGGACCTTTGACATTATACTACTGTGGGCCTTAAAAATTTCCACTTGAAATTTAGTGCCCAGCTGGGCTAATCTCTGTGATAATGTGCTGAAGCGGACTGGACACATCAAAAGATTTTGCAGTCATAAATAAAGTGTCGGAGAGAAATAAGACATATAGAGATCAAAGGTGACATCATGACTCTTAGAATCTTCCTCAAAGATGAGTTTAGTGCGCAGTTAACCCAAAGTGCACCATTACCCTGAAGTTACAGTTTACTGTCACATCTGATCTCAGTTAAAAGCCATTAAGGAACCCACCAGTCATACTCCCTGCTTTTTACTGCCAGTCAGAGAATTTCACTAGTCATCACTGGGCCCAAGAAGACATTTCTTCCTCTCCTTAATCTCATGATAAACTGCCACGTAACATCCATGGGGATTTATCCTACTGCTCTTTACATTGGAGAAACATAATGTACTGGATAACTCAGCAAATTTTAAAGGTGCCCAGTGCCACAGCTTTAAGATTTCTAGCAAGCTGGGATAAGGAATGCTTTGCTATATATCAGACAACTAGCCAGATCTATTGCTGGACAAGATTACAGATTAAAAGAAAGTTACTTGAGAAACATGGGATTTTGGTCATGAAATAAAGTTACAAAGGATAAAATGGCCATGGCATAATTAAAATTACACTTAACAATACATGCTCTTCCCAACTGAATTCAACAACAGCTGTACCTCATTTTCTCTTAGATTTAGTTGGAAACTTAGCTGCTGTTATTAAGTTCAGATGGGATGATTTTGTCATGACAGCTCTTGAGTCTGCCACAGGCCTTCCTTTCCCACACTCACACCTGCCTGGGCATGGAAGAACACAGGACAAAGGCTGAGCACCCCTTTCTGACTCATCTCAAAGCAGAATGTCTCACCTCTGGAAGAAAGCTTTCCTCCTCTTTGCTTGTAAGTGATGCCACGCAGTACTGAGGAACTAGGAATTATTGTACTCTGTCCCCACCTCTTCTCCCAAAGCTTCCATGACAGAGATTGACACTGTATCTTTCAATTAGCACATTCAGCCTGCCTGTTTAACAACCATCTTAAAACACATAAGTAAGGCAATAAAATCTTATAGAAGCTATTTCTTTTTTGGATCTATTAATCTTATTCTGAGCGAATAAAAATATAGGCAACAACTTGAGTAGTGAAGATCCCAATGCATGCTTTTGGTGGCATGCATTTTATTCTACCATATCAAGTTGTATTTGTATGGCTGTGTGGAGCATGATGGTTAACGTATATATATGAAAAATAAAGGTCAGTGGCTTCCTTCTCTAGACTACCCTACTCAATAGGAGTACTCTCAGTGGATTCATGATTCACTAACGGTTTAGTCAAGCACAGAAATCCCAGTGAACTGTACTTACTGCCTAGACGAAAGGAAGAGCTACAACAGCTCAACCCCCAAAAGAGAATTACATTTCCAGAGCTAGAGGGGACAGATTAACAGTTTTTTTCAGGAAGGAATAAGGAAGTCAGGACTCTTTCCTGGCTGAGTTGGGGGTGAAGAAGCTGCTGGGAACGATAGGCACTTATCTAACTCCAAAGATCTGGACTGCAAAGTCCAGATCCAAGTCTGGAATACAAAGAAAAAATGGGATCTGACACTTCTGGAGTTGGACAAAAAGCAAGTGGATCCCAGCCCTCAGCAAGGGTAGGTGTGAATCTCCTGGCTGAAACATGCATGCTAAGGCAGAGTGTTAAAGCTAATCAAAGTGACCAGTAAGTGTGAGGTTGTGTCCTTTTCCACACATGCATTTTTGTAAAGCTTCTTACACTCTGTTGGTTAATGTTGACATATGGGTAAAAATATTTCTGTTTATTTTAACTTGACTTTGAATGATCTTAAAGGTAATTCTTTAATGTCAACACATTTTTTCCTCCCAGATTTAACATTCCTCAAAATCAGGATCCTGAGACACCTTAGGAATGATTTGGGGGCTGATATCAGAACATGTATTTAAGAAAGCTCTGTAGCATACAGCAAGGTAGAGGGGAGTGTGCATAGACCCCAGGATCCCTGAGATAAAATGTGGAATTCATACCTGAAAGCAGTGCTATGGAGTTGCAAGCTAGAGGACCAGTGGACTGCTCTGCCTGATAATGAAACAGGCCTGAACTTTCCACCACTTTGTGCCATAAAGATACATATTTCTGCACAGGTTTGGATTCTGGTATCACCTGTATTGTGCTGTCTCTCTGACAGACTGTAGGTAAATCACCAGCTGCTCTCAGCGTCATTTTGCATTGCATCCTGATATAAAAGAAAGAGGTAGCTCATGGCAGAGAATTCACTCTGAGCTACACAGAAGAGGGATGTGGCAGGAATTGAAAAGAGCACTGTGGGTTCTGGGACTTTAGGTCTGGCCTGCAACAGGCCAGAAAACAACAGTATCTCCAAAACACCAAAGGATTAAAAATCCTGTCTGTCATCCTGTTTCATGTTTTCTGCAATTGTGGATGGGGTGGGAGGCTGCAACTGTCACCACTTGTGTTTCTGAAACACCAAGGGCCAAATCATGTGAGTACTTTGATAAATTCCTACTCCCTTGGATATCAGCTCTCCTAGGACTGACACAAACATGTTCTGAAAAATACAGGATGATAGTAATGCTTATTTCCCCAAAGGAAGAAGATTGGTATCATTGTCTTCCTTAACAGAGGGGACCTAAGCAACAGAGGCACTCAGAGACACTCAGCAGGTCAAAACCAACCCAAACTTTCTTATGCTCCCATATCCACTTGATTGTCCCTCTTGGGCAGCACAGTACTACTAGGGCTCAGGGCATCCAAGGCATGGGTCAGTGCCCATGAGATGGATGCTGTGGTGAGCGATGGAGACTTGGTGCAGGGGAGGAGCACTGCAAAATACAGCTTGGGCAACCACTGGGGCTAGCAAAGCCTGGGGTCTCCAACGACTGGGCTAGTGAAGTCTTGGGTCTCCTTGTGAAGGTGAAGAGGGGGAAACATAGGGAGCAGAAGAAAAATTATTATCTCTGGGGCAGGAGGTTTCAGCAGTTATGTTGAGAGATTACCTTGCACAGAATTTCAGCATTTCAAGGAAAGATCAAATTCATGAGACGTCTTATCTGCAGTGAGGATGGGAAAATGGGCTGGTAAGCTGCTCACAGAGGTCAGTCAAATAAAAATGTATTGATCTGTCTATTGTTTCTTTTGATCAAAGCATCATTAAATAAGTCTCCAAACATTCAAATACATGGTTGGTACTAAACTCAAGACAGGCACTCTGGCCAGACTCTGACAGATGCTGACTAAATGAAGGAAAAAGCATTTTTCCTTATCATCCTTATTCCTGGGCTACTCTCCAAGTCTTTTCCCAAATCCCCGTGACTCTTTCTCAGGAAATGGGACATGGTCACTTGGTGGTTTCTGCAAGAAGCGACTAGAAGCTTTCCCTAGGCTTGACAGAGTAAATACCAGCTGGGCTCAAGGCCGTACCTGCTACTCACCAAGGCCAAGCTCATCAGTGGTGGTCACAGCACCTCTTGGAATCACATTTAGGAGAGAAAAAAAACACAAGCAGACACTTTTTGCCACTAGAGAAAGGAGAAGATATATGAAACTGCAGAACTGTGCAGACGCCAAGGACAATGAAGAAGGGTGGGGAACAGGCACTCCAGGTGCCCAAGAGAGATTCCCCTGCAGCCTGTGGAGAAGACCATGGTGAAGCAGGTTGTCCTCCTGCAGCCCATGGAAGATGATGGGGAGCTGAGATCCCACCTGTAGCCTGTGGAGGACTCCATGCTGGCGCAGGTGGAGACATATGGAAGACACTGTGACCTGTGTTGGAGCAAGCTCCTGGCAGAACCTGTAGCCTGTGGAGAGAGAGGCGCATGCTGGAGCAGGTTTGCTGGGAGGACTTGTGACTCCGAAGAGAACCAGGCTGGAGCAGTCTGAGCCTGAAGGTCTGCACTCCATGGGAAGGACCCATGTTGAGGCAAGTGAGGAAGAACTGAAGCCCTTGTGGGAAGGATTCACATTGGAGAAGTTCATGGAGGACTGTCTCCCATGGGAGCAGGGGAAGAGTGAGGTGTCCTCTCCTGAGGAGGAGAAGCAGCAGAGACAAGGTATGATGAACTGAGCACAATCCTCATTCCCCATCCCTCTGTGCTGCTTAGGGGGAGGAGGCAGAGAAATTACAAATAAAGTTTAGGCCAGGAAGAAGGGAAGGGTCGGGGGGAGGTGTTTTAAGATTTTATTTTATTTTTCATTATCCTACTCTGCTTTCATTGGGTAATACATTTGATGCATTTTATTTTGTGTTGATTCTGTTTTGCCCGTTATGTTAATTGTTGGATGGCCTCTCCCTGTCCTTATTTTGACCCACAAACTTTTTGTTATATATTTTCTCCCCTGTGTAAATGGGATAGAGCAGCTTTAGTGGACACCTTGCATCTGGCATGGGTTAAACCACCACACCAAGCACATCTGATTGACGTGGAGCTTAGTCCTGAAGTTCTACAGCTTTCTGGCCAGAGAGCTGACCAATTTACAGCTGTGATATCACTGTCTGCTGGCAGTCCTACTCCCTCAGTCAAAGGGAGTGGTATTGCCTCCACTGCCTCCAGCAGCCTTTTATGCATTACATGAAAGTAAAATTGCAGTAATCTCAGATATTAAAGGAAATCAATACTTGCCAACCTGAACTGAGTAACGGTACTGAAAACTGTACTTCTTTACTAATCTAGCGATCAGAGAATGTGAAGTCTTGAGCTAAATGAGTCTTTTAGCCCTGAAAGTTTTCCATGGGACTCAGAAGTGTTCCCATTGACAAACGCATGTCCCTCAGATAAAGAACTACTGACACATTCAGGCAACCTTTTAAAGAAGATATCATTTTCCTGGCTGGTATTGATGCTCCTTTTTGATATTCCTTTCTCATGATTTTTCCGGTTTGTAAGCTGGTTTTGGAGGAATACATGAGACATTCGGAAAGGGAAGGACACCAAAGCTTAGGTTTGAAAAATATGGGTTTGAAAACTTCAACTTTTCAAAACAGTTTAGGAGAACATAAGATTACTTTAAAAGTATTAAAAATCTCCACTTTTTTCTTATGACATTAATTTGCAGCTATAGAAACCCCAGTGTTGCTCCTCTGCTTAGGAATAGCTGCCTGATTAAATGCAATAGGAAACACTGTGTTGTTCTTTCTACTGTCTTTTAAAGATGTGTCCAAATTCTTATCCTTTAAGCAGGAGTATTGTCTCTAGCTAATTCAAGGATTTTATCCCATACATTACTCAGGCAAAAATCCCCTAAGTAAAGGAAGGTGAAAGAATGTGAAGAACTTCTTTCTATTAAATGAACTAGTAACCATGCGACTTGGAAAAATCCTGGCAGAATCCCTTTAGGATCTTACCCTAAGCCTGATTAAAGGAACTCAATTATATCTGCTGACAAAACTCAGAATATTTTGTGTACTGTAACTGAAGTGTGACTGAAACCCAGACATTCTGTCATTCAGACAGAAATCAATTCGCTGTTCCTATAGCAAAATGTAAAACTCACACTACTTCTAACTTTTATTTAATTGAAATAAGCACTGCAGTTTAAAAGGCTAGTTGGGAAAGAGTTTCCTACAGGATGTTGACATCCAACAGTTTTCTGTGGGAGCTGAGCTATAGCAGTGCCAACTTATGAGCTGGTGAGAAGGTCTGTGATTTAATTAAAGACAGAAGAGATAAAATCCTTCCTTCATAAATGAAAGCTAATGCCCTCTAATTGTGTTTAGATGAGGAAGAATAGAGAGAAGTGTGCGTGAGCCTTCTTTCCATAGAACACCCTGGAGTCCTCAGTTCTGGGAAATTGCAGGGTGATTATTATTTCAAATACTCAGTTCTTCTGCATGTATAGAGACCCGCTTAATAACCCAGAGCATCAGGGACTGGGGTCCAGATTTTCAAAGCTGTCTACCAGCTCCACAAATCTCATTCATTGGATGCCCACTGCTCTGAAAGACCCAAGGTGACACTTCCTTTCAATGCAGTTTTTATTGTACCATTCAGCGTCCATTTTCAGCTGCAACTTAACACCTAGCCATGGCAGGTAAACTGGCAAAACAGCCAAGGGTCTTAATTCCTCTCCACCTAACACAGAAGCAGGGCAGGCTGGGATGGGGAATCAGCATTCCTCGGCAAAACTAGATACAAGAAAACTGTCAGAAATGCGTCTTCAGGATTTTTCAGGGACAGAAGAATCAGACTGAGCAGAACTGCATTTAAAAATGCGTTGTTTCCTGTGAAAATGGTTGTACTCTCAATGTGCCTGCTTTCCCTTGCTTTGCTGCTGAGTTGTCCTTGTGTGGTGCAAAGAGGAAGAAGCCTCGAGCACCGTCTCAGCTTTCAGTGAGGCTGAAAAGTGAAGGATTGCTCGCGTCCGTCGGACATACCTTGATGATACACTTTGCTGTCCTGAATGTTTTCTAACCCTACTATATAATTTCTGAGCTATGTTTCACTTTGTCATGGTATGCAGGATACAGGGCACAGGAACTTACAAGGTAAAACAAGACTGCTGCCTTGTTTTCTATATGCAATCCTTTGTTGGCCCCTTTGACTGCAGTTGTTTTCACAGAACAGTGTCTAAAAAGCTTTTTTGTGATTTCATTGTGCATTCATAGGTGGGATTATTTTTTCCCTTGTTACGTTATTTTGCCCTTCTCAGCATCACTCACTGATTTTCCAGCCTCTCTAGTGAAAATTTTGAAGAGTGTAAGTCTCATATACATCTGCGCGACTTGTCTGCTGCCCAAGAGGAGGACAGTGCCTCTCACCAAGGTTCCTGTGAGCCCCCAGATCACAGACTTTAGAGATCACCTCTTGAAAAAATCTAAGTTATTGGTCTCTTGCTTTTGTTGTATGTAAATATACTACTCAGAGGATATTTGCATGAGTACATTGCCCAGGCTTCAATGCTTGTCCAGTGTCTTACTGGCAATCTCATGAGGTACTAATGGTAGATAACTAAAATTTTAGCCGATGCACAAGTATACAAAGGAAAGAGATTGATTAACTTATCCTGATGACTCCTTCAATTATCTTTTCTGTTATTCTGGAATTCACTAAAGCGCAGAAAGCTTGCACAAAGGCACTCCACATCTAGCTGTCTGATACATAAGAGCTACACTTGGGTTATGCAAGATCGAGCTCTGATCTAACACATAAAAACTTCTCCAAGACCCCGAAACAGGGAATAACTCTGAAGTAATTTGTTTGTGAGCTGTTGAAGATTGTTTAGTGGCAATCTAAATAATCACACTTTGTCTGTTGTGTCTATAAATTCAGCATGAAGACTTCACAACAGATTTCTTTTTGTGCTCTTGCTCTATTTTTGTTGGTAGTTTCTGACATCCTAATTACTTCAACCTATATTAGACATTTAAATCTTCTGGTACAGTGGCAGCCAGCTATTTCCCTTCACATTTTTTTTCTGAAAGAGAGAAAATGTTAGGTTACATGTTAAAAACCTCATCCACGCGCTCAGAAAGGAGCACAGAGAGACAGTGGCAGGTGGGGGAAGCTGAGTAATACTCTCCTTTAGTTCCTCCCAGGCCCAGCATAGAGGGGCCAAAGGGCCATCAACAGCCCACCTCCACAAGCCCAGAAGAGAACTGGTGCACAATGTCAGATAGTTGTAGGAGACACAAATTAATGACTCAGAGAAAGATACAGACTGTCTGGACCCTTCCTGGAGCTGTCCCAGGGGAGTTTCAGCCCCAGCATCCAGGAATGAAACACATCACTATTAGTCAATGGGATCACCTTTAGGACTGAGGGGAATTACTGCCTAGGAGTATGGAATGCACTGTGAGATGCAAGGGAAGAACATATAGGGATAACACAAGACCACAGTGGGATATTTAGTGGAGGAACCAAAGGTGGAGAAAGAAAGGGTTCAAGGTCATTTCAGGAGCAAGAACTGTAGGAAAAAACAACATGATGGAGTGATAAAGGGATAAAAGGAATAAATAGTTGCCTGGCCATACTCTGTGCCTGATCAATGCAGTCTGCTACATCTTTTCATTAAACTCTGTTTTTAACTCTTCTCCTGGGTGAGGGTGTCTATTTTGTATGCATGTGGAGATCTAAGAGCCAGTAACTGCAGTGGGATCACAGGTGAGAAGGCCTGGATGTTGGTGGTACAAAAACTGGAGAGACCAGCATGACTGTGTGATCGCTTGCAAAGATCACACCAGAGTAGCCAGAGAGTGTGTGAAGTGCCCTGGGAGCAGGTATGTGTGTGTGTGCACCCATGCACTATTGTGGCATCCTTAATGGATGTATGCACATACATGCCCATCTGCGTGTGTGTGTCTGTACCAGCAGCTGGAGTGGGGTTACAGCTTTGGGGGCTCATATGTCCAGGTACAAACAACTGTGGACACTGGGATGCAGTGGCAGAGCTGAGCTGCTGGACGGAGGGATCCACCTTGTACCTATGTGTGTATACATATATATATACACACACACATATATACTTCTATATATGTAGTAGTGGACCTCCATCCTGATTAGCCAGAGGTGATCACTACATGGCCATTGGTGCTGTTTGTGTTGGTGTGAGCACTGTGTCTGTCCGTGCTGATCTGGGGGCTGGCAGTGTGTATATATGTATTGCCCACATGCCTGTTCATATGTGCTCAGGTCACTGCTGGTTGGACCTGGAGCTTGAACCTGTGCATCCTCAACTCTACAAGGCTACTGGAATATAGTTGGTAGCCAAATTCACAGCCATGTGGCTGCACTGTATAGGAGCTGCTCTGAGCCAGGGTCACCCAATCCCAAAGGAGAAATAGCTTGTGGCCATGCAGGTTCCTTCACCATGGCTTACCTAGTAACTACTCCTGAAGGTCTCTCCACCTTCCACTTCCTGATGTGTCCTTTGAAACTTTGTGGGCTCAAGTCAATGCAAACTTTGTAGGATGTCCATTGTGTGTCAGAGACCCATTACGATACCAGCTTAGCACTGGTGCTTTCCTTCTGCTGCCCAAACGCCTGGCTGTTACGTATTTCTGCACTGGTTTATGGTTCAGCTTGCGTTGTATCTGTGTCCTTCAGTTCTACAGCAGATTTGTCTAGGAACACAGTTCACAGAAGGACAGCCGCCTTCTGTATGTGGGAAACAGGAACCTTCCCAGCCTTTGCACTAATTTGCTTAAATATACTGATCCTAATATTGTTTTTGAAAGCAATGTTTCTCATCATTTCAGGGACTGGATTTTAGAGGGGTGGATCCAAATGAGATTCATGCCCTAGATACAGTGTGCAGGTAGAAAATGGCATAAAGTAATTGAAATTTGAAATCTAAAGGAAAAAGAACAAATGAACTCGGGAAGCACCTGCGTTAATATAAAAGCAGGTATCGCTGTATTAATGAATGTTAAAGCGAACATATCTGGGAGCATTGAGATTTTCAGAAATTATATTATGAAGCTAATATTAGGAGAGTGGGACCCTGAGGTATTTGGAGGGAAGGAAACATCTAATTTAATTTCCACTTCTCAAAATTCTGGAATTTTTTTTCCCCATTCTACCCTCAACATGTTAATGAAATCTAATGTAACCTCATTAATGCCAAATTTTTCCAGATCTAATTTTTTTCTTGTTATTCTAGTTTTTGCCTTGGTTCCAAATACGGAAAGAAATGCCAAAAAGGGGTTACTTTACATAATCCTGTATTCCCTGTTCCTGTCTTTCCTATTTTTCTATGACCATTCAGCCTGAAAGACAGAACATATGATTACTCAGTGAAAGCCCTGCAGCCATGAACTCTGTCTGCTTTGTAGCCTTCAAAGTATTATTTGTATAAAGACAATAAAAGAGTCTTGTTCCTTTATAAGGATGACTGCAAGGAGTTTGATCTCTGAGAAGAACAGCAAAGATTTTCTTTCTCCAGCTCTTGAAAATGACTCAGTAAGAGATTTTGATCTCTACATTGTAAATTTGATATCCTGTGGATCTCCTCTTCACCTCACCTATTGAGTTGTCTATTATATTACATCTTTCAAGCTTAATATGTGATTGATTAAAAAGCTTCATTTTCTGGTTTCTATATGTCTTAAATGTTTCATGCACATTATTATCATCAGCCAGACTCACTGCTGTAGGAGACTTCACTTAAACCGTGTCTGTGTTTTGGTTTAGGTACTAATTGCTGGAATACGTTAAAAAAACCCTTTTAACATGAGCCACAGACTTTTCTGTCCTGATGTAGACAGGTTTTTATGCTTATACTCAAACGTGTGTGGTTCCCCTAAAGACAAAACTGTTCCCAACATACAAAAACAAGTTAGTGTCTACTTTATTGAATAAATGCACTCCTGTGATTTTCTTACATGTCTCTAGGTATGGTTCTTCTCTCTGAAACCTCGCCTGTCTGATGAGGTCCTGAGACCCAGGAGTAGTAAGTCAGGTTTTTTTTCCCTACCCCTCCGTCAAGGCTTGAAGGTTTTGAAAGCCTTCCTCACCCTCTTTCTTTGCTGCAAACTCTCTTCGGTGGAGAAACCTGTTCTTCTCTCTCTACTATATTTCAATTTGAATGGGATTTCACCATTTGAATACAGAATTGCCTTCAGGCATGCTGATCAGCCTTATTTGCTGCTGCAAATCACCATCCTTGTTCTCCAAAGTTACATCGTTTTTTCCCCCTTTTTTTTCTTTTCTTCCCTCACTTCATTCGCTGAAAGAATAGCTTTAGACCGATCTGGATTTTCAGGTAAAAGTGCTTACCTCTGACAATACCCAGTCTTTTCCGACCAAGAGAGCCCAACGGTGAATCAGAAAGCCATGGGATGGCTTTAGATCTGCTAATGGAAAGCAGATCGGCTTTTTTTCAGACAGTGGCAGACGGTGGAAATTGCCTGCTCCAAATAAGGGTATAAATTGGCATCCCTACTTCACATGGCCCCGCTGGAGGCTGAAGGCCAGACCAGCTTCCTCAAACGCTGAGGCAGCGAATATGGTATAAACGTCCAGAGAATTAGTTGAAATCCCTCTTGTCCCATGGAGCCTTTGGCACGTTAATCGAGGCATTTGCTTTTTCTTATGCACACAGAAGAGGTAGAACTTGGTAGGCTGCTGCACAGCGGCATGAAGGCTCATTGCAAGGGGTTTCCCCCTCGCAATATTTATATTCTGTGGCTGTGTTTTACTACTGGGAAGAGAAACGCCTCTTAAAGAAATGACGAATACTAGGAAACCGGTACAGCTATGGGGCTGCAACCAGCTGATAACTGCAGCTACTCTTGCACAGTCATGTGTCTCTCAGCGCTTGCAGTCAGCAACACTATTGTTCACATGTCCCTTGCTGTGAAATGTGGGAAGCATGGGGTCTGCAACGTATCATCAACTTCAAACCTCAGCACCCACCAGAGACTGATCTCAGCAAGGTCATTTGACAGTGTTTGAACCCAGCGCAACAAATGAAAGAGGGAGGCATGCTGCTTCTGTAGCGAACGGCTGCAACAGGCGTAAGCACCTTTGGCGTTTACCTGCAGGGTCAAGAAGAGGATCTTGTGACTAAATAATGCCAAGAGAACGGGGTCCTCTGAGCTCCTTCCACAGGAGTACAGGGTGGATGGAAAGGACAGCCTTTCCTACTGAAAAGGTCAGATGCTCCATCCTTCCAGAGGCAGAGCAGAAATGATCAGGCACAGCCAGGGAGCAGAGGACAGCAGCATCCTCAGACCTCTGCAGAGAGTCAAAACTTTTACCACCACATTCCTGAACCCTAGCAGCTTTTAAAAGCTACATACAGCCAGGACACACGCTGCCAGTCACAAAGAAGTGAAGCTCACATGGGCCACCCCTCCTGTCCTAAAACACACTACATGAATCTTGGAAAGTGTTTTACATATTTATACATTACAGCGCTGAGTGATGTTTGCCCTACATCTATTTCACTGTGAACAGATGCATGTCCTCACTCTACCCATCTCCCTGCAGGAAGGTTTTTTCTGAACTAGATGAGGCTGCTTAGCTAGTGCAAGGTCTTCAACTACCTGGTATCTCAAGAGGGTTTCAGTTACCTTCCTCTCCTCTGGCCCCAGGTCACTTGGCACAGCTTTCACTCAGACTGTCGACCCAACAGTGAGCATGGTTATCTGAAGTGTTTGTGCGGAAAGTTCAGAGCCTCGGTATAAACTTGGAAGGATAATTTCTCGATGAATTAGCTTCACTGTTTCTCAGCTAAATCCTCACATCACAACAGGGAGCCAGGAGTATTTGCTGCCCCTTGCTGAAGATGAAGGTATATTCCAGCAGCGTTGAGGACAGGGGAAGTCCAACTCTTGAACCTCATGCTCTCAGTCACGTAACTTTGTAAAACTGACAAGACTCAAGTCTCTGTGGAAATGCTGCAGATATTAATTTTACAGTCTCAATTCCCATTTTTTTAGGCATAAGAAGCCTAGTGAGAATTTTGCATAAAATTCATTCTACAAGATCAGAAAAATGACAAACAAGAATAGGTTAAGCATTGTTTGATGCCATCATCCTGGACTTCACCACCCCATGTATGCAAAAATAAAATAATTTAAAAGGAATATAAGCACTTCAAATCAAATAAGACAGTGTTTTTAAAAAATCCTCTAATCTCATTTGTCTTCAATAATTTAAGAGGGTATGTTCTAGGAGCATTGTATAGTAGATCTCTTTTTTACAGGGATGCAGTTTTGAGGCATGTCTTCTGGATTTCTGCAAATTACTGAAAATGTTTATTTTCCACTACTTTAATTTCTACCTTTTAAGACTTCATTCCTTCTCCTGACCAGATCTTTCTCTTTACAATTAACATAAAGGTTGAGAGGCACAGGGGGTCAGGTTCTTTCTTTACTATTCAATTAGGTAAACAAATGCGTATTAGTTCAATGACTCCCTGAAAAAACCAGGTAGAAAAATCATAAAAACTGGAAAAAAAAATCTTGCATAACAGCCCTCATCTAGAATACATACTTACAGTTTTAAAAGGACATTAATTGCAGTATCCACCAAGTGCTAAAATAAGTTTTGTTTGCTTTTAATGGAGTAAGAAAAAATATTGGTAAAAAAACCACCTAAAAATTTAGTCTAGGATTATATGAAAATAGTAAGAATTATACCTAACAGTACTGGTTAGGATAAAAGACAAGCTGCCTGTTAAAAATCTGACCACTGATTTAAGCTTGTAATTTCAGCCTTCACCAATTCCTTTCTTGAGTGACTCATCAAATCAGCGTTACCTAAAAAGTCAATATTGAGAAGCCAGGTAAACCAATAGATACTTCTTTCAGTCACACAATTGCTACCAGACACTCTTGAGAACACAGTAAAGCGTTTTATTGTTTATGCTCATTTTCATTTACACATAGGAGGAACAATCAATGCAGCTCTATCACAGCAGGTGGACCATATCCTGAAATTCTAACTTTGACTGCTGAATATGCGTAGACCTGTCTTAAGGTCTGATCAAAACCCCCAAAAAACCAGTAACAAAAAAATAGGGGGGAAGTGGGGAGGAGAGTAATTTCACTAACATCAGTTAATTCATGGCTCATGGGTATTTATTTTGCAGGTGATAAAGCTCTTCCGAAAGAGCAAACTGCTTCACTTCTTTACAAAATACACTAAATAATGTAATTACTTAGAGAATTCTAAATTTCGCAGTGGTACATGCAGTAAGGGTGTGCAACTGACACAAAATGGAAAACATGGTTACAACATCAAACTGCTACTTCTATTCCCAGCTGGTTTATGGAAGAGGTCATTGGACTTCTTGTTTTCTGCTCTTGAGTTATGGAGTAGAAGCAAGAAGTTATTTACTTGAAAGGCAACTATGAGGACAGACTACAGACTCGCGGTGCAGTTGAATAGGTCTACAACTCTTGTTTCTACGGCATTTGCACTTACTATTGTTTTGAAGTACAAACGTTAACTTTTGCACACTGTCACTTCTCACACACGTTCAGCCGAAGGAGTCATTTACAGAATTTACTGCCGTGCTCCTATTTTATGTGCTGCTTTTTTTTCTCCTCTTGGCCTCGTAAAGGAAGCGAGCAACTCTTTCCACTGAAAGAAAGAAATTACAGGTGTGCAGAAGTACAACTACGCTACCAACACAGACAGAGACAACTTGTGCTCTTGTGCACACCCCTACAACCGGCCGGAGAACAAATTAAGAAGTTAAGCCTGCAAAATAAATAGAGTTTACT
Source organism: Zapornia atra (assembly GCA_013400835.1). NCBI lineage: Eukaryota > Metazoa > Chordata > Aves > Gruiformes > Rallidae > Zapornia > Zapornia atra. The sequence goes on along the minus strand of VZTU01014433.1, from coordinate 143,704 downwards.
CTCAAACTTTTTTCTTCAGTCCAGGTGAATTATAGACCTTGATTCGAGGCTGCCCTCTTTATTTATTTTTTGCAACTGATCTGCGTGACTATTGGAACAGCATCTCTGCCAGAGTCATTACACTGAAATGCAGAGCTGAGCAGTTTGGTGGCAGTATGTATTGACGTTTTTGCAGCATCATGAGTCTGGCAACTGGGCTTGGGGAAGTTTCAAGCAGTGGGTCTTTACAATAGCAACTTGATTCTGCAGACAAAAAGCAAGAGATTGGCAGAATTATTAAAAGTGTCACAATAAAGGCAAGTATGTATTCTGCAGAACGTGGCGCTCGGTTTCGCTGTTAGCTGGCAGCCACTTTTGTCGGAGGCTCCTCCGGGTGTGAAGAGGAGCACAAAGGTGCCGGCCGAGGCTTCCGCGGTGGCTAAAAGGCAGCTCTCCTCCCAGGATGCCTGCGCCCAGCCGCCTCCGCTCCCAGCAGGAGCAGCCGGAGCCCTTAAGGAGGCCAAAAAGTAGGCTGAACTTCACAAGCAGCCTTAATCTGGGGCCTGTCCTACCTTCCTTCCTTCAGAAAAAAACCCAAACCGGAAAAAAACCAAACCAACCCAAAAAAACCCCAAACCAACCCAATACTGGCACCAGGGCTGCTTTCGACTCCCTGCATCCCCGGCTGCCCAGCGATCCCTCCGGCTGCCGGAGGGGGCCGGGAGGCGGCACCGGGGAACGCCGCCACCACGGCGGGGGGGG